>VZTE01001494.1:1707192-1912942 GCA_013397775.1 Eulacestoma nigropectus
AGCGGGGCTGCGCCGCTCCGCTGCTCGGGACCGCGGGTGACTCACTGAAACTTCACTTCGGCGCTGCAGGGGAAACAGGAAATCTTAAACTTCGCAAACAGCTGGGCAGGACTTTCTTACTCTTACAGTAGTTCCTTCTCCCCCTTCCCACAGTCACCCCCTCCCCTGCTCTCGCCCTTTTTCTTTCCTTTTTCCTTTTTTTTCCTTTTAACATGAAACCTCACCCAGTTTGGTGTCAATCATCTGCCAGAGGCCAGCCCCTCTCAGGTCTGGCTCTCCCACCACAAGCGCGTCGGGGCCAGCCGCGACGTGCAGCCCGGATCCCTGCGCCTGCCTCCCTCCGAGGCGGGGACCGGGCACATCCACCCGCCCGGAGCTACACCGGGACTTGCGAGGAGGCTCGAGGTCGACAGGAAACCGCCAGCTCGAAGGGCTCCTTCTCCCTGAGAGTTGATAAGGACCCAGTCGTGTCATTTGGGACATGGGGACTTTGCAGAGCTCCTCCTCACATCTGTATCCCTGACCTTAACGATGCTGCTGCAGCCTGTTTCCTCCTCTGCAGAACTGGTATCGGAAAGAAGGACGTAACCCCCAGTTGAACTAAAGCAGGGGGCAGGGGAGGTTGAAGTCAGGGTAATAGCAGGAAATGTTCACACAGACTGTCTGGGCACTCAGCTTGCAGATGTTGAAGCTGACTGGAACACTGTGTCACCTGCTTCTTATTTTGCTCCCAAATGGAATGGTTGTGCACTCCTTGGTCTCAAGTGCTATGTATGTGACACAAATGAAGTTTATCTCCATCCCTCTCTGAAGGAGCTTCTGCCAGAGATTTTGCCTTCTCTGCAAGGGGGAAATTGCACCTAGGATTCAGGGAGCAGGACCACACCGCCGATGCCAGCTTTTCGTGGCCTAGTCAGAGACTATAAGAACCATTCAGCTTTGAACCTGAATAAGGCTTGAGCTTTCTGGCAGTATAAATCCAGCCACTGCATAGCCAGCAGTTGTATTGAGACCCATTTTCAGCTCATAGTCTTTCTTCCTCTCTGAGTTAAATGGCTGCGCAATGATTGAAGGGTAAACCGATGCACGTGGGGATAATTTGAGGGTGACTGTTTGAATGTTGGTGATTTGCTTTTGTCTCAGGTACAACACTAGTTAGAGATACAGATCTGGGTATTTCAGAAAAAGGGCTAAGCCCTAGGGGGTATATATGTAATTATGCTCTGAATGTCCCAGATCACCTCTGTTTGAATTTGGAAATGTTTGCATAAAGAATTTAATTGGCCTATAACAGACATTAAAAAAAACCATTGTGATTTTATGTAAATTTAGTTTTAAACGCTCCCTATGCGTTCACGTTCCCTATGCATATTTTCACCATGAAGTCTCAGTTTATGGTAAAAAGTCTTATAAACCTCTCCAAAAGCATTTTCCTCTCCCTCACCCCCTTTTAATATAGTCAAGATTCACTCAAACAGGTGGCAGTCGCCACCTTCCAGAGGTAAGAAAAGTTGTGGGCTCCCTTTTGAGCACAGACTGGAGTGTTCTTATCAGTTCCCGTGCACCAGCTCTGTGCTAGAAGGTGACTGTGTTTTCGGTATCCACTTAAACAAAAGCATTTCTCAACCCCCATAAGTAGATACTGTGTGCTGCGCACTGTTCTCTCCTTGTAGCTGTCAAGTTACAGGTTCCAAAGAGTTGCTGTTTGCTTAGAAAGTTGCCTGTGTGTGCTGAACTCTCCTGTTAGTTCTTGGTGACTAAATTCCAACATGAAAAAGAAGTTTAAAAGCAAATAAATACGGATTTAATGTTACTATTCAAACCTGTCACAATCCAGGCATGACTTGGCAAGCTGGCCTCTGCCTCACTTGCATCTCTCTCCCTCATGTGAGTGCCATGGCTCTTCTCCCACATGGGCATATTCTGCCCAATCTCTCTCATCCAGGGTCTGGCAGTAGCTGAGGGGCTTGCAGGAGGTGAAGGCTTTGGGAAAGACTCTGTTCAGATTTCAAATAGGTTCAAACCCTTGCGTGCAGCCTGGCCTCACCACCCCTTCTCTCACATGAGGTGATAAGGCACCCATTACCCAGCAAGTGTGGCGTCTGCTACAAGTGGACTTCATGAATTTGGTGTTTCCATGTAAGCACTGCCTTTATTTTCACAGATACATCATGCAGTGAGGATTGTGCTACAGCTGCGCTTTGGATGTTCAGGGAACCCATGAGAGTGAGAGGTATTACTAGAAAGCTTTTGTGTGGAAGGAAAATTTTACCTGGATATCCTCAGGGGAAGAGTAGTACCTTTGTCACCAATAGCCTGTGTGGAAGTTGAAGTAAAGCCAAGTTTGGTTCACAGACTTATCCCAGACAGACTTATTATTAAAAGCTTATATTTTGCCTTTTTGAGTACTATAAACCTCCCTGTTAGGGCCCAAATGCAGCTTAATCAGGACTCCCTGGACAACCAAACTACATGAAACAAGACTAAGCTGGTAATTTCTTTCCATTTCCTTGTTCATAGTTCCCAGTTCCCTGTTTTCAGATAGCAGTTTCTTCTAGATTGAAACTGTGAATATTTAACCTCAGCCTGGCTAAGGTAGAGAAAGAGCCCCCTTCAAAGAGCAGGAGATTAAAGGTGTAAATAATAAACTCCAGCCTGACAGGGTAAGGAAAAACAGCTATTTTCAGTTCCTCACTTGGAAAGGCAAAATATTAAAGTGATGAATACTGTGTTTTCCTTCTGAGCCTTAGAAATGTATATACGCAGATCACAAGTTAGTACCTCTTGTGTCTCGGGGCCTGCTAGTGAAGACACGCTAACTGCTTCTTTCTGCAGGTTTTAAGTACATATAGTAGTATATGTATATTTAGACATTTATAGTCCGTAAAACTACTGAGTATAAATGATCTCTGTTATTCCAACTATCCTTTAGCTTTCAGTATCATATTTCTGTCAAAATCCCGTATGAACTACAGCATTATTCTCATTGAAGGACACTTTCAAGCTTCTACAAAACATGCATTGTTACTAAAAACTGTTGTTTCACTGTACTTAACATACACTCAACTCAAAACCATTCTGCTCACAGCCACAAACTGCTGATGTGCACAATAAAGCAATTATTTTGATGAGTTTATTAACTCCAGTGTTGCTTTGTTTAACAATCCCAGAACAAGACAGTTCCCAGATCCACTGACTCAGAATTAAGTAAGGCCTATACAGTTGCACTAACACAACATAATATTCATGCCTGTGTAGAGCTGATATACGTGGTGTAGTGTGAGACATCTCACCTTACTTTAGCTGCCTAAAAGTTAGCCTTGGAGTGAAGTTCCAGGAGATGGCTGAGACAACCCACCACCTTTTGTGCCATCTAATGGAGTAGTCCTATTTGTTTGACCGTGATGTGATAGTCCTTAATCAGGTTCAAGAACCAAAGGATGGAGGACAAATGCTGGATGAACAGAACTGCCATTATGGTGGCAGCAGGGTATTAGATCACCTACATTCCCTTGGTCATCCAAGGAGGGAAAGGAGTCTAGATATTTTTAAAACCTCCTAGACAGAATGAGCTGATGATAGGGAGCATAATTAGCCCAGACATCTAGTTTTTAGGTATCTGATGTTAGATGACATGAATCCTGATGAAAATGCTCTTAGGATTGCATACATCACATAAAGTAAGCTACAAGATGCTTTACCCACTGGCAATCATTGGAGTTATTGTGATTTTTGTTTGGAATGACACAAGGCAACCAGGTATATAGTACGCTGATATTGCCTTACTAAAACTATTAATTAAATACCTGGAATAAGTAGCTTGACCCAAATAAAAACATTGATGACTCTGAACAAGTTTTGTCATAACTAAATTCAAAATAAAAATAAGAAATCTGCTTGAAAAACTGATGTCCCATTTTGATGTTTTTGTTGTGATACAGATTGGGTTTTGTTTTGAAGCAGACTGTTAGTTTTGATTTTTTTTTTTTGTTCTCACCATGTTACCTATTAAAAAAAGGATGTGGGAACAACATACACCACTTCAAATTCACTACAGTGAAACAAGAGGTTTATTTTTCAGAGAAATTTTGGCATTTAAGTTCAAATCAAAGTCAAATTTTGTAAACCTGTATTATTTGAAACTCAAAACCTCTGTTCCCTGCAGGACTCTGTTCACAATACTGACATTTGCCTGCTAATTTTCAAAGTGAGGGTGCTTGGCATGGAGTATTGGCCTTTCAGCATTCTTGATAAAAGCTCTGCCTGTCTTGTGTATCATTGGCTGAAGAACACATCGTCCTCTTTGGAGCAGTGTGAAACTGTTGTACCCTGTATCACTGCTTGAATCGTATTTCCCTGTTAATTTAGGTTATCATAGAGCACAGAATTACAGCTACTGTTAAATGCAGTTTTCTTCTTTTGTATAATCACTGGTTTCAACTTGTTAATAATAATTTGCACCGTTTTGAGAACACACACAGCCTCAAGCAAGGACATTTACAAAAGGTTACATTCATTGTAAAATGTTTTGAAAAACTTATAAAATGTGTTTGGACTTAGCACAGCATTATGCTTATCTCATAGATATAATCAAATTAAAACATCTGTTGTGTGTAATCATCCGTCAGAAAAAGGAAATCAGCTTGTTATCAACTCCTGCATACATCAGAGGCAACAAGAATAATGTTATCTTCGAGATTTATCTTAGTAAAGCTTTCTGCACAAATGTCCTGAATGACACTTAGCAAAATAAGGTTTTGAAATATTATTCAAATTAGCACTAGATTCTCAGGGCACTGCTGTTCACATGATCTCTGACTTTTAGCTATAATGCAAATCCACCATTTCTAAGCTTCATTGAATTGGCTTGCTCTGTGTTTACTGTCAATGTATAAATACCCTGCAACAGTGAAAGCAGAACTACATTAGTGTCAGAAGAGATAACTTTCTGCAGTGCTTCTGGCAGGAAACACCATTAATCTCACCACACAACCTTTAAAATGAAAACTTCCATCCTATTTTTCCAAAAGCACAGGACATTTGGAGGCTTTTTACTGTTTTCTTCAGCTTCTACAATGTGTATCTGAGCTGGAGGGAAACCTTGCACACTTCCATAAGTGTGTTGTATCTTTTGTGTGGAATCTTTTACATGTGCAAAGAACTAGTAAAATGAAGTCTAGATGATGTGGCATTTTTAAAAGATATGGAAACAAATTATTACAGATATACTCTGCATATCATTTAAGTTGCTCAAAAATATGGTTACCCATGGAACCTGTCTTCATTACCGCATAATTTGTAGCATTTACTATTATCAAAGCTTGTTTTCATAGGCTCTTCATTAGAAAGAATTTGAACATTGGATGCCAAGCCTCAAAAAATATCTGAAACTATCAAAGAACCTCAGTAGTATAACACAGAGGCCCTTCTGTTTCATTTTTCCCACAGGAACAAAAGGGAGTTGTGAATCTATCATAGAAATATCCCTAAATCTAATCTGAAAGAATCTCAATGCTTCAACCACAAAGCCCCAGAAGTGAGGAAATCATCCTCCCACCCCACCAAGCAGAAGATCATGTCTGTGTTGTTCAGGAATGCAGCACACTGATGATGTTAAACTGGCTCATTTGACCACGATCTTTAAACAAATTTATTTGCGATAGCACAGCTGTTCCTCTTAGGAAGGAAATGCATGGTTCCATAATTTTTATCTTCCAGGCAACTTTATGATCTGTAGTCACAGGAGGTAGCTACTGTGCTTTAGAGGTCAAAAGCAAGCAGTTCAGGAGGATCCAGAATGCCTTGGGAGCTGGATATTTTTCCAACAGAGCTGACCTCATTTGTGGCTTGCAAATAACTTAGCTAATAAAATTCACTTTTGCTGCTTTCCTCTTCTGTGATCAAGATCTTCATCACACTAGCCCGTGAGCCCCATTTGCAGGCTGTGCACACACAGTCTCCCACATCTTCCAACTGGTGGGACGTCTCCCCAGTTGGAAGATGCTCTCTGTGCAATCCTACCAGCCCTGAATGTGGGGCAGGCACCTCCTGTCACATGTCAGGCCAGAGAAGCCAGGCTACCATCAATGGTTTCAATTCCTGGCTGTCTAATACTGTCTAATATTGAGCAGTGAAAATTACATTGTGCTCACCTCAAACTCTCAGATGTGAAGGATACCTACTCTGTCTGGTAAGTTGGGACAAACTGGGCATTAAAGACCTCTGCAAGGATAAGGGTAAGATTGTTCATCCACAGCTTCAGTGATACTCAACACTCCCTGCATCACTAGAACAACATAGGAGCTATTAGAGAAAGCTTTAGTGCAATTTGCACCCATTTTGTTACCTTTTTCAATATTAAAGTGTTATAAATAGTCCTTAACTGAGAATTAAGTGTTTTGAAGTTAATAAAAGATTTGTGTTTGGCTTCACTGTCTATGGAGAAATAACACTGCATTTTCTGTCAATTTGGCAGCTCTGGAGTGTCAGTTCCCCAGGTTCTATGCCCAGATATTCACTTCAGTGAGGGAACAAATGCACATTGCTGGTTCAAAGTCAGTTTTCCCTTCCATAAAAAATGTGTACAACATTTCTTGCTCAACTTTGCTGTCTGTAAGAATATTTGTCTCTGGAGAAAGTGAATTGGTAATTCCTTTACTGACTAAAAATGGAGGTGCAATTGACAACAATGAAGGACGAGAGTGTGAGCGAATATTTGATGTCTCTTCACATGCTTTGGAGTATAGACAAGGAGACATCTTGTCCAATGCTACCATAGCTTGATCTCTGAATCACGCAGCAATTGAAGCCTTCCTGTCCTGAGGGACTTTTGCCAATCTGATATTAAAAAAATGCTCAGAAATTGAGAATCTGTAGGCTTTATGGTGAGTTAAACAAGAGAGCCAGGCAGCAGAGTGGGATGTTGTGCAGAGAAGTGTAGTGATGCTCCTTAGGGACTGAATATCCTGTTGAAGTCAGACTGAATTTTCTGAAGAGCTTTTATAGTCCTTGCTATTTGATGCATGCATTTGCTTGCCATAAATACTAGCCCGGTTTTCATCTCTACCTTTCTTTGATGACTTTTTAGTGTGATTCAGAAACAAGAAAAGATTGAAAAATCAACTTCCGTAATCTCCATTACAAATGAAAAATAATTTACAGCTGTCTGCTTGACGTTGCTCTTGTATGATTTCAATATTTTTCCTTTAAAGGGCATGCTGTTCTGAATTGGCATGTCTTTCTTTTCTTCATTTTGTTGCCTTTTTTTGGCCTCCATTCCTTGGGTTCCTTTCTCCCATTTCTCCTATTCTTTATTGCTTCTTTCCTTTGTTTCTTTCAGTTACTTGGTTATGAGTGTTTTAAACGATCCCCATTGACATTTCCTTTGGGTGTCAATTGCAGACTACTATTAAAAAAATTAAATTTTTTAACATCTTTGCTATTACTACTGTGTCAAACTACGGTAATGTTAGACTAACAAACTGCTTTTTCGGAAGTGTCTTCATTCGTGTCTGCACATTAACATTTCATCCAAAAAAATCATAACTATTAGTTTCACTATTAGCAACTACCACACTCAATTAATTAAACAGTGGTAAATCTTCTGGGCCTTATATAGTGTTTTTCAGTCAAAGCCCTGAATAAAAAGCACAGTGAAATGCGAGTGGCATAATATACTTCACAGCTCATTTATTTGCCCTGTTAACCACAACAAAGAGTCCCAGCCCAGGCTGGTCTCCATTTCATTACCGCCCTCAAAAATTTCTAGGTATTTTCAGATGTACTGATAAGCTGATGTGTAAAGTCCTGGAAAAACACCATGGCACGATGTCCCGCCTTTTCTAGCAGTGCAATCATGTATGTGTGTGTGGTGCTGGCAGCTGAACTGGGGTTGGTTTAGCAACCAACCTGATGAGCTAGGCCTCATGTACAGAACCTGTTTCCACTCCTCTCTGATCCGCTTATGAAGCTTAGTGGCATGTTGGGAAGTACAGTTCCTGTTTTCACTGTAGAAAGGTGCCTAATTTGCAGTGGTAACACAAACTGACCCTTGAGAGTGCTGACTGTCTGCTGGTGCTGTCCTACAGTTTGCCTGTCTGTGAGCTCTTCTACCCTTTCCAGGGACCGGATCATTTGCACAGATGAGTGCTGCACTGTGATCCACTCCCAGACTTGTTTGACACGCTCTCCTGAAAGATCCAGTGGGGACAAAGGTAGAGTAGGCTAACTTACACACCCAGATTCACGTTACCAGAGTCTATGCTGACTGCAGTGAAGACCTATCTTCCATGAAACAAAATGGGAAGTTAAAACACCAGCAGACTTTTACCATAAACCCAGAGCTGTAGCAGGATGTTTGAGTCTCAGAGCATCTCCTTTCTGTCCTGACTTCCCCTCTGCCATCAGTGCATTCTCTCACCTGCTCGTTCCAGTTCCTGAGCCCTCCCTCACAGTCTCCCTGCAGCTATTTCTAGCCCCTCTGAGTTCCTGCCAGCTGCCACTGCCTGCTCAGCCCACTCAGCACACTGCATGGCTTGCCAGGCAGCAGCCCCCAGGGCTGGCACAGTTTAACATAGTTGCTTTGGGTTGTTGTGCCCTTCAAAGAAATGCTGGGGTACATGCCTTTGTCTATCCTGTGTGGGTCACACTCCATGGCTCTTGTGAAAGATTTTACACTGTATTTCCTGTAAAGTTTCTTAAACCCAATAAAGATTCAAGGAAAAATGTGATCTGAAACACCTACTAGGTCACTGGTTAATTTCTTTCCTTACTTAGCTGCAGCAGGCAAGAGAATTTAAAAGGCAAACAGGGTTTTTAGCACTTCAGTGGTGTGATTAAATTTGCTGGTGTCACAGTCATCCAGTCAATAATGATTGACAAAGGGGTTTTCATCTCTGACTTTCTACCCATAAAAATGTGAAGTGAGTGTTGTCTTGGACTCTTTAAGAGCTTGGATATATAGCTGTTTCTTATTGATTAGTTTTGATGTTGTTCATCCTCTTGGGTGTTGGTGAGAACAATAAGAATCTGTCAAGGGACAAATTTACACAGACAGTTCAAGTATTGTTCCTTCCCTTGCCCACAGTAAGCCAGACATGGCTGTCAGGCCGATCATTTAGAACACAGGCTCCAAAAGTCTCCAGTCCTACAGAACATCCCCTGAAAGTCACAATTCCTTCCATGTGCCATGGCAAGTGGTGCCAGCTGCAGTCATACTGCATGGTGCTTGGAGCATAGAGCCAAGCTCCATTCCTTCCTGTTTTCTGCTCACTGTTAACCCATGTCAAGGCAAAGGAAGCCACGCCTTGGAAGGGGTTTTACTGGCAACCAGGAGGCAGCCAGGTCATGGAGGTGATGAAGGGAGCAAGGTACCATTTTGCCTCTTCTACATGGACATGTAGACATCCCTCGAACTGGAAGTCATGCAAACATAAATATAACTTCACCTTCCACTGGAGGTAATCACTAGAGGAACCTGAGACTTTTTTTCACTGCTAAGTTTTCCAAAAAGCTTTTTTTTTTTTTGTTTTGTTTTGCATTGCACTCAAGGTGCAAATTATGAAGGTTGCACCATTTGTGACCACAGCCTGTTCCTCTCTTCAGGGAGCCATAAATGTTTTCTAAGAATCAGAGGAAACCCAATGATTCTTACATGTGAAGAGCTGCACTGCTCCCTATGAAGTGCTCAAAGATTCTCAGCTAGAATGCATGGTGGAGAGAGAGGCTCCTGGGAAGCACGGGTAAATTTCTTTTCTCATGAGTGAACATTATGATCTAAAAAAATAATTGCTTTGCCTACAGCACTGAACGGATTTTTAAACAAGGAAGTATATTTATTCTCATTTCTGCTGTTTACTTTTGTGTGTGGCACATGAACGGACAAACTGGGGGATTACTCATAACTCTGTGGATGTGTTTTATTCTGTGCAACATGCAAGTAATAACTACTACCCCACCGTGTGGATAGGATTTATCTATTAGGATTTATAAGGCAGACTTCACTTTACAGGTGTAAAACACCATGAATGATATATGTACTTCATAACTCTAATATGTTTTCTTCTACACAGCCTTTCAGGTGCAAACATCCCTCTCATCAGTGTTCATGTTGTTGACTCTTAACAAGACATCTGTAGTATCAAAAGAGACTCATCTAAGACTTGCTGACATTCACGCTGCTTGTAGCTGGGCAGCAACCACAGACTAGCAATGTGAGCTGCCAGGTGTGAAAGAAGTGGTGACAAGTGAGAACTGCAGGTGTTGATGGAGTGTGCAAGCCAATATGTGATAAGTGGGAACCAGTGTGAACGTTGGTTTCAAAGCCTAACACACATTTTGCAAAGGCAGCATTTGCAGCCCTTGACAGGAATTAGAGGTTGTTTTGCAGCACCCGCAGAATACCCTTCTGCTATTGCTCTAGAAAAGGTGCGCACCACTTTCAGCTTTTGCAGAGCAGTTTACCACAGGCACTTCTTTGTGGGCTCACCCCGGCCATGCTGGTGCCCTTGTACACAGGCAGCTCAGAGCACGCAGCTGCTGGGGGGCTTTCTGCCTCCTTCTGCAGCAGGCAGCCATTTCTGGCCTTCACCTGCACCATTAGGAGATGGCCCCAACTTGTAAAGCCTGAATCTGGATCCAAACACGATTTTTTTCAGCATTCACAGGAGATCTTATCCTAGGTTTGGTCTTGCTCCTTTCAGACCAAAGACGAGCTGCAAAACTTGTCTTCCAACCAAAACTTCCTTAAAGCTTTGGGGTCTTGGGTTGCAGCTCTGGTTTAGCTCCATTTCTAGCTAATTTTGAAACCTCTGTATGTAGAAAATTTAAGGCCAGACATTTGTCCCATTGAAGTCAGTATAGTCTTGCTTTCTTGACACTGATTTAAAAAGGGCACGTAGGTCAGGTAAGATTAATACTAACTAGAATATTCAGGAATTTTCTTACAGGTTTAACATTTGGTTGCAAATCATCTTAGGTCTACAGAATTCTCCATTTTGTGATTTCATTTTATTACATTAGATGCATAGACATCTCTATTTAATATTAACTCAAGAAACACGTCCAAAAGAATGTATTTGTTTATTTTGACCTCATACATTCCAACTGTTGCTTCTGAGGAGGTGGGTTGTTTCCGCTAAGAGATTTAGTGCAGAGATAGGGTAACAGATTAGAGTGGACTATCAAGCCATTCCAAGGAACTGATTGTTACATTCCTGCCATTGCATAAAACCCAGGTTGGAGCCAGGTAGGTGAGAACTGGTACACGGAATGGCTCAGAACACCTTTTGCCCAAAGGAAAGGACAGCACTGTAAGCAGAGCACAGCACTCCCCAGGGTCATGCATGAGTTTTAGAACAGTTTTTGCTCTTAGCTGTATGTTGCAAAGGGTTTTGGCAAACATCTTGCTCTAGGAAAAAGAGTCTTTCTAAAGCATATGTTATTAGTTATCTTTGTTTGTTTGTCTGTAGTGAAATTAAAATTGAATGGGTTGTGCTCACTGAGCAGCACAGAAACAGCAGTTGGCTTGAAATGAAATGAGCTCCAGTTAAAAACCCTCATCTTCTGATACTTCGGGCAATTTCCTCTTAAAAGTGTGAGAAAGGTTATTTGTATAAACATTTGATTCAAATGTACAAAGAAACACTATCAGTAGCAGGAGGTGGCTGTGGTCACAGCTAAGCAGTCTCAGTGACCTTAGATTACTAACCTAGCACTGTGTTGCTCCTGGGCTCTTGTCAGCCTGTGAAACACATCAGCAAGTTCTGTTCAGTCTCTGTGTGAAACTTCATTGTGTTGGATGAAGGAAATCTTCATCTATCTGAATTTCATTTCAGCTGATAATGACAACTGTTTTTTAAGTGCTTAGAAAACCAGCAAGAGCAAAAAGACTCTTATCAGACGTTAGAGGTCAGAACAGAGCCCTGGGAAATTCTACAGTTGCAGCAGCACCTGTCATGTCAAGCTACTATTC
The DNA here is from genome assembly GCA_013397775.1 of Eulacestoma nigropectus. Lineage (NCBI taxonomy): Eukaryota > Metazoa > Chordata > Aves > Passeriformes > Eulacestoma > Eulacestoma nigropectus. The sequence continues at coordinate 1,719,164 of VZTE01001494.1, forward strand.
ATGTAGGTTAGGCTGTGTAAGGAAGGAAAGAGGAATAAATTCCTATGGTTGCTTATGGTCCCATCTCAGTTCTGTTACTGCTCTTACCATATGAGTATAGGCAAGAGATTTAAGATTTCCAGTAAAGTAATTTCAGGCAAAATAATCCACAATGGAATTATTTTAAATAGCTGATGAAGAGACTGACAAGGGAAATGAGAGAAAAAGTGCCACCTCTTTTTAACTGGGTGGAAAGATGTTTTTGAAGAGTTATGTGGTAAGAACCCATCCGTAGCATAGTATCTTGGCATTTTACAGTATTTCGTGTGATTGCTGTGACAGCAAACTTACCTACAATGGTTTTGCAGAGAGATTAAAGCAAGGAAAGCAATTTTTACAGGGGAGAAATAAAAACAATGCCTCACAAGTGACAAGAAGCAGCTCTTCAAGGAATACCGATTTACACACAGATTGACAGACTTAGCAAGTGTTTTTGCAACAGTGCCACCTGGCCTTCCTTTGGAGGAGGAGAGTGCAGCACACATATGCCTTGTTCAGGTGGAGCACTGCAGAAATGCATTGTTTAAATCTGACTGATATTTGTAATGGGGTTAATGTTCACGTTCAAATGCTTTTGCAGAATAGTTAGCAGAGGTGACTGGGTCTTCCTCTGAGCTGTGGCCAAGAATAAAATATAGGCACTCAGATTCAAAGGTGTCCAGCCTTCTTCCTTGAACAAACTATGGCATTCTCAGAAGTTCTTGATTTGTAATCAGAACCAATTAGATTAAATCAGTGAGAGAGATATCTGTGGATTTATTTACCTTCGTTAATGTCAAACTGCACTGGACAATCAGGAGTCAGTGTGAGTCATCTGGAAAGGATGAAGGCATTAGTACTCCTTTAGCACACCTAACAAGGACCTGCTTTTAATACTAAAGCAAAATTCTTAACTCCCTCTTCCCCAGGGACTATAATTATTTTACTGCTATTTAATCTGAGTGCTTTTCTAATTTCTAATGTAACTATTCCTAAGCTACTGAAGTCTTACTGGGTAGTAAGAACTCTTCTCATGCTGGAAGCTTAAACAATTCATATTGCTCAACAGATCAGGAATGTTGTTTTTCTTCAGTGTGAGCTATAGTCATTAGATCCATGTATTCATTTTTTGTGACACCCCTGAGAAATGACTCCACTTGTGTTACTGCTCCACAGAGGAAGGAAAAGAGGGAAGCAGCAAATATAGCAGCTTTCCCTGATCTGATGAAGTTGCACAAGAAACGTTCTTTACGATATCCCTGAGAGGATCTGTTGGGCAAACCAGCTTAATTCCATATTCCCCAGGAGTTCTCCTTATTCATGACATTAGAAAGGACTAAGATTTGGTGAAGACTTCTTAGAAAATCTAAAGAAATATATATTTTCTATGCTTTGAAAGGGAATGGCATTTCATTCCCTAACCACATTCTGTTAAAATGTTTCCAAAATATTTAGAATTTCCACAAGTGTTTATCTTGCTGGTTTTACTGCCTCTCCTCTTCCCCCTGTCTGCCACTAAAATGATTTAATGAAGGAATAATTAGAAAACAATAAAGTATTATTTCAGACTACCCTGATGAATCTTCTCCAGATTTGAACAATAATAATAAAAATATAATCTTCAAAATAATGCAAACTTATCATTAAAGAAAATATGCAATTTATTTTTTAATAACTTTTTGAGTTTTAGGAGCACTGGCAATAATTATGGTGACTGCCCCAGGTCCCTAAAGAAGGGTGGCGTTGGTAGAGAGTCTTCTGTACTAAGCAAAATGCGACAGTAAAATGAATTATTTGAGTTGAACCATTGCTGTTTCTCCACGGACACTGTTAGACAGCTTTTCTCCTAGTTTATGTTGCCAGAGATTAATTCAGGTGGGAAGAATAAGACTGAGATATCTCCATTAATTATGCTCATCTAGAGAAAATACCAGGAAAAAAAATCATTTGTAATAAATGACCAGAAGCTTAAGGGAGATGCTTGTGAAATGACATACTTTTTTAAAAAAACTGGAAAGATGACTGATCATTGGAAAAAAACCCTGGTCCAGATGGTGGTAGAGTCTGCATTTCTTGATGTCTTCAGATTGAGGAAACGTGTTGCAACTAAAGACAAGTTACTGGACTAAGTCAGAATTAAAGAAAAAGTGGGTCAGACTAAGTTGACTAACAATCTTTTCTGACCTTAAATTACAGGAATCTCCAAAAAAGTATGAAAATAGTAGGAAAAGTGTGCGCAGCAGCTGTCTCTGTCTAGCTCCAGCTGCTTCTTCTCACTGGCTGTGGGCTCAGGACAGAACACTCCTCTAATCCATGTCAACTACCAAAGTGAGATCCCTTAGCTTTGTTGTTTTGAACGAATCTCTCTTTCTCTCTGAGCTTCTTTGCCATTTCTATTAGGCTCTTTTTACACGGATAAATTTGGATTTCTTGTAGAAATTCCTCCATGTATGGCAGAAAGGAAGAGCCATGGTTTCAGCTTCATGGGATCTGCTTGGGACAAACATCCCTGCCTTCAGTCTAACAGGAATGTGGAAATTTATGCTGAAGTATTTGTGTGAATTTTATTAACTGCACTTCTAATGCCTTGTCTATACACTCTGGGGTGCCTGTTTTCCCCAGCAACAGTCACTATGAATGGGAAAATGGCTCTTCCCATGAGTGGCTCCCACCAGTAACATCTGTGTTGAATGCTTCTGCCTGCCTGCCTACCCACCCAGTTTTGCTACAAGAACAGCAGTTTGGAATGATTATTTCTCCCTTTTTTTGCAGTTGTTACATACAGGAGGTAGAGTGAACCATTCATTTCATGATAGAATCACAGAACATCCCAGGCTGGAAAGGACCTCGAAAGACTGGAAAGGACCCCGACTCGCTGAATGCACAGAGCCAAAAGGCAGGCTCCATTCCCAGAACATTGACAATCATGCATCAATAAGGTATTTTCTATTAGCCTTTTCTTTCTTCTACTCTGTGAACTAGTTGCAATCATTGGATGTGCAGTTTAGGCTGTGAGGTTGTCCCAAAGCACAGCAAGGATTTGTTTGGCTGATGTATGTCTCTTAGGCACCAATGAATGAAGCCAGAATGGTGTTGGAAAAGGAAATTGGGGAAGAACTCTATAGATGCACAACTGCTCTCTAGCCATATGAACAACCAAGACAACAGCCCCTGATTCATGCGAATTAACTTTTAATCTTCTTCTCCATAGAAATGTGTGTTAGCCATAGATTTACAGCTGGCTTTCTGTCATGGATTCCAGTCAGGTCTGCTGCTCAGTTTAATTCAAAGCAGCAGCCCGTTTCCCAGCTGGTGCTTCACAACTTAGGATCAAGCACATCTCTGAGACATGAGTCTGGTCCATATAGCTAGTAAAACATATGGCCATTGGCCTCTTAGCTCTGTAAGATATTCTAAAATGAAAAAGGTTGTAGGCAAGCCATTTTGCCCATGAATTCTCCTTGTGGCAGGAATACTGACTCAAGGGTGATTTATATTTTGAAGACCAAAAGCATTTTTCCTATGCAATTTACTTACTCTTGCAAGCCTTTTGGCCTCAATGCAGTAACAGTCTGTGTATCCTCACTTTCACCTAAGCTTTCTGTGTCAGCCCTCACTATCCCTCTTTTCCAAAGAAAAACATGAATTTTGATGGAGTATTCCTTTCAGTTTAATTTACTTTTATTCACATTCTTTACTATCATATGGAAACCAAATTCTCTACAGTGGTTTAACGTGTACTCCCTTTTATTTGGTCACTTGTCAAAATAAACCTAAATATTAAACTATTTCATTGTTTCAAAAGCAATTTCTAAATACAGCCTCCTTCCACCCTCCTGTGTTTTCATTCCGAATGAAACTGTTGCTTTACTTGACTAATTCCAACATTTTTGTTATTGCATAAGAAGTACACTGTCTTAACAACCTCAAATTAAGTATGAAGCAGCAGAGAACTTCTCAGTATTTAAGCAGAAACAAGTTCCGTTCCACGTGAATAAATCCCATGAACTGACTTTTGCACTCAGAAGGTCTCACTCAAGGAACTCTAAAATTCAAATTTTTTTAAACCGCAGAGTACCTGAAAACCATTATGGCCTCCCTTGAAATAAATGTAACTGAAGCTGGAAAGAGCCTAAAGATAAAAAAAAAATTAGCTACTAAGCCTTAAATCCTAAACAGAACAAGGCGCTATCTGAATTTCTTCTGCAGAACATCAAAAGCAGTAATAAAGTCCTTGGTTGCCTCTGCATATGGTCTGTGGGATCAAGATTCACCTAGTTATGGGGTGCTTTTGGGAGATTGGTTTTGTTTTGTTTTTTGGGGGTCAAAGGAAGAGGGGATTATGGAATAAAAACAGCTGTTGAATTGTGTCATATGTGGTAGTAAGCTCCTTTCCTCCCCCACCCAATCACATAGGGAAAAAAACAATATTTCATCAAGATGATCAGAATCCAGAAGAGCATTCCACAGCAGCATTATCTTGGCAAGAGGTACCGACATCGCAAAGCAAAACTAAATTGATTTTGCAAGTAGTTCTCCCACATTTTTTCCTGAACCCCATGATCTAAAGCACATTAGAGGTATCCAGTTTCCTCTGACATTTCTTCAGTTCCTTTGAAAATTATGGCCCAGGCTGTAAACAGGTATTGAGAGAAAGCGGAAGCCTGCTGAGAAACCTGACTTCAGACATTCAGTGCTAAAAGCACCTTACACTATGGAAAATGTCAGCAGCTACCTTCTGGATCTATTCATGGGTTTCGGATTCCACTTCTGTTACAAGAGTTCAGGATGGAGGTGACAACTGCATGAATCACTGGGGCGACGTGTCCATCTACAAGGAAATGACGGAGTTTCCTAGTGAGCTGAGAGTGAGAGAAAGTATTTCTGGGAATTGCCACTAATTTGATCATCCATGTCTAACGAGGAGTCAGCCATAACTTTGATGAATAAGGGCTGTATATCTTTGAGGAAAGGTGATGACAATGTTTTGGCCAACTCTTCAAAGTGTTTCTCCTTTTAGCCAGACACATTCAGTCTTGCCTGGGTTCAGCCTGAGCTGACTGTGCTTCATCTACACAGCTCCCCATAGGCATTTTGACATGGTACAAGTGGTGGTGGTTCCATTGTTCAACAGGGGGTTTACAGGAGGGCAAAGAAGACAAGGTAAGTTTGCGTGGACACGGTTACTGTGAGATAACTTATATTAGGGCAGAATTCCCTTCTAGCATTTCACTAATACCTTCGCAACAGCCTCACCATGCACTCTGAACACTTAGCAAAAGGTGCCAACCCATGTCTCCTGGTAGAAGCTCACCTGTCCAGACTGAACTGAGTTGTGCTAATGAGGATCAGCTGGCAGAGCCTCCTACTGGAGCCCTTCTGGATAAGGCCTTGTGACACAAGGTAAATCAGAAAACCCCCCTTACTTTGGCATAGCTATGCCTACTCTGTGTTATCAGTAGGTCATAAATATAAACAGGCTGTGCTGGCCGAGAGAGATTCCCCCCACACACTTCTGTCCTCTGAACATGCATGCAAATCACTGCAGTACAAACTTGCTGTTTAGAAGGGCTGAACATCTCAAATAAATGACCAGATTTCAAAAGCCCCAGCACTCACACAGGAGCCAGAAAGAAGTTTTCCCATCTGAATAAACACAAACCCACTTTGAGGCCAATGAAAGCAATAGGAATCTTGGACAGTCTATGCCTGAGATGGCCCAAAGGACCTGAGATCCAAGAACAGGAGCTCTGCACAGGGCTGCTAAATCCTTCAGAATACATCCTTCATTGCTGCAGCCTCAGGCTTTGGTACAGCAAAATCACCCATAGATGCCTTCAGCTATTTTTATATGATATTAATGAAACCAGTGGATTCTCAAATTGCAAATCTGTCATCTGCTCAGTGTTCCTGCTTTCTGAGTGCTTGTGTGCTCTTTTTTGATTCTGCCTGACACATTCTTGATGCCATTGAAGTCAAGAGGAGGTTATTGTTAAAGGTGGCCATGGAGAAACTACCTGCAGAAGTTGGTAAATTGAGTACTCATAGTGCAAAGATGCTTCATAATGAATCAAAGAAGAAAATCGAAGTATAAGAACAACAAAACATATGCTGGTCGGTATTCCTCTGCATTATACTGTTGCTGAGAGGATGAAATACAGGTGAAATATGAATGCTGTTTTGTGAAATACGTGTAAAAACATTTAAGAGTGCTAAATAAATTGTTCTTTTGCTTTAGTTGAAGAATTGTAAACTGAAAATAATGTCCCTTTTGTGAGAGGAAAAGTGGTCTAAATTAGAATTGTTCAAGAAAATCTGTGCAAACTCAAACTATTCCCAGAGATAGAGAGCAAGTCACTAAAAAATTTGCTCCTAAAAATCACTATGCTGGTTGCACTTGCCTTCTATGTCATTTTCTCTTCCTGCAGTTCATCCATAGTCTTCAAACTCGCAATCTCACGATAATCGTTTTCACAGTGCATGCAAGCAGTATGGTCTGTGAGATTCAGGTATATGCTGAAAAAAGCAAGCTGTCCATTCAGTTGTTTGGTGGGCTGAAAGTTAGTCAGTGGCTGCTCTGCATTTCCAGCTTTGGAGGTTTCCTTTCTGTCTTTGTTTCACAGCACAGCCTTGAATTACTGGATTCAAATGGATGTCCATAGTTTATGCATTCTTAAAGCACAATTTAATACTTAGAGCTGAGACATCCAACCTCTAAGACAAATAAAATACTTCTACATTTTTTTTATATGGATAGATTTTCTTTCGAATACCAGATAATATAAACTGGAAACCAGAACTATACTGTATCAGTAATTTCTTTTACTTGTTATTTAATACATATATAGGCAAGAAAGGGAAAGAGATGGGGGGGTGAGGATGGGGCTGGACAGATGATGGGGACTTTTAAACATCTGTTACATTTCTAGAATTCCATTCCTGGTAAGACTTTGAAATGTCACAGCTGCTGCCCTTTTGCTTGTATGATTATTTCTCCAGCTGTGTGGAAATGCTGCAAAACCATTTTGTGACCTGTCACAGAAAATATTTTGACTCAACAATCAATAACATAGAAGTTCCTACTAAATAGTATTACCTAACTCTGGTGTTGGAGTGGACAAAAAATTATTGTTGATTCTTAATCATTGTATTTAGAGGTGAGGTGTTTCTAATGTATTTTCCCAGCAAAGCTGCATTCCTTATTCTTTTAAGAGTTTACAACTTGGTTCTTTTTATCTCCTCTATACACTTAAGCCCAAGTTAAGGGAAGGGTTAAAAGGCAATTAAGGGGGAGACTTTATCCTTCACTGGAGACTGATTTCTGGCTCTGTACTATGTGCAGGGATAAACCCCCTGCAAATCAGAAAGAACTTTTTTGAGCAATAGACTTTAGAATTGGCTACCCAAATACTTGAGAAAATGAAAATGGATGAGAGGGAAAAGTTATCTAAGAGAGCTGTGAGGCTGGAAAAGTCTAGGAAAGCACTACAGGGAAATTATTCCAATTGCTTTATAAATACTTCCCCATGTGATTCTGGGTTCTTTTGCAAAATGTCTCAGTTATCAAATTTTGCAGAGACACAATTCTGCCATTCCTCAGACAGGGCTAACTGACTGCTGGCCACCTGACAAACTGGGGAGATGCTCCACAATAGTAAGTGGTCACTGAGCTGCCAAATAAAACAGTGGTCTGCAGGAGGGTGAGGGATAGAGGGAGGCTCACTTCAGCTCCCCATGTTGTTGTGAGGGGTTGCTCAGAGGCCATCCAACCTGGCCTTGAACGCTTCCAGGAATGGGGCATCCACAACTTCTCAGGGCACATTGTGACAGTGCCTCACCACCCTCACAGTAAATAATTTCTTCCTAATAGTTAATCTAAACCTCCCATCTTTCAGTTTGAAGTCATTCCCTCTTGTCTTATCACTACATGCCCCTGTAAATTCGCTCTCTCCAGTCTTTCTTGTAGGCTCCCTTCAGGTACTGAAAGATCTTATTTAGGTCCCCCTGAAACTTTCTCTTCTCCAGGCTGAACAAACCCAGTTCTCTCAGCCTTTCCTCACAGGAGAGGTACTCCATCCCTCTGATCATCTTGTTGGTCCTCCTCTGGACTTGCTCCAGCAGGTCAATGTCCTTCCTGTGCTGGGCATCCCAGAGCTGGATGCAGCACTCCGGGTGGGGTCTCTCAGAGCAGAGCAGAGCAGAGGGGCAGAATCCCCTCCCTTGCCCTGCTGGCCACGCTGCTTTGGATGCAGCCCAGGAAACAATTGGCTTTCTGGGCTGTGAGTGCTGGGTCATGTCCAGCCTCTCATCCACCAGCATCCCCAAGTCCTTCTCCCCAGGGCTGCTCTCAATCTGTTCATCTCAAGCCTATACTGATATTGGGGGTTGTCCCAACCCAGGTGCAGCACCTTGCACTTGGTCTTGTTAAACCTCGTGAGATTCCCATGGGCCCACTTCTCAAGCTTTTCCAGGTGCCTATCGTTGAGCTTTTATGTTAAAACAAAGTAATTTCTGCTTTCTCATGTTTGGCCTGTGCTAGCACAAGTTAAAAGAGCCAAGCTCCCAGACTCTCTGGCACGAATGTGTATCATAGGCCTTGACAATGCTTCACAAAAAAGTGATTACTCCTTCCCAATTACATTAAAAATCAGAGAAAAAAGAGACAGAAACCTAGAAGGAAGCATGACTGCTTGTCTCCACGGCCAAGTGTTTTCTACCATCTTGTGATATTGCCCCATGAGATCAGAATATGACCTCTAAATGTTACTTCTCTTCAGTCAATCTTCAGGGGAGAAGCTAATGGCTAGCTAGAGATCAAGAGGGGATCCTGTCACACACACAAGTACAAGAACAATGTTATGTACCTGTCTAAGTGTACATACCCGGCTAACAATATCAAATACCCATCAATGTTCATTATCTTAACTTACATCAAATTGTTGACTGTGTCTGAATGCAGGAAAGTAGGCTAAAATGGACAGATTATTTTTTTTTTTGGAGGAAATTAGGCAAAACTACTGCTGGTAACAACTGCCCACAGATTTCCCAGCCTGTCATTACAAAGATATTGAGGAGGAGATTCAAAATTTGGAAAAATAACTGATTTTCAGATAGATGCTTTCCCACCTCACTGAAGAATGGCTCTAAGAAAAATCATTCAACCCTCTCAGAAAACTCATGTTTTCTGGCCTTTTTTTTCCCATAAAAAAGGGTTCCCAAGGGTCAGTGCTTTAGACTCCTTCCAGTAATACTTGCACATGTAAGAAAATTCCAGGATGACAGATTCTAGACTGACCAGAATTCTATTAATTGGATTAGTTTCTTAGAAAAACATTACATTTTCTGTAATTTGTTTCATAATCTGGCATGTAAGGTCAAATATTTAGCCAAATTCGTGGAAGAATAATGTTACATTAATTGGGGTTTTGCAAGATATTAGTGGGTGCAAAATGAAACTATTGCTACCATCTTCAAAGCTCTATTTGAAGTACTGCTGAGCTTCACAGTTACTCTTTAGGCTCTACATGGAGCAATGCTTTGGGAAAATAAGCAAGTATCAGACTCTGACCCCATGTTGCACTTGTTCAGTCTTTCGGATTTGCACCCAAAACTCCTGACTGGAGCATTTGCACAGGAACTCACATGGGAAACATAAAAAGAAGGGTTATCAGAGACTAGAAAAGGAAGATCACAATCTGAGAAACAAGGATTTAGTGCTACAAGTGGAATATAATCCTGAATGCATTTCCTTCTGTCAAGCCTCCTGTGATAATATATAGTGAGATAAATCAGGATGTAGATTCAAGTATGGGTGATAATTTGTCTGTGTTTCTTCAATATCCTGCTGGTAAATATGGTTTATCAAGGGATAAACTTTGATGTGACTGAGCGACTTACTCATTTTTCTAGAACCCTTTCAGTATTGGAAATTGATACCATGCAAAAAATTTTCAAGGGGAACAAGAGCTGGAGCTTCCCAGGAAATAAATGTGCCAGAGAGGAGACATTTGACAGGCTGTCTTGTGCCTACAGACTGTGTATTTGTCACAGAGAACAAGTTGCTTTGCCAGAGAAGAGGAAGGGGGTTTTAAAGAGAACAATTCAGTTACCTAAACATAGTGATGACACGCCCTAGGAAGGATTTCAAGACAGAAAACTGAAGGCCTTAAGGAATACCCCAAGCATCGGAAGGTCTCTGGACACCTATGTTTACATGAGTGAATCCCACCCTGACAATCAAATGAAGCATCAGAAGGGTTCTGGTGAGCAGAGAGACATCTGAGGTGGAAGGACAAGGCCTTGAGAAGACAGAATAGTCAGAGTATACCCGCAACATTCTCTTCTAGAAAACCTGTGGGATTAAACAGCTTATCATAGGAGAAGAAAGACAAGATAAGAGTCAAGAAGATGAAATGGGGAAAAAAGAGAAGAACTTTGTTCAGAATATGGACAATCTAACACAGAGCAAGACAGGCACTAGAGAAACATGTCCTGGAAATGGGGTATGAAGGGTGAGGAGCAAAGAGGGAGGTAGATCTAATTTGGAGAAACATGTACAATCCACCAAGTTCAAAATACATTAAGTAATGCATCCTGCTTCATAAAAGTAGTTTCAAGTACTTTTTAAACAGTTTTCCTTGAAAAAGATAAACCACTAGTTTCTGCAGCAATGCAGAGAATGTTCTCCTAAAACTTTGCCCAGTTCTTCCATAAGCTTTCAGGAACACTCAGTTTCTCCTTGTTGCTTCCATACCACAGCTAACATGTTCCCAGACAATGAAATTAAAAGGACATGAAACTGACAGTTTTTAGGATAAAGGAAGAAACCACACAAGAGAGAAAATGGACAAAAAAATGTGCAAGGTTTTCAATTTTACCTCTAAACAATCCAGAGCGCAGAATTCTCTCAGGAGTCCTCTCTCTGAAGTAAGGACAATTGCAATGCTGTAATTAAGACAGAAAGATTAACTCTAATTGCATTTTGATTTCTACTATTTTTTATGGTTCATTTTTCTTTGAAAGCTATTACTCACTGGAATGAGCCTGAACAGCTGTGAACCTTTCTCGGTGGTACGGGTTAGGAAATACTATCATTTGAACTGATTAAGTGTGCACATTCCACTTGTCTTTATCTCATTAAATTGTAATACACAATACACTGTACACACTGGAAAACACACAGATCACATGCACAGGAGACAATCACTTGAGAAATAGAGACACCAGGCTTTCCTGGAGGCCACCTGGGATCAATTCCCACATAGCACAATACGTATCAGGTTAATAGACCTAATAAAACTGGGATTAAGATTTCAGCCCCTATATTAAGGTACGTGACATATTTTCAGCTGTTTTAAAAATGAGAGAGAGAGAGAGAAGAAAATTTTCTTAGAAGAAAATGTGGGGCACAAATTACATTACAAAATCCCCCTTATCTAGGTAATACAGTCTTTTGCCCAGTGCTCTACGTAGGAGGCAGCAGCCTATCTGAAAGGGTTGCATCAGGATGTAATTTTCTTCCCCTGAAATAGAGATTAAAACCTACCTAGTAAAAGATCACCAGAATCCAGGACATGTTGCACCTCCAGGACAGAATGTTTTACTGATGGCATTTCAATTCTTTATGAGACAATGGTTTCCAGTGCAGTTTAAATTTAAACAGAAGCAGGGAGGTGCTGCCTTTTACAGATCTCTCTTCTATGACGTTGCTTCTACCTCTAGACCACATAGCATGAAAGAATACCTGTGTGCCATCTTTGGTTTTCCTACCTTTCTTGTTGATTTCTGTTGTGGACTGTTGCAGCTCTTAGATGTATTCTTGGCAAATGCAATGACTCAGAATAACGTATGTTTCCTACATGAATAAGACAAACTCCCGTTACACTCCATATCCCTTATGGCACTTGATGCTTGGTTTGCTGAAGTTATAAGGACGAGTCAAATATTAACAGTCTTTAGAGCCTTTGCAAATGCCAAGGCTGTTTTGCCTAAGGTCACAAATTATGCAAAAACATTTTCTTAATGAAAAAATACTTCAAAATCCTGATTGAGTGCCGCATATATAGATGTCAGGTTATTCTCCAGTGAACTGCACTGAAAATCTCAAAGCCTCATTTAGTAATGCCCCGCCTGCCTCTCTTAGCCTGGGTCAGTTGCCATGGCATCTGCACAGCTTTTTAAAAAGAACCCAAAGCCAGTGTAAGCTACATCTGAGTCAGCTCAGTGCCCGACCTAACAAAAATACTGTTGCCTAAAACTGGGCACTCCTAGTAGATTTCACCTGAAGCAGACTAGTTTAATCCAGACAGTGACACTACCAAGGCAAGACAGTGCATGTAACAGTTATGAGCAATAAAATAATTCTTTTTGCCACTGCACTTGTCAAAGAATTAGAAGGTGCCTCTGTGTCATAACACCAGGTGTCAGAGAAGCTGGTAACTAAAAGCAAAATAATACACCAATGCACAAACAAGCACCTAGTATCCAGAGTAAAAGACTTGACAGGGGTTTTTTTGTTGGGTTTTTTTGGTGTTTGGTGGTGGTGGTGGTTTTTTTTTATATTGGGCAAGGGTTAAAACTTTAGTTTTGTCTTCACTTGGATGTTTCCAAAAATACATGGATAGGAAACATAGGTTTGCTAGGAAGGAAGGGAGACTGTGGTCAGACAAGTAGTCTTGATATGGCACATTTACCTCCAGGGAAGTGGTGGAGAGATGCCTGTTCATGAGAGGACCATGCTCACCTCCAAAAGGACATCTGAGTTCATTTTTCAGCATGTGTGGAATCTCATTCAATGAGATTATTATTATTATTCAGGCTTATTATAGATTTTGTGATGGAAGGAAAAACAGCATGAGAAACAGAGGCCAACAATTTTGTTTCTCAAGTCTCTGATCAGCCCCTGTCAAACTCCTTTTCCTGCCAATAAAAGCAAAAGAGTGTAGCGCTTGAGTGTGTAATAGTGGGAGTTAGAATTCATAAGCACTTAGAGAAATTCCTCTTAAAATTTTAGTAGATACTAATGATTTTGAACACCACATTTCTTGCAAAATAACTGACATCTTCTGTTTTTAGCACAGCAAACTATCTCTTCCTAAAGCGGTCACTATTAAACCCTTTTTGCAGCATGTGAAAGAGAAGGGAAGTTTTGTCTGGTAAATTTAAATTTCTTTATAATATCATGAAGGGAGGGTGGTTTTTTTTGTTCACTGTGAACAAATGCCCATTTCTTCAGTCATTCACAATTGACAAAATAATAAAAAGTGTACATGTTACATGTTTAGATGAGAGTAGTAGGGAGTGTCTTGGGTCATTTTACCATGCCCCAGATTCCAGTTTTAAAAAGCAGGGACTGGGCATGTCATGCTGCTAATTCTGCTTTTCCAGCCATTTCAGTCTGGAGAGCTAGAGGTGAATGACTGCATCTGGTAAGGAACTTTCTTTTGCTCCCCATACTGTCGAAACCTCAGAAAATTCTCTTAGCCTTGCACCCAGGGCTCAAGCGGGAAAGGTCTCAGATACAATCTAACAGCATCCTACTCTAGCAGAAAGACGTGCACACCGTGTAAACCAAACGCTGCCCCTCGGACTCTGCGATACCCAAGCCTTCTGCACGCCTCTTAATTGAAAAAGCACACATGCAGATGCATGCAGGTTCCTTTGGAACATTCTGCCCACTGGAAGAGAAGAAATCTGCCTTTCACATGAAGTCATTTTGCCAGTGTTTTGAATAGTATTTTCCGCATGTTTTTTCTATGAGATCAGCAGTCATGCCCTACTGTTCCACATTATCAGCCTTTTTTTTTCCACCCTGTGTTTCACATTAGCAAATCAGCCCTCTCTGAGATCATACTACGTAAGTTTCTTGTTTTCTTTTTTTTCAATTTCTATGTTTCTCTAATTAATAGGAGGTGGCTCTCCATTAAGGCCTAGGGATGACAAATGGCTTCCTTTCCTCGTTTGTGCACAGCTCAGCTGCGAGCCCATTGTTCCTTGAGCTGCTCTTTCCCAGTGCTGCCAGCCCCAAGGCAGTTGTGCTTCACAGAGCAAGAACCACTCCAGGAGCAGGACAACCATGTCATGAATACATTTTTCCCTCACCAGCCAGAGGCCCTTGTGAAAAAATACAAACATGCACGCAATAAACTTTGACCTGTAATTTTGGCCCTCCCCTAAGGAGGATTCACCTCACTTAACCTTAACCAACTGAAATACTGCTGTCTGTGCTATCAGACTGGTTACTGAGACTTCTTCTGTAATCAGTGGAGAGGAGTATTCAACCCATCTGAGGTGGATGAGGATTTCCAGGAGGTGCCTACTTGCCGCTGGCTACAGAGCATACTGAGGCAGCTACTGAATTGAACATCTACTTTCTGGATGACTGAAGTGTTATGATATGAATTCCATTGTACATGGTTTCCTGCACCAGTTGAAGCCTGCTCTGAAGGAGAAATGTCTTCTTTACCCTGCAGTCTAAGACAGTCAACACTACCTCCATTTTCTATTTTGAAGCTGTTGTATGACTTTCCTTTTTTTTCTCTCTCTTTCTGTCATTAATGGAACTGGCAAATATTTTGCAACAAATCACGTACTTCAATGAAATGTAAATTTTGGAAACAAATACTGAGGACCTTCCAATTTTCTTCCAATGCATATGCTTTTCAAAGTTCAGTGACTGCATCTTTTGCAGACAGCTGGGTAAGCATATTCAATAATTAAAATTCCAAGGCTGTGGGTTAGTCTGGTTTGGATCCATTCACCACAGAGTATTTTTCCTGTTCTGAGGCAGAATAACAACTAGAGGTTATTTGCAATAGCTAATTTAACTCTGCTCAGTACTGGTTTAAAAGCATGGCAGTGGTCTGTTAAAATGACTCAGTTGCATAGCAATAATTTTGAGCTGAGATGGAATTATTTAATATGCTTAAATATGATTGAGATTATCTTGTCGAAAAATTAAGTTTTGTGAGTTGAAAATTTATTTTCTGCAGATGAACCCTAATATGCACTTAAAATTCATAGTTTCTAAGAATGCTGTTAGTGAATTTATTTGCTGCAATATTCCTGAAAAAAGAAATCTAGAGCAGAATGATGTATTGGAAATACATTTGCTACTTTTGTTCAGCAAGTTAGAAGCTGAGCATTAACACAGAACTAACAACAGGTTTAAAAAAAAAAAAGGAAATATTGATTTGTTATTCCCATTACAATTCTTCTCAAACAAAATGTTGACAATTGTTTGGTTGCCTCTGGTATATAAGATGTTATGAGGGAAGGGTCATTTCAGGTAAGGCCATTCTCACTTGCATATTGAAGTCCAAAGACAATTTCTGATTTTCATTTGGGAAACAAATTCTTGAGTCCTGCCAGTTATTTTTAAAACATGGCTGGAATAGTTAGAACTAGGTGGTGTCACAGAACAGAACACATACATAACAGCTGTTAAAATGAGATATCATATTGACAAAGCTCAGGAGACAACAGCCTGTAAGAAAACAGCCTATGTTACATCCATGGTCTTCTCTGAGCGTCTTCACTGAGAATCTTTCTCTAAGAGTCCTGGCCACAGCACCCTTCCAAAGAATCTGGAATCTCTTTTCCCTTCCTAGCCTTGTCCTCATGTCTTGATAGAAAGTGAGTTGCCTTCCAACAGGCAATTCTAATGTTCTACTTCTTTCTTGTTCTTCCCGTGTTTAAATTTTTTTATTTCATATTCCTGTCCTGCATAGGCTGGGATTTCCTAAACTGTCTTCCGTGCAATGGAACAAACTAATATTCTCTATCTTCTTTATTAATTGGTCACAAAATCCAAGGGGTAGAGCATTGGACATACTTCAATTATTGAGGTGAGTGAAGGAAATGGGATGTGTCAGAACTGATACTTTGGCAGCTAAATGCTATAGCAGCACATGCTGCTGAGAGTTACTAGATGGAGGATCTGTTCTACAGAGGTGTGCTGCTAAGCTGATTTGGCAGCTGTGCCTAGATACAGGTCCAAACAAACAAGGATCTGAAAGCTGGCTCCAAATCACCAGCCTGATGACCATTCAGCTAGACTCAGAAAAGATTTTATTCCAAGGCTTTTAGTGCTTTCTATTTTCTGCAGGAAAATCTCCACGGAATTACTGTTATGCACCTTTCACCCAACAGAGGAAAATATGTGATTTCTTCGCATTCTGAAAAGTTGATTTAACACTGAGTCCTAGTTGGTAATTTGGCAGTGGTACAGATAAACTCCCACAAATTTCAGAAGTGACTGTTCTAAGAGGGTGACAGGCATTAGTATGCTTGGCAAAAAAAAAAAAACAAACATACTGATAACTCAGCACATTCTTCTGTGTTTTCTTTGTCAGGTTCTCTACTGGAAGCATTTTGCAACCACACTCACAGAAATTCCATTTTGGTTGCAAGACCTTTGCCCACACTAGAGAAAGCTATGCCAGCATTGGAGTAAAATTACATCGAGAACTGTAAGGGAAGTAAAACATCCAGGAACATTCCTCTTTCAGAAGTTACCAGTGAGAATGACAGGCAATGTCCCCTGAGTTTTAAAAAAGGTCTGAAAATTTCTGTTGCCAAAGCTCCATTTCCAGGAGCCTGTTTGACGGATGCAGATCTCTGAGAATGAGAATATATTTAAATATTTTCCTTAAAAAAGCGGCACCAATACTACACCTTTTCCAACAGGAGCACTTCTTAGCTAAAAGTAATAATTATCAGCAAACCCCAGAAATTAAAGGCAAGTTGTTTGAAAATATATGCCCAGTCCCAATTGTTAGGGAACTAAAATTTCCTTATTCCCTTGAACAGGCATGTCTATCAGTTAGATGCAACAGTTCCAACTTCTAGTTGAGGAATCCAGAGCTTTATAGGATTTATAAAGTAAGTATGAGGTTTTTAGGTTACTAGACTACATCTGGCCTACTATGGTAATGACTAAAAAGTGTTATCATCACTGCAAGTGATTGTGTTCACATTGATGTCCGTGATGGTTTATGCAATTTGAATGGACTGAGGGTTTTTTTGTTAGAAAATGGTGATGGTCTTACTCCATTGTCTGGAGAAGGTAGACAGCTCCAAGATAAAGAATTCAAGTCAAAAAAGAAATATGATCATAGATCAGGATGGAAAAGCCCAATCATCAGGAACATACACAATCTGTGTCAGGACAAAAGAATAATCTCTAGGCTTGTGAGTATAGTATCATTCACAACATTAGAAAAAGTCAAAACAAAAGGAAAAAGAGTCTGGGAAAATTTCTATCCTTACTATTGTAAGCCATGCACAACACCTGGAAATGCTTAGGATTCCAATAACATCTCAGCATATAGCTTTTTTTTTTTTTTTACAAGCCATAATATTATTATTCACTCTATTTTTTATCTGAGCGACATTGACTGGGAAGTACTCTAAACATTTCTGAAGAAAGTCACTCAAATTTTGCTTCACCCAGACTTAAAGCATTGCTATTTATTTTCTTGGATTAGTATCTTCCCTGGGGACAGAGCCAGCATTAGAGTAAATGTCACCCTTTGAGAATACTAAATGATTGATAACTAGGTTATGTCTAAAAAACAAGAGAAAAGGACACTTAGTTAATCTCACTGTAGTGCCCCAGTTATTACTCTAGTATCAATGTGTACCACTGAGAAGCAGTTTTGTAAGTCAGACACCAAAACTAGGCATGGAATAACTATTTCCCCTGGATCCATTACAATTTTCTTTGGTTCATGTTTGTTTCATTAATTAAATCAGTTATTACACAAAGTAATGGAGAACAATTTATCTAGGATATATTAGAAAGAAGATACTGCAGACTCTCCTACAATATAGTAGGATTTAACTATCTTGCTGGGCTGGGCTTCCTTGAAGTAATCAGTTGTGCTTTGTTTTGGACAGTTTTGCTTGTAAGTTCTGCTGAAAACTTCCATTTGCTGCAATGCTCATAATGTTGCAGTGCAATAAGAGGAGGGCTGCTCAGATCTAATGTGTGACCATGCAGTGTTTAGTTGTGTCCTCGTGTTCTCCTGCTCGTCCACCCTCTACACCAGGACAAGGAGGTGTCTGATGCCAGGCTGCCTGTGTCTGTGTTGCGTTTGCACAGGGCCTAATCCCACAGAGTCCCTGTCTATAAGCATATACCTAAGCTCTCTAACTTATATAAGATACGGTATAAAAAACAAGATCCCCCATTTACTTACACATAAAAGACAAAGAAAAGTAATGGAAATAGTCACATATAAAATATTCATAAGAGGAGAGCCTTGAAGTTAATTTTGAAGACAGGAGGAGTGACAACTCACTGGAGAAGCCAAGCTCCTGGAGAAGACCCTGCCTCTAGCTCAGGCCAAGGTGAATTTTGGGTGGGAAACAAGACAGGCTCAGTGAAACAGGAAGGTTGGCAGTTACAGAGGACAAAGGAGGGTCCTTGCCAGTCCACATATTTTGTAGCCAGGCCAGCTGGATTTGATGGCAGACTGCTCCAACAACCTGAAAATTCTGTGCCAGACAATTTCAATAGGGAAATGAAGATTTTTTCAAAATGAAACAGAAAAAATGTTACCACCCCCTCTGCTTGTCTTCCTGCAGTATTTACCACACAGTATAGTCATTTGCAGCTTACAGAGTACTACAGGTTTCTGTCCCTGTGCCAGCTTGCAGAAGTTACAAATGAGAGAGGTGAAGGTATTACTAGCTCACTGTACAGCCGGTGGGGTGGGTGAGTATGGGGAAGAGCAAGGCATGGGGTGACTACAGAGGTGATATGGAGTGGTGTCACATGCCCAATAACAGCTCAGGTGAAGTTACTGGCAGCATGGATGCTGACACAGTTGCCTCAATGATGAAAGGTTTGCAAGTGATTGGAAAAGGACACACCTGAAACTTTTTCATTATGCTGTTTACCTATCCAGGAAAATACAAGTGTTTTGGTTTGACCCACTTTTTTTCTTTATAACCAAGGACAAGAATTGGATTTTGGAATAAAGCCCTTACTTTGGAAAACAGTTTTGTGCTATAGAACACATTCCCTAGTCTGTGCCAAGGCTGCATGAGTGCAGCTCACCTGCAGCTGCAGCTCTGGTATTAGACTACTAAGAACTTGCTTAACAACCAAACATGCTGTGACCATGTCTTTGAACAGGGCTTATTTCAGTACAGCGTTGAAGGTTAAATTTCAAACCAGCATATCCCTCAGTTAATGTTTCATTTAACCTTTGATGTCTGTTTACTGTTCCACATACCTGTTTCTATTTTATGTCAGAGAGCATTTGCTTGTAGGTAAGAGTATACATATCTGAGAGACTATTTCTGCAGGGATATTATAGAGGGTAATTTTAGGTCCAGGACACATACTGAGAAGTGGACAGGCTGCCAGAAGGATCATAAAACCAGTTGTGTGTTTTCAAATCCAAAGGACAGGTTTCAATTAAGCAGAGCTAGGTTTGGCTGTAACAGAAATCAGTGCCAGGTAGACAAGGCTGCTCTGATCCCTCTCCTGCCCCATCTGCCCTTCCCATTTTGTACTTTTGGGCAGCTATGAAATGAACATTTGCTCTGAACTTGCACAAACCCTTGCAGCATGACAGTCTGTGGAAAGGAGTTCCAGGGTGAAAGATTTCTATATAGATGAGAGACTAGATTGGTGCAAGGACATGTCAGAGGCTGGCCCATTGCCAGGAAGATAACCTACCAGTCGGTATTCTGGAACTCACTTGCATTAAACAGGCAGGAAGATGCTGTGTATTTTGCCATTGTATATGTTCTGACTCGGTGCCAAAATAAGCTCCTGAAATGGATGCACAGCGCAGCATCTAAAACACTGCACTGTCCCAACTGCAGTAAAAGGAAAACACTTCTTTCCCTGTTGCTATGTACTTTGGCAGATATCCCATCCAAAGAATTGTGCTCAAAGTACTCTGGAAACACCTGCCAGGAGACTACTTGGGAATGTTGTTTAAACAAGCATACCTGCCAACTTTCCAGCACTGTTGACTTCGCAGTACCAAAAACGCGTCCTATTTTAAAACGGGCTTGATGGATAACAGGAACTGGGCCATGAGGATGAAGCACAGAATGTGCTTAAAATCTGCTTGCAGTTCTGAATCTGCTCAAAGTATATAACTGTCTAATGTACAGATATTTCAATATGCAGCAGTATACATGGTTGGACTCCTGACGGGAACAGATATGTAATAATGGTATGTGTTGATGTTGTGTAAGGAGAGGAAGGATATGTTTTTCCTACAGTAATTTACTCTAAAAGGGCTTCCATGTAATTGTTTTCTGATAAGATGTCTTTTTAAGTGTATGTACAATATTTTTAGTAGAGCTAAAAAAATTTGCAGGGCAAAGTTTTCACATACAGTGTTTGTTCCCAGGAGAGGTCATGCAGAAGTGGAGGTAAAGAAAGTAACCTCTTGCCAAATTTATCCAGTGAAGGGAAGAAAAGGTGCAGACAGATAGAAAAAATGTCCTTTTTCACACACACAGACTTAGCAGGCACACATACACACTGGAATGGCCAGAGTTAATCTGGTAGTGATGAAAATACAGTCTGCTTCATTAACATTAGTCAGTGCAAGACATATTGCCAGATCTTATAATGGGGACACTGAATTTCCTTCCATCCCCACCATGCACATACTTCTATTTCCCTATACAGTGTGTTTATTTTGAGATGTAGGTAGCTCAGTGTCCATTTAGTTAAATTCCCTCTGGTCCCTTTGAGGATTTCAGAGATCTGTTCACATCTTTGTTCTTGGCCCACTCCAAACACGTTCTTGTGCTGGAGAACTTGAATCCCATAGCAATTTTCTGTGTGTGAAGGTCTGTGAGGTTCTTCCACCCCCCTTTTGCTAGCTGTAGTAATAGCCTTAGTCCATAAATTTAATCTCTTCAGGGAACTTCAGCAAACATGGAAAATGGCTCTCTAAAGGATCATCTTAGGCACAAGGAGGAGGCTCAGCCTCTCTGACTCAATCATCCACACTATGCAAGTTCAGTCCTGCAATAACTCCATGAAAGGCTGCATCAGAGATTTTGCTGATCCACGGATGTGCCAAAATGTTTAAATCTAAAGTTGCAATTAACCCGCAAGAACATGCAGCAAATCAATGAATGTCCATCAATGTGGCAGAGAGTTCTTTCAAGCTCTCTCAAAACTTTCCCACTGTTGACCCACAGCAGTGAGGAATACATGTGCCACTTGTAATGCAGTATTTTGTGAACTTTAAAACCGTTCTAACCAGCTAAAATCAAGAAGCTATCTGCAGTACTCTTTATGTCCAGATAAAAAGAAACTGTCTGCTGTGCCAGCACGAGTATATAACTCCATCTTGAAATATTTACAGCCTTGTTGGTCTGCATTTTTCTCCATCTGAAGCCAGAGAAGTATTTCCCAAAGACTACTGACTTTATAGGTCTATTTATATACAGCTTCTCTTGAATGTCAATGGAAAGATTCATGTTGACTTCAGTAGGAGCTGGATCAATGATCGTATCACTGAAGCCATAATTCATGAGACAAAAGGCTCACAAAATTTAGCTGCAGCTACTCCGTCACTAATCAATGGGTAAAATTTTTTGCTGACCTTTCCACTGCAAAGGCACCCGTGCCATCAGTACAGTCCCAGCTGTTATTCAACAGTTTAGAAAAAAATAAAAAATATTAGACATCTTTTCATCATGTAAAGTGCTCTGGCTCTATGGCTCCATTTCACCTGTGGAAAAGGCATAGGTATCCCTAATGACTAGAGCAGGCTGAGTACTGTACGACCAGCTCTTTGGAAAACACTGAAATACAGAGCTCTAAGCTTGGCTTGAGGGCACCTAGCATTTGTTTTTGCAAGCTTCCGTCTTTCACGTGCAGTATGCTGTCAAGGAGAGAGTTTATATCCTCAAGCCAGTAGCAGACACATGAAAATGTAAAAATCTCTTATATCCTTAATCAGCCACTGAAATCCATACATGTGTTTCAGGGACAAATAAAGCCAGCAGAATGCATGTGCATGCTTTGGTTATCATTTCTATTCTCTGTAATGGGATTGACTTGGCTTTATATCAAATTTCCCTTTTGTAGTGTGGTGCCTGTGATTCCCTTCACTGCCATTACAATCTGATAGCTCAGTACATCTTTGCCTACAGTGGTTTTTGTTTGGTTGTTTATTTACTTTTCTACAGAAATGCTACAGCATTTGCTTTGTTTTCTGGTTTCCACTACATTAGAATTTCTCTTCTTCCTTTTAACAGTATAGAAACCAAAACCAAAATTGCATCTGTTAAAAATATTTTCAGGAGGAATAGTGCTCTAAGGTATTTATTTTTAAAAGCCTTTATGGTATTTAAAAATATTTAGTTTAGTGCACAGAAAATACATGCAGCACTTTGATATTCCTGCAAGGTTCAGATCTCTGACTTCATGGGAGGAAATTTTGTTTTAGTTATTATGAGATCTTTTATCCATTGTCTAATTCTTGTTTCCTGTATTTCTAAGTACAGGAGACTGAAGAATTAAGCTGATTAAAATCAGAAAAATGTTATTTTAAAAAGCTAAACATAATTTCTGAGGTGAACTGTCCTATACATAGCACTCTTAAACATGAGATTTTTTCAGTGCACTGACACTGAAATGCTTTCTATTATAAGGTGTTGTGCTTACAGACTCTGAAAGATGCTTGAGATACTTGGCTCAGGTTTATCTTGCATGTGTAATGAAGCCTCTAAAGTAACATGATAACAGATACTAAATTATGGCAGCAAAAATGAGTGAAAGGTGGAGGCTGTATTCAGGGATGTTTGTGATATCGTATTGTGATTATCAAGAACTCAGTTATTATATTTCCCATATCAAATTTTTCATTTAGAAATCTCTTTTCTATGTCTGAACCTACAGACTACCATTCATATGCAAGCCCTTTCCCTAAAACTGAGAGTCTTTTTCTCCCAGAGAAACAATAATTTGCAAGCAGTTGCTGAATGCAGCTGTAATCTTCTTGATAATTTGGTCAGGAAAACTTTAATCCTTCACATCACAGTACACTGAAGTTTTGGCGTGGTCTTGAAGACACAGGAGCCTGGAAACTAAGGGCTTCTAACCAAAAAGCCTCTCTAACCTTACCACAGGATTGGGGAGATCAGATTAAGAATTATGAAAAATTCCTACATTTTATTTTGGGGTTGACAGTTTTGCTTCATCAGAAATGCTTTAATTTTCCTTCCCTCTTCTTTCTCTAATTTTAATAGTTGAGATGGAGCTACAAAGACCCAGTCATTCCGTTCAAGCAGCAGCTAGACTCTAGTTGCTTTCAGAGTTGATTGTATTTGACTTTACCCACAAAACCTAGGTCTTAAATGTTGTCTGTGCTCTGCAACTTTGAAACCCTAATAACAGGAAAAAAGATTCAGCTAGGAATTACAGAGCAAGTTGCTGGAACTTCAGCAAAAAATAGTGTCAGACGTGTCTGTGCTGGGCAACTGTCATTGTCATAGAGTCCTCTGTGGTAAATGGGTCAGAGAAGGGTTGCTAGTGAGAACTGATAACTTCGTAACAACTTGCTCAGCATGGCAAAAAGCAAAGAGTATGGAGAGTAGCATGAATTGTTGCTGATACACAGTCATTCCTAATCCTAAAATGAAAATTTGTTGGAGTTGCTCCAAGGTATACTATTGTTCAATGCCTAATGTTGACCCTACAACATTTGACAGATCTTTGAAGGATGGGAAAAATCTGGGCTGGAGTCATATCTCCATATCAAAGAAGTAAAGTGGTTGTAAGAACCATCTACCTTGGTCTTATGTAATCTGAGGACTTCTGAATATTATATGCAATTTTGGCTGGACAGCTTGAGCCAATTCCAGCTCCCTCAGTAGTAAAAAAGAAAAAGAGCAGCGGAAAAGGACCAGCTAGTGTATTCCCTAGGAACAGCAATAATAAAAAAGTGGTATGCAACGAGGTGATGGTATGCAAAAAGGAATGGTATGGCCATAGAAATACAGGGATAAACAGCAGGGAACAGTATGCACACAGCAAAAGTAACTCTCTCCTACACTATTACTGACCTATCGTTTTCCTATTGAGGCCAAGAAGCAAGGGAACAAAGCATCAGGCCCAAATCAAAGCAGACATGTAAGAAGCCTCCTGGGACAAGAGCAATATTCCCAACCAGCCAAATCAGGTGAGAAGACCACACACATGAAGGGACCAGTTCTCCCTCCCCCTCCGTGTACTGTGCTTCTCCCCATCACCTGCCTCTGCTTCTGGTTGTGATCGTGGCAGGCTGGCTGTGGCATGGCTAAATGGCAGGAGAAAAGAGAGGAGGGACAGGGAGAAGAATAAATATGCACCAGTACTAGCAACAGGGGCTCTGTGGGTCCAGGACTCCCCAGAAGGCATCCAAATGGGGCAGCCCCATCTCTTTAACTGTGGCATGTAGCCCAGGTGACGTTTTGGTGACTCTTTATATGCCTGATAGTGTTAAAGCCCTTTGCTGGAGTCACAGCACCCCGTTCTTCTACTGAAAAGTGCTAATCAGGTCCTTTTCCAGCAACTAGCTCCAACAGCATTGACAATCACCTTTTAATCTATGGCCACTAACCTGCTTTCTTAAAGGGCATTGTATTTATCAACCTGCTGTTTTGTTGTGGTGTCTGTTCCATTTTGATACAGGTGCAGATGCAAGAAGTAACAGTTTTATTAAATCACGGATTTTATATCTTTAACAGTTTTGCTGTTTGCTACACTCTGACAGGCAATGTTATCACAGTTTACTGGGCACAAAATACTAGTCTTGAAACAATTCTGCCCTTTTTTTTTTAATGAAGATATTAATGAATGTGGAAAATGTCTCAAGTTAATTGGTTCCTCTCAGAGGGACTGGAATGGGAAAAGGAAATGACAAGGGAAGTAGGTATAAAAATAAACCATTCTTGTGCTTTAAATTTCCTGATCCCCTGGAGTTTTTCATAAGCTGAAGTAAAGGAAAAACCTCACAGCTGGTGCATTTTTGCATTTTAGATGCATATGAATAGGAATATTTATGCTTTAAAAATACCAACATAATTTTAAACCACCATTTTCTAATTGCAGCTGATATATGCCTCATGTGTTTCTTGACGGCTTCACTTGGAAAAGACACAGGGACCTCAAACAGTGTAGGATTTCATTAGGAAAAAAAAAGCAGCACCGGCTGCTGTATACATTGAGGAGCTTGACAAGCGTATGGGAATCAGAGGAACAGATAGGCCAGCCTGCTTCCTCCAAGCTCCATCTCCATGAACTAAACTCAGGAACATTTTCTGCCTGGGACAGAAGAAAAGTCTTATGTGCCTAGGTAAAAAAGAACAGTATGTGCTTAGGCTAAGCCAATCTCCCAAACTCATTTTCCATAAACAAGGCTCTGCTACGGAGACATAAGTGTGTTTAATCCTGTCTGGATGACTTCATTTGCTAAGCACTCCAGAGCTTGCCATAGACCATGTGATTCACCCAGCTCCATTCACTCTGGCTCTCTCTTTGACTCTGAAGCAGCAAAAAAATGTCATTTATCAGAGCAGTAGAATTAACAATTGTCCCACTGGATCATGAATACCCTAAAAGGTATATCTTTCTTTCAGGAAAAGCCTTTCCAAACCATTGTATTTCATTGAATTTTATCCTTTTCCCATTGTTTAAAGTATTATTTTAAATAACCCACTCAGTCCACTTCCAACATGGATTCACAGCAATTCCAGCTACTGGATAGCATGGTGAAGAGCTTCGTCCTGAATAGAAAAGAAATCTATGTTTTGATTTCTTATCCATGTTATATTTTAGGTGGATATTATGTAACTGCTTCATGCAGCAAATAATTTTTAATTAACCTTTATGCACTTCTTCTTCTTCTCCCCCACTACATGGAAGAGCTTTCCCTACCCATGGCAGGTGGGTTGGAACCAGATGTTCTCTAAAGTCTTTTCCAACTCAACCAGAAAAAGCTGGATTTTGAGCCCCTTTATGCCTTATGTCACAACTCTCTTTGAGCTAAACCAAGCATGCAGACAACTGAGAAGTAAGAACTGACTCAAAGACAGTGCAAGTTTTGGCCCTGAAGGTGAGGCTTTCAGATCTGCCAGGGAATGTGAGGTGCCACACAGGTTTCTCAGGCTGAACTGCTCTCCACCATACCCTTGAGCTAGAAAAGCAGGCCAGGGAGCAACAGTCCCTGGAGTCTAATTAACAGATCCTGGCTTGCAATGTGGGAAATGCCTCCATGATGAATAGCACTTTGCTGCACTGAACAATCTGTTCTTAAAACATAAAATGGATGTGCTGACTGTAAATTGCGGATCTGCTTTGTTTTTACTGAACTAAGGGGCATTTGCCTACATGATTATGAATAGGGGCTGGGCAACTGCTAGAACTCTTGAAGAGTTGGCTGCAGCAGTAATCAGTGGGCAGTGACCATTAGTGTGGACAGAAATCTGATCTGGATCATAATAGACATGGACCTCGGCAAAATCCGTAAAGCTTGAACTTGTCATATGTTTGCTGCATAACAGAGTGAAGTGCAGTAAAGAGGGCCCAGATCTGAAACAGAATAAGGTAGCTCAGAAATATCCATCATGGTGCTGCACCAAATACTTCTTTAGATGATGACTGCATTTTGTTAATATATAATTCGTGTTCACAGTTTACACAGAGAGGCCAAAATTATGTTCCCTGTTATTCCTGCGCCGTTGTCAGATTCTTTCAACAGATCAGGACACCAAAACTGATGCCATGCCTTAAATGTGGGAAACCAGTGATCTCTTTCAAACAGGAGATACTGAAACCTAGCCTGAAACAATGTTATTCTCACACTTGGACCACAAGTTCCTGGACCTGAAAAACTTTTCCAATTAAAATTTTGTCATAAATAACACATTATCCTAAGAAATTTTAGTTTGACCAAAAAGAAAATTTTAAAAATTATAAAAAAAACTGGTGGAAGATTCCAAACCACCTTGCAAGAGCAGACCTGACTGTGTGGATTTGGAGGACAAGATTCTCAGGAAGGAATGAGGATGGTAAGCATATACAGGCAATGACTACTATAAATAATCCAACAAAACCAAGGCCCAGCATGTAAAGTGCTATGCAAAATACCAAGATATGGTCAGCTAGTGCTAAGGAAATCTCATGATGTATAGTCATGTAGGATCTTTGGGGGTGTGCAAGGCAATTTTCTTAAGAGGTGTGCTGTAGCTTACTCAAAAGTTTTGCTGTTTCTCCTGTTGGCTTAGCATTAATATGACTTTCAGAATGGTTTTAAATTTTTTGTCATCCTAAATATTGTAAGCTCTTTACTTTGTTTGTTTGTTTATTGCTGCTCAGTTGAACTGACCTAAATTCTGGGACAGTGTCTCTTGCAGAGAGATCAGTATCTCATTTCTCCTTTTGTGGACTTGGCTTTTATTCCTTTTGCTAATCTCAATGAGATTGCCTGTAAGTCATTCCCATCAGGGCTGCTTTTCTCATTTTCTTTTTTATCTCTAGAGTATTTTACTGGCTGTCTCTCTCTAAGGAACAATTCCTGCAGCCAGGCCAAAGAGCTTCTTCAAAAGGCACTTATATAAGTACCTCTAAAAATTGAAAGGAAGACGGCAAAATATCCAAGCTTGAAACTGATGTACTCAACAGAGAAATAAGTAAAGGGAATGAGAGATGGAGATACCTGAGGAACTTAGCAGCACCACCACAGGGTCCTACCCAGTCTCACAGCATACCAGCCCTGCTGCCCTTGTGCAGGCTGGCAGGCAAGAAAACATTTAGTTATTCAGCTGCCTAACTAACTAACTTAACTTCTTTTTTGGTTTTTACAATGCAGACATCAGTACCTTTAGACAACATAAAGCACCATGCTCCCTAACACAGTAGCATTACATACATACATGCATGCATGCAATGAATACACTTCTTTTGATGACAAATGCTGTCACCAAATTTATAAGAAGCTACAGTTTGGAAAGAAAAATATATTCCATACTAAAATGTGAATTATGTACTAAATCTATCTCCTGTCACATCACGATTCAGAAGAGTTCCACACCCACAGTGTCAAAAGCTGAGTGTATTGTGTGCAGAATGATGGTTTTTAATCAGGTTTTGCAGGGGGAAAAAAAGCCAATAAAATCTGTTTGCCTTTTTCACACCTCAAAAAATGAAATCTCTTAAAAGAAATTAATAACAGATGGAAAAATAAAAGACCAGATTTTTGAAGCTAATAAAAATAGTTATGATTCCCAGTTAACCCTGCACTGCAGTAGCAAGAAGTATCAGACTTGCCTAGGCAGTTTGAAACTCTCAACTAAAAATGCTACAAGCAAAATTTGGACTACAATCAGGTCATCATCACAGGAAGGATATTAGGAAGAAAGCAAAGAGAAATATTTTTTTTTTGTTATTCAGATGAAGTGTTTAAGCAATGTGCATGATCCAATCCCACTCTTCATTGGACACTGAGACCCTCTGGTTATGAGAAACTGTTCTTCAGAACTGCCTAATTGGAGCTGCTGGATTGGACCTTAAAGGACTTGAAAGAAAAAACTCTAACAGTTTGTCCCCCAATTAGCACTCCCAAATATGTTGTCCAAAATCTAAATTTTAAGAACTTAGCCTATTCTATAGATTAGTTTTTTTTTTCTCCTTTCCAGCTTCTCGTACTGCTTGAATAAGAAAAGGAAAGTGAAAGTCACTCTTTTGGCTAATGATATGTCCTAAGGATAAAGAGGGAAAGAGAAAGACCTACATCTTTATTAAAATTTATCTGTCACTGAGGTTGTTTCTGTGTAACTCTTCTGAGTCTACCATAAATCAGCTCAGTTAAAATATCATGCTATACATATCATTCCTTTCTACTGCCATGACATTTTGACTTTAGAAAAAAAATTATCAGACCCTGCTTGGTAATATCTCTTTTCTCTTTTGGCCTGTGTGTCTCTCACTTCCCAGTGAGTGTCTTGCTGATGGAAATTCTTGTACTTTTGCCTTTTCCCCTAGTATTTCCTGTAAATCTCTTTTTTAAATGACAGTTGATGTTGCAAAATAAATAAGAAAGGGATATACCGTAAATACTGCATTTCAGTTAAAATCATGTTTCTGAGAAGAGAAAGGACCGTTCCAAATAAAAAGCAAAACTGTCCCAGTCCCACAGCTGGACTGAATATTGATGAGACACAGAGTTTTTGCCAATTGCTGGGATAAGATGAGATGTGAGTCCAAGGCATTTTCCTAGAAAACTAGAATGGACAGCATTTTAAGTCAGAGGGCACACACACCCCCACGGCCCCTCAACCTTTCCAATTTGCTTCATCTAAAACTAATCTGTATTGCCCACAGCATGGGGTTTTTTATCAAAAGGACTGAGCAGAGACAGGGTGGGGATCCTGTTATGGCAGGGTGTGTTTCTCTGTAGTTGTAAAGACTCATCCCTTCATTGTATTTACAGGAAAAGAAAATCAATCTTATGAGCATGTCCTCATCTTAACCCAGTTTCTGTACACACAGATAAGAATGAAATCCAGACTCCCCATGTCTCTTGGGCTTTATCTTATTGACCGTAAACCTCTAGATCTGCCACCTACTCTAACGCTGAGATATTACTTGTAAATTGGTAACAGAATTCTCAAGGAAGTAAAATATTTATAAAATCATGGATAAATCTGGATCAAAGTATTATCTCAGATTTTAAAACAGTCAACTGAATTAGGTAGTAGTATAAATTTTTTTAGCTCCTAGACACTAATGAAGGAAAATAAGTTAAAAACCAAATCAAATCCCTACAGTAAGTTTTAGTCTAAATCTGAATAATCCTTATTAGGAACATGGAAAACCCGATCATCTTCAAAGCTGCTCCACTTGCTCAGCTTTGACACTGGGCTCATGCTCAGACTTTTTGTTCCAGAGTTTTTCTTGTTTTCCTGCTATAGATGCAGTGGAAGAGTCTTGAGAGCTTCAGTGTAGAGAGAATGGAGCAAGGAGCATACCCTGGGACTGAGCTGCAAGAGTGTATTAAAACTGCTGTCCAGGTTCATCCTCTGATTAATGAACAAACTGGATGTATAAGAGCTCTGGGACAGTGAAGCACTTCCCCGATCTAATCTCCCTAAGAAAATGTTTCCGTTTTTTACTGCTAAAAAAAAAAAAAATTGACACGCTGATCCCAGCTTGTCCATGGGCTGCACCTCCAAAGCACCTTACTCCAGCTCCACCAGACTTCTGCCTTCTCAAGTGTCACCCCACATGACCCACTGCGAGGAATCACATTCTATGTGTCAGTCAGGGCAAGGAGGACCAGAGGACTCCTCCACAGGTGGCAGGGTTTTCTGCTGTGCCCCCATAGCATGATCTTGGCTGAAGAGTTGGCACGCACCGAGAGACCTGTGTGGCTCAGCAGCCACAACACCAGGCTGTGTCCCTGCAGAGTGCGACTTAGATTTGAAAAGGCAGCTTGATTTCTGGACTTCATGTGGCTTGCCCCACTGGAAACCTGCCATGGGGGTCCAAATTGCACAGACTTACAAAGAAACAGAAGCCAGATAAATATGGAAAGACTAGTATGATTCTTAGTAAAGACTACAGATCTCCCGGACTGTCGTACAGCCATTACAGCACAGGATTAACAGAACTCCTTGCTGACAAATTTTTCTGCCTTTAGGCTTGTTATTTTAGGGTGCTAAAATAGTTTTAATACAAAAAAAAAAAAGTTTTTAAGTGTTCTTAGCTGATCCTTAATACTTAAAAATTTATTAATTTTTTTTTTAACAGGGAAACCAAAGAGAGTGATACAGAGTGATTTTTCTTAAAATGGTAGAAGAATTAGGAGGAAATAGCTGATAAAAAATACATAATGGTAGATATATCATCAGGGCTATGGAATAACACAGACACATATGACCGTTTTGGGCAGGATATTTTGGGGGGAAAAAAAAGTTGTATAATAATTTTCCTACTAATTTTTTAAAATTAAAATTATGCCTTTTTCATATGGTTCCTCTTTTCCTCTTCCAAAATGAATGATTTTTATCAAAATACGCTTTTCCAATGCTTTTGTTGAAAAAGAGTTTCTCAAACACCCACAGAACAGCTCCAGTCAAGAATAGGGTTTCTTTCTTACAGTTGATACTATGGTGTTATTTCCCCTCACACATAGCAAGTACAACCATTAACAGTGTGGTTATGGTATACAGCAGACACAGTTTCATAATGTCTCATAAAAGCAGCATTCCTCACCAGAACTTTACTACCCAGAATATTAGAGATTAAGGCAAGACAAGGGAGAAGCAACCAGGTAACTGGTATAGAGACAGAGAACAAAGCTGGGAGGACTTTTTCTCCCGATGCACAGAGCAGTTGGAGGACAGGCAATGTGCTTGGCAGAAATGAAGTGGCTGCATTTTTTAAAATGTGGGGGGAAGCTTATGTGAAGGTACACAGCCAAAAGGGGGGTGAGAAGGTGGAGGGAGCTGTCCTGGGGAAAAAATATACTTGAAAGCTTTTAACAGCACTGCCTGACCTGCAAGCTCAGCAGCCCACTGTTTAGTCCATCTATAGTGCATCTAATAGCACTGGTGTATACATTAGTGGCAGCCTGTGGAACTCAACTCCTTTTCTGCTCTTCCATCATGTTAGGTTACCAGATGGACATGTTTGCATAAAAAGATTAAAATGCTGAAAACGTTGAAAGCATGCAGTATTTACTAGTAACTGTCAGCTTTCTGTCTCCTACAGCCATTTTGCTTCCTCACATATAGATGTATTTACATAATTTTCAACATGCCTGTTATTAAGCTGACTGTTATGGTACCTCTGGAGTGCTTACTGTCTATTATGTAAACATAACACTGCTACAACTTATAGCAGTCCTGTTATTTACCCAATAGAATATGTAACTGTTCCAAACAAGCCATTACCATCTGCCACGTAAAGTAAATTCATCTTCAGCTGCTTTTGCAAGCATGAGTTGTAACAACGCTTAACGTTGCAACAGTGCCATGCACATTGGAAGATTTCAGTGCACCTTATAAACATAAATGAATGAATTTAGAATTGAAAGCAGTCCTGTGTAGCAAGAATTAGCACTAACCCAATAATTCATAACCAGATCCCAGTTCAGGAAGAAGTTTAATCATGGGCACTGACTTCAGTGTGGCTGCTTATGTGTCAGAAGCTTCACACGTGCCCAAGTTCCCAGGTGACTGCAAATCTGCAGGGTCCATGACATTAATTTTTCATCTCTTTCTGTTGGCAGAGCGTGCTCAGCTTACAATCTTAACACAGGAGGTCTCTCTGCAAACTGGTCTTAATTCTGTAAGACATTTGGTTTGAATTTCATGCACACACATTCCCCCCAACCACACAGTGAGTTCATTCTTTTCAGGTTCCTTGTATTTTGTGCTAACTCTTCCCAGAAGAGCGATCCACCCCACTGCACAGTGTTCTTAGAAGTGCTGGAGGGAGGCAGATGGTAAAGTCAAGCAGAGCTTTTCCCAGCTGGGCAGCAAGGACACAGCTCTGCAGTCAGACATTTCTGCTTGCTGAGGGTTTGGAGTCTTGAAAGTTGTTAACAGAGAAAATAGCTGCAGGTGTCCAGACTAGAATGTTAAAAACCCACATGTGTCCAGTGCAGAACAGCGACATACTGGGGAATAGTAAAAAAAGCCACCTCCAGTTACTATTTCTCGCTCGAAATCCAAGCTTTTGAAATACTAAGATATGCCATGACCAAATGGTCCTGAATGTATATACGTATGACAACTTATTTGGGAATAAGGGAAATGGAAATGAAATTTTATATTAACGTCATTATGAACTTACATTAAAAAAAAGTCCAATTATCCTCTAAATTGCACTGGCTCCTGAAACACTAAAAACAATGGAGCTACAGCAGCACAAACAAGAAGAAAATTCTATCTTCTTGTTTTGAAAAGTCAAAAATGCTCAATAAAATGCTCTAATAATTACAGTCCCTATAATAAATAGTAATAGATTAATTTGAAAGAGCTGTTAAGAGACAGCATCACCTATGCATGATAACATTTCTCTGTGAGAGAAGGCATAGTGGAGTGAGTCAAGCCTTTTCACTTTAAGATATGGAATAAGTACTTCAGCTTTAAAAATATACAACGTTGCTACTGCTGAGCTATACTGGATTATATTTTGTTCTGCCAATCTGTTTCTTAACTACACCAAAAGCGTGCAAATGTTCTCTGGAGCATATACAGTGCACAACTGGTCTAAGTAGCAGACACTGTACAACCTACTTCTGATCAGGGATAAATTTTAAAACTGAAACTCTAGTACTAAAAGTGTTCTCAGAAGCAAATTCCTACACAAGTGGTGCATAGATATCAGATGATTTACTGTGTTTCCGAAGGTGCCAGACCACCGAAAGCTTCTATGAATATTTCAGGTTCATATGCAGTTGTGCCTTCTTAGATGGTGAGCGGGAGCCAGGTTGCATGTATACAGTGCATCGAGCAAACACTGGTTGGAGAATTGAGATGTGTTGAAACAACCTTGCAACAGCTTGGCATTCTGTGGGCTGGCAAACCAACTTCAGGTAAAGCAATGCATGGCAGGAAAACAACTCACAGGAAGGTTACCCTTAACCTTCCCTCTGCTTTATCATATTCTCTTCTATAATTTACTGCTGCTCATATGTTGCATGTAAGTAAAGCCTTATAAAATGAAGGCCTTGTTGCCTTTGTAAAATCGTGACTCAGGCCTGTTACTTCGGCTAGAGAAGGGCTGTGGGAAAGAGGCATAACTGAACTAGAGGTAGAAAAACATGATGTGTGATTATCGTGTGTTCACCTAGTGGTGTGTGCTGATTGGTTGAATTAAGTCTATTGTGCCTTAAAACTATGTAAACACTAAGACACTATACAAAAGAAGCTACGTGGTATTAAAAATATGCTCTTAGCCTGAAATTGTTGGTATGATTCAAATGTGTTGCATCCGTCTCAACGCGACACTCGTATCTTTTCATTCACCCTGCAATGATATGGGAGAATGCAACATCTGGAAAATTGGTGGAAAGGACTTCCTTAAGACTTAATAAACCTGGTTCTTGTCTGGCAGCTGGTCGACCTTGCTGCACCTCCATTTAAATCCGTGGAGTTAAGTCATCCATTAAATCAAAATAGTTTTGATCAACATTTGTGTAACTAATGAAAGCATCATTTCCATAACCTCTCACATGTGATACTTAATTTTCTGCGGTGGCTGAGCAGAGACTTCCATAAAAGTAGGACTCCTTTTGCAAAATGCTGAGTTCTGGGTTCCATGAAGTTGATGACAAAATGCTCACTGCTTCTGATCTTTTTTTCTGGCTTTTCAAGGGTAAGTAAGTAATTCAGAATGGACAAGACAAGTGCACAGTCTCACAGCACAGAGCAACATTGACGTGACAGATGAAGATGAATGATACACTAAAAAAATAGAGAACTTTGAATATCCCTTCTTCTGTAGATTCAATTTAAGTCAGATCCTTCAATATTGTATGGATGTGGATTATATTAAAGAGTTTGAGAACAATCCCAAAGCAGTGAATTGAACACTATTATTCAAAACCGTAATACAAAAGTGAGTTAGAAATCACAATATATGAAAGACTTGAGAAAAAATTAATGGCCATGCTCTCATAGCTCCTATAATGATAAAGGATGTCTCACATGCAGATTGAAAATCTCTTGCCTTTTGCTTATGATGAATTTTTCCATTTTATATTACTGATACAGAAAAAAAGGACTTGAAATATTCCTAATTACAGGAAATTCTGATCTGGAACATATATCTCATTTCTTTATGTTCCTCTTATTGCTTTTCTGAGTGATACACGAAGTGCCAATTTGAAATTCAGGAGAAGTGGGTGTATTCCAACTCTCCCCAAACAGCAGAGGCTTGTACGCAGCTGGGCCTCGTGTATTAGCAAACAGTTATTTGAAACCTAAATGTATGGGTCCTTTGTACTGTCTCATGGAGTACCGCAAAAGATGTAAAAAAGGTTTATATTTTATCTTTCAGCATGAAAGGTACTGAGGGACCAGGCGAAGGAGCCTCCCCCATCAGCACAGATTGTGGGAATGACCCTATTGCAGCTCTTCTCTCAGCTCCCTCTGAAATGGCAGTCCTCTAAAATGGGAACAAAAGACACGGGCAGAATACGGAATGCTAAGTATGTATTTTCTTTCTTTCTCATGGCCCATTAACAAAACACATTTTAGAGAGGTCTCAATTTACAGTGAGAGCCAGTCAGACCTAAGAGCACAAAAATACAGGAAAATCATTGGGTTTTTTTAAAAATCTCTCCTTTTCTTCAGTTTCTACGCTAACCACAGTGACCAAAATGAAAGAATACAGTTTATAGTACTGCCAGCAAAGATTTTGAAGTTCAAAATTCTGAAATTATTCATTAGCCTTTTATGAGGAATAGTTTAATCAGAATACTTCCAAGGGAATCTTCCCCATTTGATTTTTTTCTCCGTTCCTGTACTGATTATGTAACAATAGATCTACCAGTGAAACAAACCAAGTGACATGAGATTTTCAGAGCTATTTTCCCCCATCTTCTATTTTGGAAACTAACTTCACTCATTTCAGGAAGCAAAGGGGAAGTAAAGTTCAAATGAGAAGATGCGGATCAAGAATGAGTTTCAAACGACCATCTTCCAGAAAACTGACCTCCTCTTACATGTGTTTCCATCATAATGGAGAGATTTACAGAGTCTACTTTCCTTCCTCTTGCAATTGTAAAACTTCACACTTAGCGCTCAGGCATCCCCATTTCATTCTTTCCCAAATGCCTTTCAGTCAACACGGCAGCTTAACTGCTTCTTTTAGCCGTGTAGTTTTGCAGCCTTGCTGCCCAGCACCACTCCCCTCTTCAGAAACAGATCGTGTATCTGGATGAGAAATTTCAAGGGCATGTCATATACACGGGTGATCTGTCACTGTGCTTTCCACACCTACTTTGGACACATGAGATTTGCCTCTGGACTACGTGGAGTTGGCTTTTGATATCCTCCTGAAAAGGCTGTAGTTGGCTTTATTTCCATCCAAATCCAGGCATTTAAGTGAGGACACAGAATTAGAAGCATATTAACTGCCTGTATTAGGTGACTGACCTTCTGGAAAACCTTAAGCACCTCCGCAGACAGACCTTTACATAGGTGCGATGTGTCAGCCAGTAAAGAAGCTGCGAGTTTAGGTTCAATTATCCATTTGAAGGAAATGTAATGGCGCTAATAAATTTCATGTAACTACTCACAGACTTGCAACTAAGTTTATTTGTCTGTTTTGTGGGTTCAGAGTGCTTGAAATTTAGCAGGACTAGTGCTGAACATCTCAGGGGATAGCATTTTTTTTTCCTTTTCTCTTGCTGTATAGTTACTGAGTATAACAATTCTAGTCTGTCTATTTACCAGAATCTGGATTTCTTATTCCTACAAGTCATGCTTTGCCAGTATAAGGTGCAATTGTTTGTAATGAACCATGCACACCTTAGCCTAATAATCTTGCTTATTTAAGCACACTACTTATTTTTGGTACCAAGACATTTGCTTTATCAGTATACATTAAATCAATTTGCTTTGGATTTGTTGCCTACAGTCTTGGCTTGAAAGCACAGGTTGAGCTTCTATCAATTCCATTTCCTTTCACATCAAATTCATTAGAGTCAATAGAGGGACATGAGGTAACCACTGAATGTGAGATTTGGCCCAAAGCTCATAAATGGTCCAAGCACTCCATCCAGCTGCAGAACATGTCTGTATGACAGTTTTGGGTTTGTCTGCATGGAGATGACTGTAAGAAGTGGCTTCCTGGCAAAATCTGAAGCAAAGGCCACAGTCTAATGACTTCCTATTTGTAGAAGTGGCTTTAGGTAAATTTATTCTTAAAGGCCTCAGTTTAATTGTTGGAGTTACAGACTTTTCTAAGGAAAAGAGAAATGCAAAGGTAGAGTGGAATAACCAATTTTTTTTTTTTTTTTTTTTTTGGAAAAAACTCTTCTGCTTCAAAACATTGAGATTAAGGTTTACCCAGAAATCACTTTTGTGGGTTTTGAGGCTCCAGGAAAGTGGTTAGATGCCTGTGAGATGCAGAGTAGGCTCCACTTAAGTACTGAAATGAGTCAGTCCTCAGTTCTGACAAAGGCTGAAGGAAAGAGTCTTCTGATGGAATCTGTGAAACTGCATCTCTCGCCAATAAAGGTTGTTACTGTGTATTGCCTGGAAACATTTTTGCAGAGTCCCATGGATAGAGGGCAATGAGATGCGCTTCGGAGAGATCTCACAGGAGCTCTACATAGGGGATCTCCACACAGTGTGAAGAGCCACTGCTCTTCAGCTCGCTTTGTGGTCAGGCCACACTGTGGCAAATACTTTTGGGAACTTAAAGACCCCCCTCGAAGTAGACTGTTCTGGTCATATTTCACTGGTCTTGAAAATGAATTTTATCTCGTAACATTTTCTTTACAAAGTAGAACAAAAAATAAAGGATTGATTCTGCAAAATACTGGCCTCCTTGTGTCTCACTAGTTCCGTCAGCATGCAGAATGCTCTCTAGGCTTTAATACAACTACAAATTTCTCCAACCATATTGCATTTACCACTTGGATTCCCAGGATTAAGCTATCCAAACGTCCTTGTGAAACAATGATCTCCACTTTTCCTTCTTTATCAAAGTCACCACAGACATGGGATTGCATAGCCAGTGGGTTTGGCTCTGTTTTACAGCACATCTACAGCACCACTTTAGCTGTTAAAAGTGTTGATTGCTGCAGCTCTAGGGCCATTTTCAATATAGGGATAAATGTTTAGCAATTTCTTTCTGCCAAATGTAGAGAAATCTTTATAGATTGTACAACATAACTGGAGCTTTTTGTTTTTTTAGTACATATATGATTAGAAGAGAAGCATCATCCTGCAGGGATCCTGCCAGCTGACTCTATACCTACTCTTTTTTGCTTTAGTGCTTCTGAGAAAAACATATCAATTAATAGGATGAGGGGATCTAGGGTTTCATTTTGGAAAATAGGGCTCCTCTCAGCTAGCTTTAGCTATCTTGGAGACAGGCAATCCAAGCCAGTCACAGACAGGACTACTCATTCTTTCTTAAAAGAGTTGGGTTGAATGAATCTCAGGAGCTGCCTCTGTTCCTCCATCTCCAGAGTGAACATAGATAATTCATGTAGATTAAAGGGCGAGATTTATGATAGATAATTATAAGATGTAATTAGTATGATCTTTATGCTGAAGGAGTCCTTACATGAGAGAAGAGAAAAGAGTAAATTCAAGTGAGTAAATTACAGAGTCTATTTTCCCTTTAATGCAGGATACAGTTTCAAGCAGTTTTTGTACCCACTGTTTCTAATCCATTATTTAAATGATGAATTCTTGCTTCCTTGCGTACCTAATAGACTTTGCTCTTATTTACGAACTGAAAAGTCTCATGCTTGGCCCTGATATTTTGTAGACTTAAGACATTATTATGTGGAAGTAAAATGAAGCACTGCAGGGCTGAGGGAGTATGGCCTGATGACTGAAACAAGGCAAAAGAGAGGAAGACAATCTCAAAGATGCCAGCTGATAAACATTTGTGTGACTGTAAGGGATCCTATTGACTCTAAAGTCAGCTTTGTGCAAGTGCAAATCTAGGAAAAATGCCAAACAAAATTATTTCAGTTTGGGGAATTGCTTCTCATGCAGAACACTAAAAATTTAAAGTACCCCTCCTGAGCTTTCTATTTTCTGTTTCTCTGGCATCTTTACAACAAGCATTACGATATGATAATAGTAGTGTTATTGTAGCCATGAGCAATACTAGTTAATTTGAGTCTGTCTGATGCTTTTCCTTCAGGCCAGAGGAAACCTTTGCACGCGTGAAGACTTGTCTCTGTTCTCCAAGTGTTTCAGCTGCTCTAATGCAAACAATGACCTCCCTTCAAGTTTGTGGGTGCTTTCAAATAGAGCAGGCAGACACCTCTAGTGTCAGAAGTTACTAGAAAAGACCTGGATCAATGCTTCCCTGCAACAAAGACCTAGCAAGGAATCGAATGCATGTTTCAGTCGAAAAAGCAAAGAGGGAAGGGCAGTGCTGGGAAACACAACAGCAAGCATGGAGTGTGAAGAGGACTTTGGGAATAACACCCAACACCTGCAGCCTCACTAGCAGACAAATATTCAGTGCTCTCAGAAATGACTCATACGAATTTGGAAGTGTAGAGGACAAGCTTTGGCAGCACAGTGAAAGAGGCAACTCTTCTTCCATGGAGCCAAAAGGCTGTTCTTTAGCAAACAGCATATTCAATGTAATTTTAATCTCACCACAATCATTTTCCAAGCTTGAGAAAGGAAAGGATCTGTGGGTGATTGGCTAATCAACATCCCCCTGTTAATAAGTGCTGTTGTAGGGCTATAGTGTCACTCACTGATGAACAGATTCGTTAAAAAGCTCTAATTATTCCAAGCCATTTATGGAAGGAAAGGTGACAATGGGATGTTGGGGAGGGGGCAGCAGGCGTTACTTTCTGTAGTTCCTGAGAGCAATGCTATTTCTTAATAGTACAGTAACAGCAGAAAAATCCCAATGAGAGAACAGAACAACACGCGGGTAAGGTTTGGCAGTACAGATGACTGCACCCAAAACTCACACCTCTTATGATCTGCAGGCAGGCCTGCATCCCTACACTCGTTAGAGCTAGAGCTTATTGTGATTTTGGCTGTCAAAGCATTAGTGCTCTGCTGTTACTGGGTATAAATAAAATGACATCACAGAAAACGGACACTCCAGATTGCCTCCAGCTATTTTACCCAGCTTCTATTCCTCCTAAAGCTGCAGTACTGTGGCCTCTAGCAAGGGTATTTCTGAGAAGAACACATTAAGAGCTGGCATTTCTTCTCTGTAGGAAATTTTAGACTTCTTTTTCCCCTCTTTGGAACAAAAATGTAGACATGTCAAGAGTTTCCTATGGAAGTGAGAAATTCCCAAATATTTTGTTTGGAAATAGCTAAAATGACACTGAAACTGGAGACTGTGACAGGGTCTTGCTTAATGCCCAGCTTCTAGTGCAGCAACAGGGACTCAAAGCCCCAAGAGTCCACGAGTGAAGCAGCAGATGAGGAATACGGGAATCAGCATTCCAGCTCATTGGCAAAGGCATCCAGAGCAGGGTTTTCATGCAGAGCAGGCTTTTAAGTTGGCTTATTTAAGTCTTGCTTTCTACATGAACCACCATCAAAAACTAGAAAACAGTGTCTCAGCCTCTCTATCTTCCAAATATGAAAGCAACACTGTTCTGTGCAGAATGAAATGCTGTAGTCTAAGGATTTGTGGTGGGTTTTGGTATTTTTAAAATTTAAATTTAGGTCATTTTAAGAAAGAAATGTGTTGACTCTCTTTTTCTTTTTCACTCAAAGTATCTGTAAGTTCCTTGTATGGAGATAAACATCTATTTTCCATTAAAAAAAAAAAAAAAAAAGGAGGCAGTTTATTTCTGGAAAATTTCAACAGTGTCTGCATGAAAGCCCTGAGAGAGATTCCCAGCATGATCTCTCAGCTGCTGCACAACAGTGGGCCAAACTCCAAGTGGACCAAGAGCTCCTTGGGCTTCTGGCCTCCAAATGCCTGTGAGAGATCCTGACAGCCATAAAACCCCAGATAAGTCCTGTGGTGCTGAAGAAGTGACTGTTGCTGGGCTCTACAACCTCCTGCCAGGCAAACAGCGTGCAATGATGAAAACCTCCTTACAGTTCTCTGTCAGTTTGCTAAACTGACAGAGTTCCACAAATCATTCCAGATGTGATGAGTCACCGTTTTCTGACAAAAAAAAAAAGGAAAAAGGATGGTTTGACTGGAGAATATCCAACACATTCTATTCTTGGGATGGCTAGAAGTTCTGTCGTACTAGACTTCTTCCCGTTCTTTGACCTACAGGAAAACACAGCCATAGCTGAGGAGCCCAGAGCAGCATGATCCAGTCAGTTAGGCCTCCAAGCACCTTTCCCACGAGTCTCTCACTTCAAGCAATACCACTAGTTTCAAGCTAAAAGCACCTTCAGCACTGCCACACAAGTGTGCTATCCCTTTCACCGTGACTGCCAAAAATATTTGCTCTCAGAAACAGCATTTAAAAGCAGAGATAACAGAAAGACCCATTTATATTGAGAATTCTTCCAAATGCAGTTTATTTTTCAGAATGACTGCTTTTTATTTTTTGTTGTAAACATCCCCAAATTTGTTCCACAACTGAATTTTAGCAGATGGAGAAGCATGTATCAGAGTCTTACTGTAAACTGGAAGAAAGTTAACAATCCCCTGGCAATCAGGTATGTCCCAAAATGTGAGTTTGACTAGCCTAGCTACAAGCAACACGGTTTTCTACACTTGTTGGTAAGGTACCTACCCTCCTGTGACTTGTTGAGTGTTGTGCTTACCTGTCCATTCAGTTCCCAATAATATGCTTGAGCAAGCATGGCAGAGCGATGGCAGTTTCAGAGACATTAAGTTCCTACCAGGTCCATGAAGGCTGGGTAGAGCCAGGCTATCAGTGCCTCCCATGAGGGGAAAAAAGTGCAGTGTTTATAGGATACCAGGAAGTCTGCAATATCAAAAGCCCCTCTTAATGACTCCACTGTTGGTAAGGCTTAAGCAAAACCTCCCGTCTTAGGCTGTGAAGTCAAGGACCAAAGAAATTCATAGGAAAGTAAGTTTTCTTCCTTTTGATGCTTACAGCAAAGCTGATTTTTTTCCAATAGAGGAAAGCAAGACAATGTTATTAGGAGATGCAGTTTCTTTTTGAACTTTTAGCAAGCCAGTCTTGGTCATTTACTGCTTCTTCTTCAGTACAAGGGTTAATGCAATTAGGAGTTTGCCAGTTTTGGATAGTTACAGACTTGGAGTCAGACTGGCTGTGATAGTCTGTGTGAAACTATGTGAAAACAGCTTGTGCAGGCAAGAACTTGGCGATCTTTTAACAATTCTATCAGTCAGTTTAACAAGATATCTACCACCTCCACACAGGGAATGCTCCGTCAGTCATTAACTTGGCATAACTTCCAGCCAATTTGAAGGAAGTTTTGCAAAAACAATAGATGGCAGAACAACTGCAGGATTTTGTGCGAACGGCAAAATTGTCAACCATGTTGACTCTGGTTTTGGTAAACTAGAAAATTATTAGAAAAATGAACATCTTGTCATTTTATGAAAGATCGCTGTCATAAAGTTCCCTCTATATTGTAGATGAAGTGATGGACATACTCATACCTTGCACAAAGTAGAAACAGGGAAACGTGGAACTTCTTGCAGCAAGCAAAAAGAGGCCCAGATCAGATACTGAAAATACTATTATTATTTAAATAATTTCATCTAATTTTGAGAGCAAAATGTTTGAGTTGCTAAATGTTAAGAAAGAATAGAAACCATGCCAAGATCCTTACGTGAATCATTGACACACAGTCTAAAATCTGCAAGGACTCAGCAGCAGTGCAAATTTGCATTTCCATAGTCATCCCTGCTGAGATGATCTCAGATGAAACAGTGGGATACACATATGTAATTTAGTACAGGAACTATTCAAGCCTGTTCTACTGAAATGTATAGTGTATTCAATTAGTTTTATGCATCCTTATTTGCCAAATGCTGATGCTCCTTAAAAAAAAATGCTCTAACTAATTTAGCTTCATTCCTGTCAGGAAATTAGTATGAAATGACAACCAGCTTTTTCAGAAGTGTTTTCTTGACTATTTTGATGAGTTAGCAGGATGATGCAGTGCAGCAGATGCTGTTAGGTCTAAAGCAATGAGAAAAAAGTACCAAAACGGGGACTGTGACCTTGTGCTGTTATTTACACCCTTCCTGGTTTAGCAGAATGTATAAATGTTGTTGACTCAAGGGCCAATAGTTATCCACTGCATATCTAGTTCTTGCTTACACAACTCTCATTAATAATGTCCAAGTGTCTCTGAAATATTAATTTTGCAACACACGTTAGTGAAACATTCATTCTGACACTGGCCAACTGAAGTGTGTGAGTTTCTCATTTTTGCGGTTTCCACCCATGGGTGGGTGCTTTGCCTTAGCCAAGGTGTCCAGAGTAGCTCATGTTGTCACTGCTTTGCCTATCTACACCCAGCATCAGCCAGTCAGTTCCATAATACACACCCCTGCTGCAAATCCTGGCTCCACAGCTGTCCCCACACTTCCATTTTCCCCCTCTCAAAGGCATTTCTAGCCCATGGTTCATTGCATACGAAATATTTGCCTGTCCTGTGCTCAGGATGGCATTTTCCCTCCTTGAACCTCAGTATAGATCATATTTAGTTTCAATACTGTTTTTAAAACCCTCCAGATGCAGCCACTCCACATTCCTGTAGGTGACCAATGTCACAGTTGTGAACTCTCCTATCTTGTGGAACATAGCTTTAGGAATACTGGTGTAAATACCCCATCTCTCCTCTAGGTCCCTCGTGGTCCCTCTTTTGGGCTGAGACACCTTAAATACATTTTAAAACTTCTCCAAGCATGAGTCTCTGTATGCTGTTGCAGGAGGTCATGTGCTCATCTGATGCTTTCTGGAGTGGCAGTGAGTGAC
Source organism: Eulacestoma nigropectus (assembly GCA_013397775.1). Lineage (NCBI taxonomy): Eukaryota > Metazoa > Chordata > Aves > Passeriformes > Eulacestoma > Eulacestoma nigropectus. The sequence continues at coordinate 1,762,789 of VZTE01001494.1, forward strand.
TGACCAGACTGGTTGGAGGACCAATACCAGAAGACCTTCCTGCTCAGTGGAATGATCTTTTTTCAAACCCTATGTAGCTGCTAATTTTATCCAGAGAGAGACCTGGTTATCCCATTCCAGCTAAAATCTCAGGATTGGTCTAGCAAGCAGACAATGCTGCGTACAGTCAGGAAGATGAGATGCTGAAACAAAGTCAGGAGTCAGTCCCACTAATAAGCGCAGTAGAATGATAAAAGATGAAGCAGGTGGTGCAAAGGATCCTGTGCAAGTCCTTTTATGTGTTTTACTTCATACTTGAGTTAGCCTTGTTCCCCAGACTGAGTGTTCCCACATTTCAAGGTGGCTCTCTCTAGGTAAGGTGTCCCACCAACCCAACAAGGCCTGGGAAATCTGCACAAGCCAGACACTACCAGAAAACAGCAAAACTTGCACCATTTACTGCCTTTTGTTTGCATTTGGCAATAAGGGATTTGTGGCAGGTGACCAGATATAGGTTCATGGCAAAGCTGCTCATCAAATCCAAATTTCAGTCTAACCACTGGATTATTCTTTCACCCAGAGAAGGGGGCTAAAAGCTTTATCAGTGTGTAGGTGGCAAATGGAACAAGGGATTATCGACACACACAGAGCAAAGGTAGAAAATATGAGCAGCATTGACATTTTAAGACTTTCTGTGAAATGATCCATTACTAAATATATCTTTTCTTTTACATACCATATCAGAAAGGAGGATTAGGATCAAAATGTCATTTTAAATTGTATTTTCTATCGTTGACTTGGTAACATTTAGAGAAAACTCTGACTCTTTTCCCCTAAAAAGAAGAGTGTACTCTTCCCAGGTGTATTACATAAAATGAATTATTTACAGCTCCATGAGAGAGATTTCTTTCTAATTAGAGGTATAATTACTGAATCCTTAGTGTCTGGTCTTACAAATGGTTAGTATTTTGGAAATTCTTAGAAAATTGATTTTTACCTGATGATTTTAATGGTAGCCGTGTAAACCTGAGCAAAAATGAGGTGTTTTGTAACAGAGACAGAAAGGCAGGAGGAAAGTGTATACAAACTTTGCCATTACTTCCTTTACAATTTGGTGCATATGGTCCCACATGGAGTTTAGTACACAAATAAAAAGCTGTTTAAGATACTACTTTTACCAATACACATGTAAACCACAGAAAGCATGAACAGGAAGAGGTGTATATGCTGTGTTGGCAGACTGTGTGAACAGAAGGTGAATTCCAGAAAAACCTTTTAAAGGAAAATGTGTCACTTTCTGCCATTAATTTATTTTGACTCTAGAAAGTTATAGTTGATGCAACTTCATCAGATTTTTTTTTTTTTTTAAGTACCCTGAAAGCCAGAATCCCTAATTTCAGCACCAATTTTACTGTAACTGAACAGAACTAGACATTTAGAGTGGAATATTTTTATCTTCTGATATAAGGACAAACTGCAGCTGTTTCAAAGGTACTGAAGCTTTCACATTTCCAACCAAGTGCACCGGTGTAAAAGATTAAGAACTCAAAAAGTGAAGCAACCACCAGCTGTGTTTGGACTGTTTACATGAGCAAGGGATTCTGCTATGTTCATCTGCATTTTGGACTTCTTGATTAAGAAAATTTTCAAGGCATATTCTGGGCGGATTCTGGGCCTCCTTGAAGTTACAGCACAGCTACTTGTACCCCTACTGTAACAGAACTGCTGGCACACTACAGTCTGGTAGCGCCAGATTATATTTTAGGGGATAGATGAAGGGAAGGGAGCTATGGTCATGATTGGTACTCCTAAATGGATCAGAAGTCAGGAACTTTTGCAAATATCCTTCACAATAATTTATAATGTGCAAAACAATAAAATAATTTACTTTAGCACTGGGACTGTGAGGGAATTGGCAATCTTGTAAATATTTTTATGTAGAGACCTCTGTGATTTTTTTGGGGTTTGCTCAGAAGTCTGACTGAAAACATCATCAAGGCTACTGCCACAGTGTTCCCTCCTTTGCCAGTAGCATAAAGTCTGGGGCAAGGAAGCATTTTAAATTTCAATTTTTAACTTCTTCATGAAGAGGGAATATGCTAAGACATCAAGGAGAAAACAATTTATAAAATAGCAAAAGTAATCTTTGAGGCATAGCAGTGACTATTATTCCATTCCTGGAAGTGTTCAAGGTCAGGCTGGATGGAGACTTGAGCAACCCAGTCTAGTGGGAGATGTCCCTGCCTATGGTAGGGAGCTTGGAGCTAGATGATCTTTAAGGTCCTTTCCAACCCAAACCATTCTCTGATTCTATGATTCCATATGTCTGAAGCCAACAATTCCGAGGCACACAGCTATCTACTCCAGGCATAGAGTAGCTGTCTCTGTTTATACCATCCTAAATGTCTAAAAGTACAGCAAAGCAAGTGCGGCCTGTGACAAAGAACCAGAAGGATGAAGGTTTGCAGGAAAGACAGGAAGCAGCAAATGGACCAGGATGTGATAGTTTAGACTCCTAAAGCTTGAGGATATGGCAAATTATGATTTTTTTCTGATTTACCAGGCATGGACAGACGTTTGAAGCACCTTCAAGACAGCAGTACTTCTGACATCAACTTTCAGAAGATAACGAACTCAGAACCTCATCACATTAATTCTGATTTGAAGGCAAAAAATTGTTTTGATATCTTTGCATTACATTTCTTTTCAAATCCAGACACTACTGTCAAGGTAGTAAAAATATAGCTACGCTGAGGTTATGTTTTCTTAAAATTTCCATATGGACCTAACAGCCTAAACATGACACAAAATAAACCAGATTTTATTTGTATTATCATTTTTAACAGTGGCTTTGGAACCTGAAGAGATGGGCAACAATTTACAATTTTATGTGGTGTCAAATTCTGTTAAGGAAATACTAATGCTTACTGCTTTGCACCTGCAAAGACTCTTTTGAAAAAAGACTCTTTTTAATCTGTCTTCTTACCAGAAAAAAATGTTCATTGGTAAAATTACCATTTATGTGACTATAAAACCAGAGTCAGGATCCAATTCATAAATTCCTTTGAGGTAGGTAAATATTTCTTCAGTTACACAGAAAAAGTAATTAGTTGTGTAAGCTGAGTGATTTTCCCTTAAAGGCATGTGTTTAGAACTAGAGAATTCTTGTATTTAGTTTTGTTCATTTCTCTACCACATTGTACTTCAAACTAGTATTCATTGAGGATTTGCACTAGGTCACGTGTGGGCAATATGAAAATTTGAGGGAGTTGTTTTTAATTTTCTTTCTTGATTCTTTTCTGTCTCAACTCAAACTTGAGTGGCTTTTATAGCTCTCTAATAACGAAGATCAAGCAATTGCTTGATGGCCATGAAAAAATGCAAATCAAAATTTTGACATCAATTGAAATTGAATTTTCTCAAATTATTTTGTCTTCAATGTCTCAATTTTCTTTGAAATACATGTGCCATTGCACTCTTCCTTCCCCTTCCCATCTCAGTCTGTTCCTGGACTTTCAGACATTTTTGATTTTATGTGACAGGTAGTGAAAAGAACACACGGTCATCTTCATACTTTTGTACTTTGACAACATCTCCTTCCACTTTCTCCTTGTCTGCTCTACAGAACTGACCAAGAACAATTTGCTTGGTTATAGCCAACATGAACACAGGCACCTCATGTTCAGTATTATAATAATTGGAGATGGCTCTTTCCTCTAAGGTGTCTTTGTATTCTTCCTTTGCCTTAGACACAAGAGCACAGCTTTGGATGCCTGACCGTTAACTTGTCTCTTCCATCTGAAAAACTTACTTGCTCCAACATCCCTTTCAAAGATATTTCTGTCCATTGTCAGAATGGACCATCTCATTCTACTTGGAAACAGAGGGATATGGCAAACATTTATCTCAGTAAGTTGTGCTTTGGATACTTTATAGCTAAATTAGAGTTTCAATTTTTCAATGCTTACAAACCCTTATCTCTTGCAGCTAGAGCCTATTTGAACATGTTAAGCACTTGGTTATTTCCACTGACAAGATGAATTTGGTACCAAATTAGAAACCAACTAACCTTCAGCAGTTTGAAAAAAATGACTGTAAAAGAGATAGAGCTTATATTTGTTGAACTCGAAGTGAAAAAATTCTAAACTCTGAGTAACATTCCTGAGCTCATTCATACTCAAAATACCATCAAACATTACGGGTCAGATTTTGAACTTGTTCAACAATGTGAGAGAAGCTTACTAGCCTCCTAGAGAATTTTCCATATTGCGAGACTGATGCTAAACTTGAATGTGAAACCTCAAGCCACTCCCTTAGAAGACTAGCACAGGAGTGAGTCCAAAGAAGCTGCAAAACTTCAAGCGTTCTGGGTGTCAGGGTTGTTTCTAAACACTGAGTGAAAAATAGCAGAAATTACTGTCCCCAGTGAGCTGCTCTAACTTCCAGTGTTGGCAATGTCATTAGTATGGTAGGCAAAGAACTTGGTTCCAAGTCAGAACATTAAAAAAGCAAAAGAAAAATCAAAAAGTAAATTTTTAATTAACCAGAAATGTTTGCAAATGGGGGCCAGAGGGAAGAAATGGAAAAAATCTGCATTTTTTGGACCATGGTTCTTTCTTTAAAAGTTTTCTTAAAACATTTTTTGTTCTAGATAATGAACTCTCCCTTTCTTCTTTCAGGACTATTCTGGACAAGAAATTCCAATATTTTTGTGCTCAAGTCAACATTTATTAAAACCAGAATTTTGACCATCTGTTCCCAAGAGGTCAAGTGTGATAAGCATCTTACAGTGATTTTTCAGCCAATGCACATCCTGTATCTTTGAGCACAATCAAACAAGTACAACTCATTTTTTATTTATATGATTTGCCTGAACATTTCTGGAGAAATGCTGTAAGAATGTGCCTGCACCCTCAACAGCCTGAGTTTTAAGAAATATATGTAAGTATGGGTATGAGTGATACAAAGCGCACCACTGTCCTTGCTGAGGGATTTCTGCAAAATACTTTTTCTCATGCATTCTGACTTCATCCTGAAATAATCTTTAGGAAGGGGCCTCTTTCAGAGGTGCTGATAATCCTCAGTTCCTCTGAAAGTGAGTGAGTTAGTGAGCTTTTTGCACATTGCTACAGCATTCTAACATTTTGAACGCTGCTTCAAACCATACCTGTCTCAGCTGACTGTTTTCTGCTCTAATTTGGGATTTGGCCAGAGCACAACATTCACTTCAGTCCTATCTTGACATCAACAGTTACTTACGTTTCTTCATTATTCCATTTTTACCAGCTGGCCTATTATATTATATTATAACATGTCACAAGGGACTGTCTCAATTACATGAGGTTATGCTACATCTGTGAGCATAATGTAAAACTGGGGTTGGGAGAATGGGGTTTTCTCACAGCTCTGGTTAAGCAAAATGGCAGTTTTACAAGAATGGGTGCCGAACAGTAAATTAGAAACCTAGAGATCTCCTGATTTATAAATTACCGTTACATGAATGAGTTATGTTACCACAAATATATACCAAGCAAATATGCAGTTTAAACTGCCTGAGCAAGTCAAGGACTCTCTTCTCTTATCTGTCTAGAGGTGCTCTGGAAACTTAGGCTTGATGTTCGAAGTTGAAAAAAAAAATTCTTAAAAGCACACCAAATATTCTATTGTGCAAACTGCAGTGAAAAGAAGTCTACTTCTAAATGAAAGCATTCTGCTGGGGTGGGCAAAATAGTGCTCAGCTTCTGTATTGACTTCGTATCACTGGAAAGGCTGTCAAATTCCCTAGGCAGACAAATCCTGAGCCAGGATAAAATGACTGTGCCAAAATGTTTCCCTCAAACTATATAGGGGCATTTGAAAAAAAGAAATACTTCAACAAATCTGGTTTAATTGATACCAGCTGGGACTCGCACTAAAAATCACTGTTTTCATTCTATTTTACAGATCATGAAGGTGTATTCACATTTTGTGAAGGTGTGCTTCAGGCAGTAATACTTCTATGCCCACAGACATTATGAAACAATATAAAATATTTGGTAAGAGAAGCCAACACCTGCATCTTCTGTGATCGTGGGTACAGAAGAAAATGGTATAACACATAGGAGCATGCTGTGGCATTTAGTCTGCTGCTATTCAACTACTCCTGTGAAGGGAGCTTTTGAGAAGCTAAAACAATAATGTTATTATTGTCACCAAACAATACTGCTCAAAGAGTCAGTGCTATATATAAACTCCTAAGAATGTTTTCATCAAGCTGGGAAGTCAAGTCTTTGTGAGGCTGAAAAGAAATTTTAATAAGTGAACAAGTGTCCATTCTGCATTGCATTCCCCAAGGGTTAGAAAAATAGCAGAAGGCTACATAGTTTATAGCATATCAGCTTTTTTTTTCATATACAAAACTAGAAAATGAAAATACATCTTTGTTTTATATGGATTTTCTTTAGCCTTCAGACTACTGAGCTATTCTTCAAATGCCTCTTGCTAACAAAGACTTAACATTTACCAGAGGATTGGGCAAATTCCTCAGGCATTAGAAGCATGGTTGATTAAAAACGCCTGTATTTAGTAATTAAAACAGTGCAGCTAATCCACAACTTGAAATATTTTGGAAGCATATCATAGGGTGAACAACGCAGCTGTCAAGTAAAGAAGAGCTTTTCTCACAAAGGATCACTTCACAATACAAGCATCTCCAGATCCCTTCAAGCTATAGTGCACTTCTGCATCGCTGAAGACTTTTAGTATTTCTTAATAGCTGATATAAATCACAGAATTTCATAAGAGTGCAAGATTTCCTAAGGTTGGTTTAACACTTACAGAGAGCAGCAATTTGCTGTGTTATCCAGCTGATGCTTGCATGCAAGTGGTTTTGATTCAAACAATGTAATTAAGATGAGTTTAATATATTGCTGGTCATCCTTTTGTAGGAGCTTTGCCATTCCATATCCTAAGTGGCTTAAAACTTTAAATTGTATGATTAGTCATGACAGACACATTAGGAATGGAACCCACAGACTGATAGGAAACAAGCCTCAAGGAACCAAATACAGTGAACATAATAGTGGGAAGGCCCCTTTCTTTTTCTTTTGTCTTTCTGATGGACATGGTCTGCTTTCCTCACATCTGTACTGCTTTTTCAGTACAAGTAAGTCTGACAAAACATTTGTGGCAGTCTCAGTAACAGCATCTGCTATTTTACAAGCCTTAGCAAAGTCAAGGTATATTCTTACATCAATTTTCAGTCAAGAAAGAAATAACTGACTGTTATTCACAACATTTCCCCCCCCACCAAATTTCTGTTACTTCAGTCAGTAAATATGCTAATCTCTCTCAATTATGTTCCTCTCTATCAAGCATGGAGGAAAAATGTCTTGTTTGCTGCAGAGGAAAATAGCCAGTAATAAAAAAAAAAATAAAATAAAAATAATTTGTGCCAGGCATTTCAGAAGCCGTGACTGGGATCATGATCACCAGGGAAACCACTTCACCCGTGGTTGCCATCAACCATAGCTGTCTCTCTTCACACTCATTCACAACGGCAGGCCAAATGTACCACACTGGAGGTACCGAGTCCCGAGGAGCAGCCATTACTTCCAACGTTCCCCCAACAACAGGGAAATCACAAGTGAAAGGAATTCCTGAGTGTGACACTGATGCCTGAGAGGTGCTTGGCAGCACCCCACAAAGCTACCAGCAGGTACTGCTTTGTCAGCTCTCCTCCTTTAGTTGCATCAGCCTTCCCAGATCCTCAGTCACAAGAGGAAAATGACAAGAGGGTCTTACTGCTCACATGGAATTCAATTCAAGAGGTAACACCTAACAGGGAGCTTGTGCAGGCCTGGAAGGAGAACAGATTATTCAGTTGTGAATTGGAAAAAGGCTACAGTGCAATTTTTTATGGATTTTACTTTCTATGTCTTTAGGCATAAAGACTAAAGAAAGAAAAATATGGGAGATTTCCATTATCTCTGTCCTATGAATATTTACGTAACAAACTACAACTGGCATGTAGTGTGTGGTAGGACCTCCATATTTAAACTAATCCATGTAAATTACATGGGCTCTTCACAAAGGTCACACTGCTGCTTACCTTTACCTCATACAGAAGCACCTCTACAGATATCCTCAAAGCACACAAGAATACAAACACACATAATCAAATTGGATCACACTAAGAAGATGATGTCTGCATTGATTGAAAGGCACTGCTAAATCTGTCCAACATTCCTACGACCCTCCAAAAGAGGTGAACACAGATTCACTGAGAAATTTTCCCTGCATTCCCAGTTATCTTCTTGGTAAGCAAGGTTACAAAAAAAAGAAATGTAAAATATAGAGCTGATGCAATAGGGAAATATAAGACAATGGACTTTTCTAAAAGTATAATACATACAAAATACCAAGCTCTTAACTGTCATTAAATTTTACCTGGTGTTTTAAGAAAAAAAATAGCTATTAAATTTTTCCTCAAGATTACTTTTAATCAATCCAAAGCCTTAATTGTGTTATAGTGCCACAAGAGAAACACAAACTATGTTGCAATATGTCAGTAGAAAGATAAGCTTGGGAGATCCTAGTATCAGACAGTGGAAAACCTTAATTGGTGTTTATAACTCCAGTAGAAGACAATAGCTAATCTTGGATGTCACAGAACACACAATGAGCATTTCCTTCCTTGGCATATTTGTGTGTGTATGTGTGTTTCTGCACAAGTTATTTTGATGATGTTAAGTAAGAAATCCTTGTTTCAGAAAAAGTGAGGTATGAACACAGACACAGCTGTGAGAAAATCACAAGAGGCTAGTGCTTGTGGGACATCATAGTTTGTACAGGTTCTCTCACAGCCAAACAAACTGCATCATGATGTACCTGCTTTCACTTCACTATGAAGGCTACAGAGCCAAGCACTGGTATTCATATTTCCTTTTCCTCAGAAGGGGTGGAAACCTGTTGGCCTTAACCCACTTAATAACTGCTGGCTGGCCAGGGTCAGAGGTTGGCTGACTGTTCTTAAGTACTTGTCTCAGTACTCAGCTACTACACAGCCCTTTTATTCTCTGCCTTGTCTTTTCACTGTATTTGTTTCAGAAGCTGTGACTGTATCCTTGAAGTGTATGAAGTTGCAGAAAGCTTTGCTTTTGGCTGCAGTGGGAGCAGTATCCCGTGTGATTATACTGTGAGCTCCATCTCCCTTTAACTTACAACGTGTCAACACATTTTTGCAGCTCTATATAAAGTACTGTAATCTTAAAACAGATGCTTGTTGTAGATAAGCAGGGAATGGCATACTCTGCGCTGATTCTAAATCAAAACAGTGCTATCTCTGTAAGCTACTGAAAACACATCGGTCTTCTTCACCAGCCAAGAGCAGTGCAAGGGATTCTCTGATGCTAGCCTGAAAAGCTGTCAGCCATTTGTTTCATAGAGCCAATATTACCTGTGGTTCTCTTGTAGCAGTATTTGCAATACACAAGGAGGAGGAATGGAAAAACTGAGACTTCAAACATCTCCACTGTTTGCTCATTTTAATCCCTGAGAGCCATGAAATAAAGAGGGTTTTATTTTTCACTCTGATTCCCAACTTGCTTTGTTTTTAAATCAAGAAAGTGCCACTACTTCTTCACTCTGTTCAAATCCAGTGACAGCTTTCAATGCATTACTTTAATTAGGCTTCCAAATTTGTTCATAAGCTGTCCAGGTCACAAGGAGAATTAAAAACAAACACTGGTAATGTATTTCTGCATTACTCCTACAGACAGCTATATTTGACTTGTATTCAGAAGCAAAGCTAGCAGGATGCACATGACTGGAAAGGGCAGCAGTGAAGTCTGACATTGGTTAAGCTTCTGGAAGCTCTGCTCTGAACTCTGCAGTGCCTCTGTTACTTTGGGATTTGTGCAAAAGGTATAGGCTTAGTAACTCTCAAACAACACACAGGTATTGGAACCGAAAAGCTCACCATGAAGCTGCATGAAATATTTATGCAATGATAACAGCTGTGTTTGCAACACACGTAATAGATTCCTCATTCTTATGTACTCCTCAAGACCATACCTTAATGATGCCTCATCTACAAATTTCATAGTTACCAGTAATTTTATCCTAATTCTAAAATTTGTCCCTTAATTCCCTCATACCCACAAGTCAAGTTTCACAGCAAGGACTAAGATAGAATTTCCCCTCAGTTTGTTGTTTCTTAGAAAAGAGATTGTAATAATCATTACAATATTCTGAACCTTCTAGGAATTCAAAGGTTTTTTAGATTTAGGTTTTTTAGCAGATTTTTCATCATTTATGAGACAAAACTAAGACCCCACAATACTTTCTCAGTTTTTGCCCTCTAATGGCAAAAACATGACAAAAAAGCAAGATACATCATGATTCAATGGATATATTAGTCAGAGTTAAGCTCACACGTGCAGAGTTTATTGGTGATTTCCTAGCAATCCATCCTGATGTTCTAATATTAGCTCATCAGCAACTCAGGGACAGAGAAGAGACAGCCAAAACCAAAACCATACATGCACTTCAATCCCTTCCTGAATTTTCTGTGCAAGTAAAGTACAATGTTTTCAAATTTGCTGACTTCTTGAAGTATTTTAAAAATGCTTGATGAAAAAAATACTGTTTACTACAAACAGAGAAAAAAGAGAATTTGAGAAGACAGCTATTATCCACGGTAGCAAGCCAAGTAACTTTGTGGACCCTAACTACGAATTTTCAAACTTTCAGGTGTTTGATGGCTTGTGAATTTAATCTTAGCTCTGAATTCCCCAGGCTTTAAAAAATCCATCTATAAATACCTTTCTGCTAACTATAACATTCTTGCAGGGTCTTGTGCTGTAATTTACTACTGTTCACACTGAAGGCAAAATGCTTTCACTTAAAAAGCACCTTTGCTAAGGCATATATCATTTCTGGTACCTTTGCTTCAGCACTTTGCTCTGCTTTTATGCACACAGAAGGCTTTTACACAAGGGTGACTGTCAATACCTTTAATCCCAGTGGTGGTACAGGCAGAGAAATGAGATTCTTCCTCCTACTCTCCCAGGCAGTTCTGCAGGTTGGTGGTTCTGAAGTGCAGAGACCTCATATCAGCTGCCGCACTTTTTCTGTGGACCAATTAACAGAAGAGTTCACTGTATAGAGCTGTCAATTGGGATCTTTTACAGAATCATAGAACCATTACAGTTGGAAAAGACCTCTAAAATAGACGAGTCCAAGCATTACTTTTCAGAACTGTTAAACAACTCCCTGAAAACTACAATCCAAACTAAGCTACTCTAGTGCCAAGTACTGCAAGAAGTCATGAAAATGCTACTAGAGCAGCAGACTGTGTTTCAGACACGGACTAGGGGTTCTGAGGTAAGACTAAATGGCAATTGCCTTTTCTTCTCTCCTCATTTCTCTAAATGGAGAAGAGACTGAACACACAATTGTACTTCACTGGAAGGTGCATCCATTTTTTTTTTTTAATTTACAGTGCGTATGAAACAGTGAAGAGGTTTTACTACATTTGCTAATCACTCTTAAATTAATTTTGTCATTCAAGTTACCATGATAACTTTGTATGTAACCAGGGGAAAGCCTTTTTCTTTAGAAGACACCTGAATTTTTTTTTCATGTTTTTGAGCCTGAAAAGTAAAAAAGTGGTGAATATTTGCATTTTAAAATTATATACAGATACAGCCTGTACAGTCATTTCTGTGATATTGACTGTGAAACAGTAACCACAACATTCAATGGAATAAAAAAAATAGTATTTCAAAATGTATTCAGCCTCATAATTCCATTTCAACAAGACATTCCTGCACTGGCTTTATCATTTGTCTGCCTGGTTTCTCATTTCCTACAGTGGCATTTCCTTTTGTGATGAAATAATATTGCTATTATTTTCTCACTGTAACCTAGAGATCCATTTTACATGTAACCCATTGAAACAATCCTGGTCTTTATGTTCCCTTGTTAGTGAACATTCAGGATCACCAAGTTCACACAAATCATTCTCTGCATTTCTCTAGTATTAAATACAAAAAAGTCTTTGTAAACAACTAAGAAACATCTTTTTTATCATAGAATATCCTGAGTTGGAAGGGACCTACAAGGATCATCAAAGTCCAGCTTCTGGCCCTGCACAGGACAGCCCCAAAAATGACATAATTTTTATTTCTTGTGAATAATTAATTTATCAAAGAAAAATAGCAATGACACTACTGAAAGTATTCTACTAGTCAAAAAGTTTGGCAAAAACTTTTGATTAAATCCTTGCAGAAGCATCAAAAATATTTAAAAGTTACATTTAAAATACTTAGTTAAAAATTAGAGAACAAAGGAAAGTAGAAGAACTAAAAAGGGATTAAGAAACATTAAAAACACCTACATACCTACCCTACAAGCATGGGAAATATTAATATAAGAATGCATCCCGAGGAAAAGTCCATAAAAGGAAGTAGTAGTCTGTGTTACTTAAATGCGATTGTTAAGTATAAAATAAATACCACTATTAAAGATCATATTTTTTTAAATTAAATTGTATTTTTTTAAAGTAAAAATTTATATCGTACAATTCATAGCTCTCAAAAATATATAATGCAATTTGGTTTGCCATAATACAGAGGTATTTTGTTATTAATCTTGTAAAAATGTTTTCTATTTTTTATTCTTAGAAAAGACTGTCACTGTAGATGAAGGAGCTACAGGATTTTCATATTTTATTAAACAAAGATTCATAAGAAATAACACGGATTTGGAAACCCGGAGAAGGGAATTGGAATACAAGGTTAATAATTTTTAACTTTAGTGCCATCAGGAAGAAATAAAAATCTAATTTTCATAAGGCTACATGTTGTCTTTCAATTTTAAGATCTCATTCATCTTTTAATCTTCCCAATCTTGAAAAAAGAGAAAAAGAAGTATAGTAGCAGGAAAAAAACAGAACACTTTCAGCAGCAGGGAGTTTGAGAGTCATACCTTTCATTAGATTCAGTTGCAATCAGAGTACCTTAAATGAAGATTAGCCCTTAGCAGTCAATACCCCATCTGTTCCTGGGGTACTCATGGTCTGATCATGTATTTTAATGCGTATTAACTTACAAGGGCCACTAAGAGTTTCACATCTGCACTAAGAAATGTCTTTAAAAAAATTAATTTTGTCCTTTCTATTTTCATGTTAGGTGGCATAACAATGAAAAGAATGAAATGGAAAAGATACTTTTTAGGGCAGAAATCTGTTGGGAGATAATTGCATATATTATGCCTCTCAGCAGGCAGCTGAATCAGTAAGTCTTCATAGAGCTCTCGGCTGCTGGAAAGAAACTGGTGCAGAGAAATCTGTTTGCATTTCAGCTCACTTCCTAATATAAGTGAAAGTAGCCAGAAGATGTGCCTGTGCCCTCGTTTCTCTCTAAGACAGCAAGCCCTTCTGGGGACGGGACAAAAGTGCCGTGGATTGGTTTGGACAAAGGCTGCCCATCAGTCAAGACAGGTCTCAATGTTAGAACAGAACAGGGCAAGGCAGCCTAAAGAACCAGCAAACTGGGGTAAAGCTTGGCCTTTTGATACTCTGTGTTGTAGAGATCAAATGCTCAACAAGAGGAAAAAGGAAACAGTATCTAAAAATACAGGGAAGCAGAATTACCTCACCACCTGTAAACAGCCATCAAAGCTATCATTCTGCCAGTACACCAAGGTCGTCAAGCACAGCACCTACAGCTGCCCCTGGAAGGCGCTGACAAAGGCAAAGCAGATCTTTTCTTTGCAGCAGCTGCATGCAAGGGTTAGCAGTGTTTAATGTCGGGAACTCCAACCAACTTTCCCACGGTGTCATTATCTGCAGGCCAGTTTGGAGGTGCAGCTTGATGGAATGCATAGGAGGAGAACCTCTAACATGTTTGGCTGCAAACAAGCTAGACTCCAGGCTAGAGGTCTTCTACCCTTTTCCCCAATAGCGGCAGAAAATAGCAGCAGGCATAATTTTTGCTAAAGAATCTGAATTATTTTAAGTTCACTAAATTTCACTTCCTTGCACTCACTAGGGTGACAAATGTCAGTGGCAATATTTTAAGAGATGGGAGATACAGCAAGAGTGTCAGATTACATAAAAGCACTTCATGTTTCCTTAGAAGCAGAAAGTTTCCTTCCTTCACACCAAATTAAGTCAATAAGATTGAAAATTAATGTCAATTAATTTTTCCTTATTTTAAACAAACAAATAAATCCTCACTGACCTGTGAAATACAAACTGTAACAGGCAAAGATCTGATTTAAGCACTACTAGGCAATTAAAAATGAAAGCATAAGCTTTCTATAGGCAACCACAGGAAACCTGCTATACTGTCCTTACAATGTGCCTGGCTATAGGACCAGGGATTTAATTGTTAGCAATTATTTTCACATGCTGCTAATTAGCTCCAATTTTTATTAAAGGTAAAGGATGCGTTGTGTGAACAGCTGAGTTCAGAAGTATTTTTCAGGAGAAAGCACTGACTATATGTCATATCTGAACTGTGCAGATAGTGTGTTTTCTACAGGTGCTTCGCACAGGAATCAATAGGTGAATAATGAAAGTACTTAGCTAATCCTAAGGCCTGAGTATTTGGGTCAAGAAGCAAATTCTGTTTTCAAACTTATAAATGTCCTGAGCAGCAACAGCTCATATCATAGAGGTGTTGGTGACTCACAATCCACTTCTTCTGAATGACTGGCTCTGTGCAATGTCAAAGCAGGGGTTCTAAGATTCTCAAGAATAAATAAGCTAGCACTTTCACTTCTTTTAAAGTTTGAGTGCTTTTTGCCTGTTTTCAAAATTCCTTGCTGTATAGTTAAGCCTGGTTGATATGACCCCACCTGATTTCTGTCCATGTCACATAGCAGAGTAGCATTATTTTAACAAAGAAAAATTTTTAAAAAAGAAAGAAAAAGGTAGGTATTCTCTGAACTATCCTTTTTAATTCTGATCACTATTATGACTTTTTTCTCTACCAAAACCTAGGATCTGTACAACCAGCCACAAAAATCCTACTTTGAGAAATCATGTTTCCTCTAACTTCCCCTCACATCCTGCAGAGTGACTTCAGGATATTTTCTGTGTAAATACAGAAATGCTAACACATGTGAGGGTTTTGTCTCCTGTTTCCAGAAAAGATTCTAACACATCCCTCCTCAGCTAAGCAAATCAACTGAGGAAAAATATAGTGCAGACCCATAGATCCCAAGGTTGTAGAAAATCTCACATGGCTTTGCAGCTGACTTTGGAGTTGATTTATAGGCTGTCACCAAATCAGTGGTCAGAAGCTGACAGAAAATGTCTTCTGCAAGCTTTGATTCCTTATTCAGTATAATGTCTTCTTCATTTATATTCTATTGAACCAAACAACCCAGGATTTCCTCTCCCTTTGTTGGATGGCTTCCTGTCCCTGCAGCTGCCTTCTGTGATGTCAAAACACTCGAGTTAAGTGTTGCCTGAGGATTATGTTGCCCAAGTTCACCAAAATAAATCAGATTTGAGCGTTTAATCCTTTTAACATCTCTGAATATGGGGGTTTAAACAGCAAAACTTCCTGTAATGGGGCAACTCCTCCCCTTCACCAGACAGCTTCATGACAAGCAAAGATTCAGTATGGCTTGCCTTGAATCTTACATATTGCAATATATCGAAAGTTTCCTGTTATCTGTCCTCCTTTACTGTAGCAGAAAAACACTTTTACTGCTTCAAAGTCTTATATGAGCAGATCTCACTGTATGTATAATTACATATTATTCTTCCCTTCCCATCTGACCTAAATCAGTTCTTCTGGTGGCGGAGTCTGTACTCTGTATTTGAATAAAGCGTCAGTTGTATTGACTGTGCTGGAATTGGCAGATGGTTGGTCAGTCATTCAGTTTGATATTAATTGCTTCTTTGAGATCTCTTCCAGAGAGCTGAGGACAAAATGCATAGTGTCTTATTACATTAAGAAAAAAAAATCACAACTGAAATTCTTTGATGAAAGATTCGTCTGCCTGGCAGACAATGTACTTTCTCCTTAAGAGTCAAAAACGGCAAAAAAATTCCATTATTTAAAGATTATCTCATTTCCTTCCAGTGAGTAAAAAAAAAATCAGACATTTTGTTTGGAAGAAAAAATGAATTTTTTTCTTACTATTTGAACAACACTGTTAACTGATTAAGAGAGGAGAGCTCTTTTGCAGAAAGAAGGTCGTGTAATTGTTTCATTATTATTAATTTTTAAATTCCTCACCACTCATTTATGCTCAGCTGTGTTCATGTGTCTTTTAGTGGCTCATGTTGAAGACTATAGCAGCAAGCAGGGGCAGGATCAGTTAAAACAAGAATATTTAGCACTTGATTTTAAAGACTGGAGGTTTAGAAGATGACCTAAGCAGCTGGGGTGAGGTCTGGGGGTCTGCTCTTCATGTATTATCGTGGGTCTACTGCTAGAGCCAAATAATTTTCTACAGGTATAGAAAGAACTCCCATAAACTCTTCAACATACTTGTAATTATATTCATGCTTCACATCGAATAAATTTTTCCTCCAGTATATTAAATGTATCTGGCACCTAAAAATCATTATGTATGATTTAATCTCAGATTCATTACTCCACAGATATGTAAAATGTATGTTGCATCATTTATTCATCGGCCATTAGAAATACATAAAATAGCTGTAAGCTGCTGAAAAATGTGGCACCCATTCTTCTGATAGTTACGTACTGCTATTTCCATCACAGCAATTACAGCAGGTGCCAAATGGCACCTATTTCTTTTTTGATAAATGGTATCTTATGCAGTATTTAAGGAAGCACTGTGTCTGCTCACCCTAAACATTTTTAAAGAGCTGATAATCAGTTAAAACTGGAGGCTGCTTCTGCCACTGCAACACTGTACTTTCTAGGTGAGCTAAATGCCTTGTTTCAAAGTCTCTCTCACACCAGAGGTCATAAAATTCCTATGCCATTTCTATGTTTCCCTTTTGCAATTTTCCCTGAATCCTTTCCTGGGTGATATTTTCTTTTTCAATAAACACATTGGATGCCCCAGTTTTGTCCTCCTCCTGTCCTACTTTTGACACCATGGTGGGTATCTGGACCTTAAGCTCAGACGCTGCAAGTCATGAATGTGCTGCCTATTTACAAGGAACTTGGAGATACATCAGTAACACACCTGGTGTTTCCAATTTTAGTAAAATCCTCCACTGAGTCTCCAGGCTTGATCCTGAGCTAGCAAGCATCACATTGGCTCCACTGATTTAAATGAACAATATAAATCTACACAAGCCATGTCTTTGTCTTCAAAAAATCTCAGGACTTCTTGTCATCTTTATATGGAAAGATGGATAAACTTGAGACCAAGATTTTGCCTCAAAGCTGAGCCTTCTTAGGTAAATAATAAAAACGGCTTAGTTGTATGTGGCTACATTTTGCTCTACAACTGGAAAAATATGCATTAACCAGAAATTATTGACATTGGCTAAGGCTGTTCAATTAATATTTTACGACAGCAAAATACACATTTTTTTTCCACATGGAAGAACCACTGGAACAGGACTGACAGCAGCTTGGATACTGTGGGCTCAAGTGGCTGGTTTGGGAGACAGATCAGTTGTGTTCAGAGCAAGGGAGGCCTCTTGGACCCTGTCTGGGTGCTGTAACCTGGAGCTACCTCTGCCCTGGTGGATATCAAAATTCAATGACAACCTTCAAAACATCAGAGCGAAGGCAGCAACATGAGCTATCTTTGCAGGTGGGTTTTAAAAGTTCTCTGGGTTCAACCATCATTATTATGCTTGTAGACAGAGTGCACAAGCTGAGAAACTTGTGCTGATAGCATCTTCAAAGGTGGTTTTGCCATGCTGTGTAGTACCTGTCTCTCTAAGAGGTGTTGTATTTTTCCCATTCAGGTCTGCAGATAACAGAGGTGTTCTTGTTTTGCTTTTGAAATCAGCTTCAGTGTGTCTCTATGCTGCTGCCTAAGTAAACCAGCTCATTTGAGCCAAATGGAAAGCGGCTTTAGGAATGGGAAACTTTATTACAATGGTCACAAAGATGTTCCCAGTTCCATACAATTAGTGAGGACACAGTGGAGCGATGGTCAAGAGTGCTGCTCAGACACTAAGCAGCCATACTGTCGCTGTACAGCCAGGAACTGAGAGATGTAGCAACATCAAATCCAGCAAAAGAACAACTTATTTATTAATTTTACAATCATTTTTATATAGTCTAGTTCCATAAAGCGATTGGACAATGTTCACACACCTCCTAGGGTGATTGGTTCAGGTTCTATCACATCCACGGTGAAATATTTCTCAGTGTACCATAAACAGAACTTAGCAAAACACCAGATGTGACTATCGTCTGCATAAACTATCTTACTGTTTTCATATCTTGCGTGAGAAAGGAAAGGTTCTCAAAGAATTAATGCAAGAAGCTGGAAAATTCATCTGCTAGCAGCATTTCGGTATCCACACCATACCATGTATTCAAGAGGAGGAAAGAAGGCGTGACCTAAGATGCTGTAAAGATTTAGGTAATGTGGTGAGCTTTGCAGGGAGGTTAATTAGCCTGAGTTTAGTGCTGGGTTGATGTAGCACTGCTGCTTCCTATTCTGAAGCTAGTGTCTGCTGGAATGTGAGCTGTGTTATGTGTACAAGTCACTCAGGGTAGCCAGGTATCTCTAACACCACTTTATCCCATGGAACAAACCCAGAGAGCTGCCTTGAAGATGACAGATACTCAAGTGGGAATAGTTGGACAAAATCACAAAATTCTCACTGGAGCTATTAAAAAAAGAATATCATATCAGCTAACCTGTTAATCACGCATGCGAAATGCCAAATGCAAAATTATGGAAGAGTTAAGAGGAAGAATTCCTTACTTTCTCAAGCTTACCTGTCCCATCCTATTAGTAAAATCAAGCCAACAAATGAACAAGAACGTATTGCCAGAGAGAGGATCTGCAAAAAATATTCTAAACCAGAAGAAAATACATTTAGCCACAGCAGCAAAGAGGCAGTTGACACACTCAGCAGAATTTCTGAGCTTATGAATAAAGATGACAACTGAGAACCAAGCCAAAACTCAGAGTAAAAACTACATAGCAATATTCACACTTCTAACGAAGCCAGGGAATTTCTGGCTCTGCATATTTTGTGCTTTAAATATGACATTTTTGGCATTTTGCCTGTTTGTGTGTGTGTGTTTTAGCAGTGTAAAGAGATCCTAACTTTAAAGAACATCTTATTCTGCTTTTTTCCACTAAAATACCCTGCTAACAATCTCTGAAATCAGGACCACATGAGCATCAGAGAGTTGGGCTCAAAGATAAACAAAAATACAATTAAACCAGAGTGATTTTTTTCCCACCAAACAGTGTTCTGCCACTTGCACATTGTATTTTTCTTTATATAGATCATCAATTCAGTTTTGGGCATGCTGACACTCCTCCATATTTGTTTCTGGAAGTACTTTAGAGCTAAGCCGTTAGCGAAGTCTAAGTCGCTTCTCACCAGCCTCATAAATTTATCAGATAGGAAAATGCCAAAATAATGTGAAAAACTACTCCATCAATTCCCGCTGCCTTACAAAATGCCTTGGCAGTCTAACTTTATTTTCTTTAGATCATCTTGCAACAAGTTTGCTGGAAACGTCATATTTGGACAGATTTACTGTCCAAGGGTTTTTTGTGCAATACTTGCAACAATTTTAGCTTGTAATTAAGAATGGATGGAAAAAAGTTACGCGCAAGTGTTTGTAAATGGTTACAGGGGCCTTGCTCAGGGCCTTGGCCTCGGTCTGGAGAAGGAGACAGAATTATTCTCATCAAGTTTGCAATGACCTGTAGGGGAGGGGCATGTGGGGGGATGCAGCTGATATGCTCAAGGGCAGGGTTGCCATTCAGAAGGAGCCAGATGGGAGAAATGAACTGTCAGTAAACTTCATGAAATTCAGTCAGGACACCTGCCCTGCCCTGTGTCTGGGACAGACTAACACCCAACAGGAAACAAGCTGGGATTGCCTGGCTGGGGAGCAGCTGTGTGCAGCAGGAACTGAGGTCCTGAGGCACACCTGGCTGAACCTGAGCCAGCAGGACCCTGGCAGGGATGAAGGCTGAGTTCCCTGGGATGCATCAGCAGGAACAGAGCCAGCAAATGGGGGAAGCAGTTGTTCCTTTTTGCTAGGCATTTGTTTGGCTATCTCTGGAATACTGGGTTCATCTCTGGGCCACTGAGTACATGAAGGCTGTCAATAAACCGCAGCTCAGCAAAGAGCTCCTGAGGCAGCTGAGGCTAAAGCCTTGTCTTGTGAGGAGAGGCTGAGGGAGTGGGGCTGGTTCAACCTGGAGGTGGGATGGCTTCAGGCACCTGCTGCCCCCAGGACGTACAGAGGCTACTGAGGGTCAGGCTCTTTGCTGAGGTGAAGAGAGGCAGAATAAGAGACAGCAACCACACATCAGAATGAGGTGATTTTTCTCGGATACAAAAAAAGTAAATTTCCATGAGGATCATTAAGCAGTAAAGAAGGCGCATATCCAGTAGGCCAAAGCCCTGAGCAACCCATCAATACAGGCTTCTTGTTGGCTGAAATGTATTCTCTTTGTTGAGCCCTACTGCCTGTCCTACTGCCTTAGCTGCTCCAGCTGCACATTAATTCCTTTGGAGGGGAGGTACCTGATGAAATATGTTAGTTTAAAACAATTTGTAAGTAGCAAGGAAAAGAGAAGGAAGTTGGGGAAGGATGCATAAAAACTATGCCACAGTGCTGAGGCAGCAGAAAATAATCACTTATAATCATACGTGCCAATAGAGTTAACAACTGAAATATTTTGTATTCTGTGATTAGATTAATTGACATCAACTTTGATGAATGCTGGGCATTTCATCTCTAAAAATAAATTTTCATGAGAGAATGGGCTTGCATGCTCTATATGCACCACTGCTGATGATTTTGCTCATTTCCTTTAAAGGGCTTTCTTCTTTATAGACAATCCTCACTCTGACAAGTGAAGAAAAATTTGACCCATGTCTTTTTGCTCCATACTGACATCTAAACCACTGGTGTGGTTTGTAGTAATTTCTGCTTTAAGAAGAGATTACAAAGTTACAGATACACGTAGCTCCCTATTGCCACAGGTCACTAGAGACTATTACCCAGATACTTTTTGGATCACCTAAGGAGTGATAAAAGAAAAGAGGGCACAGAAAGCATTTAAAAGCTCATGAAATTACACAGTGGTGACAATGGAAATGTAGAGATGTGTCAATGAAGAAGGTTTCATATCATCATTTTAATATTCTTTTTCTTCTGCAGTCCACATCTGAAAAATGCCAGTATTAATGAGTGATGTTCTAAAAAATATTGGTGTGCCATACTATCACATAACAGTCCATTTCATCCAGTGATTTTACAGAGACTTTCCCTGTGAAAGTTTAAGGCTGAACTGCTGAATAGCCTCTGCCAGCTTGTGAGGATTTTCTCTAAAAGCTGAGGACAGCTTTGGGGTTTCCTTACCTTGCAGCACAGTGGATGTAGGCTCCTGGCTTGCAAGTGGAATATATGGTCCCCATAGTGTACGTGCCAGATGCAGAACTGACATTGCAGCACACACTGCTGATTTCCTGACTGAGTCAGCCAGAACTCTCCCCGGGGCTTTTCCTGCACTACAACTCCTCAGCAAGCTCAGACCTCAGAGTCACAGATGGGTCCTATCAGATGCTGTTCTTACCACTTGTGTAGGCTAGGAGACACAGCAGCAACACGCAAATGGAAAATCCTTGTTGTAGCTACCAATACTTTCCAGACTATAGTTTGAAGCACTAACATTCAAAACATAAAGGACCAATTTCAGTGTGTGAGCAGCTCAGTCAAATTCTAGGAAATTATATTGACCTACCCAGAGATAAATTTTCCTCTAACCATGAATGCAGTTAACATAAACAGCCATAGAGAAACTGTGTAGGTCATTGATTTTGTAGATTATTTTACATGTAAACTAACTTCACCTTCTGGATTTAATGAGTGTTGATTCAATTTTATGGACTGTTATTTCTTCAGTGGCCCTGAATCACATAAAAATCTCATAAGGAAAGAGTTCTGTGATTCCAGGTGGTAAAAATTAGCTCTATCTTCATTCTCCACCTGCTTTTCCCTTTCTTAGGATCATGTACTTTATTGTGGTTATATCAAAAAAGTGAAATACAATTTGATAGTCATGATTTAAATAACAAAGAGTGTGGGTTTGGATGTAGTAACCAGGACTGTCTGTAAAAGCAGAGGTTTGTGGAAATTAATTTGCTATATTCACTAAGACTGAGCATTCTAGTTCTTATAGTTATTTAGACTAACTTGGAAAATTTGAGCCTTGTTTTCCTAATTGGAGTTTCACTTTTTTTTGGTCTAAAACATACATACTAAGTGGTTTGGGCTATTGGCAACTCTTAGCTACCAGTCTCTGCAATCTCCAAACTCTCAGATATCAAAATATTTTTTTTCTCAATTTCATTGAAGTTAAACAACATTCTGAAACACTTGTACTTTTCCAAATGTGGTGACTGTAAGGCAGAGAACAAGGGAAAGCTAAGAGGAAGGATCTGAGTATTCTCACTCAGACAAGAACATAGCCTCTCTAGCTACTCTTCCCGCTGAAAAAGACCTCTAGAAGATAAGGCAGGGATGCTCAACTATGAAGTTTGTAAGACTAAGTAAGAGGCAGGAATGTGAAGTGGAAGGTAGGCACTGAACATGGTATTCTTTAAGTAAGCAAACACTTCTTAAATAAACTAAACCACCTATGTGTGGAATAAAATTCCCTTTGTAACCTGGCTAGAATGCGTATGCTAAATGGAAATCCATAAAATATGAACTCTAGCACAGAACCACTGAAATGAGCCCTGCCTCTGCTTAGTAGAAGCTATGCTGATGTTTGAGAAAGTAAAAACTTTTTTCTTCTCAGAGAGTTTCTAACGTTCTATTGTTTGCTGCAAAGAAGGTAGAGCAACATAGCTCTACGGGATTCTGCTTGCAAATTGAAGAACCCAGAAAAATGTTGTGCTTTTTTTTTGTTTCTGAAAGTATTCCCAGAGATAAAGCACTTGATCCTGCCTCCATGCTGCACTACTCAGGAGACATACTTTGCAAAGAACTTAATGGAGATGTTTCGTTTCAATTGTGGCCAAGTAATTATGAAAAAAAGTTCTTCTCTTGCACAGAAAAGAAAACAAAATAACAAAGCTGTGCATTCCTGAGGTTGTTTTAGAATGCATTTGTTCCGGTCTGTCACTGCCTGTGGTAAGGCAACAGAACCTGTGATTTTTGACTATCTTGGTGCTGCAGCCGCTTGTGTCAGTCACTTTGCTAATGAGTGGACGTGGGTTTTCAGATGCGGTGGTGATCAGCAGCCAGCACAGAACCAGCTTATCCACAACCATGTCCTCCTAATAGCTATGCCTGAGAACTGGTAGAATCAACAAAGTATTACATAAAGATAACAGCAAGAAAGATCCAGTCTGCAAGCATCATTCAAAGCAAATCACGGTCAGAGGTCTGACGCTTTAGAAAAAGAAGCTGTTTCAACACTCTTCCTTTTCTCTGGAGTTAGGTTATACCATTCTTGCCTTTGTTGGAGCTAAAGAAGGAATATACAACACTTCCTCACTGGCTGCCAAGTATTTGCAATAAATAACAGTTTTGGTGAAAGAGAATAAATACAATTTTAAGCTTTCTCCAAACACAAAAATTCAGAAAGTTCTGGCCTGTCCTTTGTTTCCTGAAACACTCTGCAGTCCACACAATTTACATCTATATTATATTGCTGATGGAAATTTCGCCTTCCTTTTCTGTGATCCATCCATTTCCTTTCTCTCTGGGCTGGTGCATATGCACAATCCATAAACATAAATAGATAAATATAACTAAATATATATATACAAACATATATATAGATATATAAATAGACCTACCTCCAGTCTGGGACATGAGTAGCATAAAAGTGATTTATGTAGCCTATTTGTTTCCTTGTTAGGGTTTGCTAAGGAGCAAGGTAGGTTATAAAAAACCCCTGCATTAAGTAGGTTTGAGTTTTCCTTTGAATACAAATGAAAGTTATTATTTGCACAGCATTGGTTCTTAAATTCTGTTAAAAAGCTGAATCATCCAGTTAAGGGCAAAATTCTGGTGAGGAAGATTAATTGCTTTTCAATGAACCTCCCCACACTTAGTGGGAGCTGTGTTCATTGCAGATGGAGCTCTTGACTGTACAATCATTACCACTGACATCAGTGAAACTACTTAGAATTCATGAGCTAAAGACTGACTAAAGAATTGGACTGGTGTTTATTCCCATCCTCAGGAAGGGTCTGATTCTGGTTTACAGGAGACTTCTCTGAGTGACCTGAGGAAGAGTGGGATCGAGCTCCAAATTGACAGTGTGATTAATAACAATATCACAGTGATGTTTCAGTCTGTGTCATTAAAGTGGATCCTGAAATTTTTGCCATAGAGATACCGCTCCTTGCTTCATCTGTGTCCCAGTACAGGTTTCCTGCTGGTATACACCATTGCAGCTCCACTGAAGGGCAGTGGAGTTTTAGCAATCCACATCAGCTGAAGCTCTTCTGCTGAACCATTTCTTGCAAACTGGAAGGAAAGGCAGAGCCCATATGCCACAGAGCAGGCTTTGAATCTTTGAGCTACTTTTTCTTTGTACCCAGGGAATGTGCAGGTACTCAGGGGAAAGTGCGAAAAGGGAACAGAAGCCAACAGCCAAACGGATGATTGTGCTGAAGGAAGAAAGAGCTGTGAAAAACGGAGTTATAATTAAATAACATATGGGGCAGTTGGGGTGGGAGGAGGCCCATCATGTTTGGTCACTCAGTAAAGTTAATTAATAGTTGAAAAATGTGAAACAGGATGCAAAAAACAACACGTGGCAAATACCAATGCGGTAACTAAGGCCATTTAGAGCATTTCCTATCAAACACACACGAAAATAGAGCTGCAGCAACTCATTTAAGAGCACATGGTTGTTCTTCATAAACTTTGGTTTACGCCTACTGGAAATTACCGAAGTGCTTTTTTGCACAAAAGAAACTTGAAAGGTCTGTGACTGTGAATATTTTACTCAGCTTGAAAACACCCTGAAACCTGTTAGCTGAAGGGAAGGTGCAAGTTTCGCATTGCTCCAAACCCCACTCATTGAGCTCTACAGCTGTAAGCTGTTTTCTCACAGAGGCCAGTGCCACTTCTGTGAAGGGATCCAGAGAATTTCACTGCTGTCCACCCTTTGTCAGGGTCTGCATAACATCATCTGTTGGGGTTGTCCAGGATTATTGAGTGCCCCGCTTCCCTAGCCATCTTTCATATTTGCATGCAGCTATGCTGCTTGGGAACCCTCCACAAATATATCGGCGTGAGTGGGTACTTGCGTGTGTTTGTGTGTTTGCCAACATATTTGGCACTGACAGAATGCATCTGTCTCAAAGAAACTACAGGATATCTACTCTGACAGCACTCCAGTAATGACATTCAACGGAGGCAGACACATCTATGGAACAATCATGCATTTGTCTGATCTTTTGAATCTGAAATGCTAACTTGAATTGGAAAGGGCGAGGCCCTTTCAGAGCACTCATGAAGCAGTTGGGAGTGGGAGATCTAGAAGATTTAAGTTTTTTTCTATCTTGTTCTTTGGAGCCTAAATATGCAAGAACAGAGCATAGCCTGAGGGAGGCTTTGCTCATGCCTAAGCCCCTGACTTCAAAATGGAAAACTTGGAGTCAGCTAAGTTTCCCTGACAACAAAGAGGAGGGAGAGTAGAATTGGCACTCCACATTATTAATTTATTTGCATTACAATTTCATTCTCAAACGGGGAATAAACTGAATCAACAAACAGTGGTAAAGAAGTGATCTCTTGTCTACTGTAAAAACATATACATATGTATATGTGTGTGTGTGTTTACATATATATACCTATATATATCTCTATATATATCTCTGTATCTATATCTATATCTCCATGGAATGGAGAGAAAAAGTCTGCTTGCCCTTGGGCCCATGACCGGCAGCATTGGCCTTGCCAGGGCAGGAAACAGCACTTATCTTATCCTGTGACATTTTGGGGTCCTCTTTGAGCCAGGAAATGCCATCATGACCTGCAGCAGATAAGATAAAGAGCTCTAAAGAGGGCTGCAGAGTCTTTATGAGTAATCAGAGACTTTATGAGAAATCAGTTGTTCAAATAACTGTTTATAGTCTGTATATTCAGAGAAATTATTCTTAATTACCCCACTCGATTCTTACATGCTAGTGACACAACCGGCATTTTCTCAGAGATATCTCAAGACCTGACATCTACCTTGTGTTTTGGAAAAAAAAACCAACAGGAATGCTTGGTAGCTTGAAGAATCCATGACCAAATCAAGCCCTCTCCACCTTCTCTAGTGCAGTTTCCCTACCTGGTAAAATGAAGAGTTAAAGTGAAAGGAAATGGAGTATGACATAAGACCTGAGGCCAAGTCCTTAATTTGTTTTTTTGCTGAGGCTGAACTCAAGGAAGTCGACTGGATCCTTGCCTGAGTAAGTAATGAGCAGAAATTAAGGAAGGGCTTGAAGGCTGGGTCTTTGATGATTAGGTCAATGCCTTCCGTGTAATCTCAAGTGACCAAAAGAGCACAAAGAAAAAAAGAAAACTACTCCATAGCGCTTCCCATTGCCATCTCAGGCAGGAGGACTTCAGTACTCATAGAATCAGGATTCTACGACAGAACTGTTAAAACCACATGGAAATGAGAAAAACACTGGGGCTGGGCACTTGCAGCCAAGTGGCTGCAAAGGTAAAATAGAGCCATTTACAATTTTGACAGATTCCTCTCTTCAAAATCACTGTGAAGCACAAGGCTGTAAGCATACCTCTCCTCCACCATGCTGAGCACACCACAGGATTCCAAATCAGACTGGAGATACATTCTGCAAAGCATTTGCCCAAGAATGTAATCCAAATGCCTGTATCACCTACCTCAGTGAATTCAATGCCTGATTCATTAAGTCCAAGGACTGGGTTTGCAAAGCTTTCATTGAAACTATTGTACACCATGCAAGCCATGCAATTACAATAGAACAGATGACTGCTTTTACCTACAGGTATAGGACTCCTACAAAGCAGATTGGTTCTACTAACACATAATATCATGCCAAAATTCTCCCAGAAAGAGAATGATAATGTTCAAAAAAGTAACAAATATGTGACCCTGCTCAGTCTCCACAGAACTGCGGACACCGTTTTTCTTCGTAAATGTTATGGCCAAATTTTGTATTGAGTCATTACTCAGACAGTCCTATTGACTCCAGTGGAATTGTACCAATCCAAATCAACCCCAGCTGTCCAACATTCTTCCTTTGACTCCTAACCCTTTGCAGTCCTATTCTTCCCACCTCACAAAGCTTGTCTTGAGCTAATTCAATGGCAGGAGTACAAATACAACACTGCAGAACTGACCAGTTTTATGTATTCATAGCCATAGCAGCCAGAGAGAGTCAGTAATCCTGGAATCATCTGATTAGACAGCACATAAAGCTAAATTTAATTCCATTGTTTTGCTGCCTGCAGCAGTAGTAGGGAAAGGAAAGTTATTAGTAATCCCCTTCTGTATTGTTCTCACTGTAAATAAGTGTTTTTAGTGGATTACCCAAGGATGTAGATTTCACATTATAAAACGTACTTATTGCTGTATAAACTATGGGTGTAGATTAAGGTGTAAGAGGTGATGGGAATATAACCAAGAGTGCTCAGGTTGTAAATTCTTCAAAGAGCTTGCTTGAAGACTCGGATCATAGCATCAGTGAGCAGTTTTATATTTCTACTGTTGATCTGAAACAAACAAGATCATTCTAAATAAGAGAGAACTTAAGAAGATTAAATAAGCATTGTACAGATATGTATACAGTTCTGCTTCACCCCATTTCCTCCCATGCACATCACTTATTTGCATTTATTGTATTACACGTAGGAAAAAAATGTTCAGTTGCTTAGGATTAAGCTCATAAGGAACAGAAATTGCTGAGGTAAGTGCTCAATGGTTTGGCTGGCTCCAGACCTAAGGAGGCAGCTGGAGGGCATCCTCACTGCAGATTCTGTCAGGAGCTGTGTGTGACTCCACACAGTGTGAAGGGGAATCTCACACTCTCACCCCCTGGTGCTGAGAAACTTTGCGTGCTGAGTGTCTGTCACGGAGCTACTCTCGCCTTGAGGAAGGTGGGGGTCAAGTCCTCTGGGATGCCTTTGCACACCACTGGCTGATGCAGGTGAACAAGTTGACAGCCAAACAGAACCAATCTGGGAACTCTGCCAGCAGGAGAAGGAGGAGGCAGAGAAGAGTCTGTCTCTGACAGCTGTAACTAAAGACGGTATTCCTACAGAACTCACAAAGGATGGCTGGCATTACCACAGGGATCTTCCAACAGAAAGTAAGACTTCTGCTTCATGAGGTTTAAAAGAAGTGCTATTTACTATGCAACTCTTTGCATTTGAAAAAGATAGAGCCCTCTACAGGCATTAATGCTTTTCCCCTGCTCCTCTCACAAGCATTTGACATATTTTTGCTCACATAAAAATTGCCTGCCAATTCTTTTGTACCATGCTTTTAGGAGATGTCATCATGAATCATTTTCTCAGTAAGAGTTTGCTTCTACCTCATGTCACGTATACGTGTTATACATGTACCTGGAAGAGGACAAGCATCTAGAATATATGATCTCCCTTGTTGGTTGTCTGACTAAAAATGAGGTCTATACCACATAAGGCAGACAAACAGAAAGGATTTGGGAACAGCAAAGCTCAGAGGGTGCAAAAAAAGAGTGTATCCATTTGGCTTGTTTTTTCTGGGTTGCCAGCAATGAAGTGATGATGTTCATACCCTTATCCCTCATGTACCCAGCCATGTCATTGTTACCCAGCTTTCCAATCTGGGCCATGCTGTGACTCAGTGCAGAAACCAGTGCCTCTTTACAGGGAGGCAGTGTGCGCATATGTGTGAGTGCATGTACAGACTGGGACTCTGCACTCACTGAAGGACACAATGCTCATGATGCATTCAAGAACCACACAGGCTGGAAGTAGTGCGTTTTGCCTTAGGACAAGTGCATTCAGCTTAGGACACATTTCAGGCTATGTTAGAATAAGAAAAAGCATCTGGTGCAAACACTTTGGGTTTAAAAGTTCAAAAGTCACTTTCTGAGACTACTCACCCTTGCAGCATGCAATTTAATGGCAGATACATTTGCTGTTTTCACCTACACGCTCATTACCAAAGTGAGAAGTGCAAGCTGAAAAGCATACTAATAACAAAAGCACAAGAATATTTCTTACAAGACAAGTGGTCTTAGGTAAAGGGATGAGATAGATGTTTCCCTGCTCAAGCCAGGAACACAGATACAGACCTCAATCTAACTGCGGATTCTGATACCAGCTTCATTAGAAGCTGGATATTTATTTTGTACAAGAGAACATAATCCTGAGAACCTCTCCAAGAGACACCTCTGTAACATCCAAATTTTAAGGGCAAACAAAAATAAAAGGTTAGAAATAGGATCTTCCACCTTCTACCACATAACAAATTAGTTGTTTTTAATTACAGAATCTCAAGTGTTAAAATTAGTGCATACTGGGTAGAATCTGGCAGCCTCATGCAAAGAAAGCAAACAATAGACTAAATATGGTCAAAGAGTGAGTGAAAAGTCCTCTAAAATAGTCTGCTATTATATCTCAATATTTTCTGAAGCTGTCAGATGAACAATTTTAGGTATCTGCAGAGTCTGCCATGATGTTATGGCAGATCCATCCAACCACAGAACTCAGCAGCTGGGGCTCAGTAGCTTACCCAGCTGCAAAGCCCAGAACAGGCTGAAGTAGACCAGAGACAAAGGTCTGGCACAGCCTGTCTTCACCTACCTGGCACCTCATAGATAAGAAAGACACAATTTGTAGGCTACAGTAGCTGAGCTGACAACTTCCAAAATCCTTGGGTGCTACTGCGGGCTCCCAGAGAGGCAGGCAGAAGTCAAAGTACATAGGGAAATGCTGCAGTGAGATCGTGAGAGATCAATGAGGAAGTATGAAGCCATAGGTTTTATTCCAGGAGTGTATGAAAATCTCACCCAGGAGCACAGCACAGCATAGTCTGAAGTTGCCTTAAGAAACCAACGAACTGGACAAGCAGACAAAAATAAATCCCAGTTTATATTGAAAGCAGCAATTTTGTTTTAAAAAGCCTCCTTCAGCTATTTCAACCTTCCCTTTGGTTTCAACTGTTATTCAAATCTTTAAAATTCTGCATCGGTCCTTTAATCTTGTGGAACCAAATTTCTATTCTGCAAGGAAAAAGGAATATAGGTTCAACAAAAAAAGCAGAAACTCAGTGAAGAGCAAAAGTAGTTTAAGTATTTCAAAAGGACATGCCCCTTCAAAAAAAAAAAAAAAATTCAATTGGAAATGTGCAACTGATAAAGAAATCCTATAATACTTAAAATTGGAAGCATTCAAACTCTTGAAAAATAACATTGCAGGGCTGAAGAAATAAATCGAAGTTCATTGGCCAAATTCTGCTCTCAGAAAATAACAACTAAGATCAGAATCTCTCCCAATTGCTATCGGTTTTCCTATTTTATAATTAAATCTTGCAATTTTTTGTCAGCCAAAATCACCCTCTGGGATTGCTGGCATTTTTTAGGACTTCAAAAACTTGGCACTCAGTGTTCTCAGGAGGAAAATCTTTAGGAGTTAAAAGTATACAGCTGAACTGCAAAGAAGAACCGTCCAGAAGTGGCACAACCTCATCCCCTAGCAACAGAAATCAATAACAACAAAGATAATATAATTACACCACAGAAAGGATCCAGAGGGCAGATTATGTCAAGTATTATGTTGTTAAGAGAGAATGACACATGAAACAGACAGTGTGTTTTAAACATGGATGAAAATACAGAAAATGTTCAAGGTCGATAGAGAAAAGTGAAATACGAACACAGAATAAATTAGCCTGGAAACTCTTAAAAGGGAAAGAAAATTATTCCTGTTCCTGCTTTCACTGTTTTATTTATTCAGTACACAGAATCAGATTCCCAGGGGAGCAGAGAAAGGCATTTTATTTCACAAGAAGCATAGTGGCACAGGGAAAATAGATGACCCTATGATGACAGACTTGTTCTGAAGCTCTGGAGACCCAGTTCATTTCCTGTTTTGGTACAGAGGGTCCACACTACTCAGACAAATCATGGGCTTCCTGTTCCTGTCTCCCATCTGGAAAAGAGTGCCAGTAGAAGTATAAGGATTCAGAACTGAGATGGAACAGGTACTGCTGTAGTTTTGGACTTACATGGAATTACCTACAACAGAAGGATCCCTGTCTGCATTGGCACAGAACACACATTTGTCTCTCGAACAGCGCACTTCACTTTTGCTGTTCAGGTTGCTCATATACTTAGAGGAGGCAGGACATAGTGCCTGGGCAGCCTCCACCTCTCCGCAGTACTTGGAGCTCCAGCACCACCCGCCTGCCAGCACAAAGGTTATTTGGAAAAGTGCTCCGTGATAGAACTCCCTCCCAGTGCTTTCATACGGCTTTGAAACACTAAGCAACATGGGGTAACTTTTCAAGGACAATCTCATTTTAAGCAAAACTGACCAGTACCAATAAAAGCTTATACGCCTATTACTTTACGTGAGGCAGTAATGTCCTATCACCAAATCACCTGATCCCTCTCCCACAGTTTTGCCTGTTTCTTCCCTAAAGCACTGCCCTGTAAATGTAGCTTTCTACTCAGTCCTAAGCAGGCTTTGACTAAAGTGACCCCACCCTTTTCAGCCCTGTGCAAGGTATTTGCTGAAATGAAACTATTAAAAATAACAGAAAACCCAAACAAACAAAATGAACATCAGAGGTTAGTAGTGGTGTCTCATCATGATTTCTACATACTGATAAGTGGACTAAGCTGCAGCTCAGTGAACTCAGTTTCTAAGTACTCAAGGAACTCAAAAGCAGGAACAAGGTGAAATGTTTGTAGTAACAAATTTTTGAGGGGGTGAAGATGTACAATAAGAGTATGATTTTCACTTATTACTTTTCCAGCATTAGTGAAAGAACCTTCTGAATGACAAATATATGACATGAACATATGCTTGTGAACAGTCTTAGCAGTACAGCCAATAATAACGGAAAAGCCCAAACTAGAAAGACAGAGAGAGAATCAGAATATACATGAGACGTTACTCACACTGTGGGTTTTGTATCATTTAAACACTCGTTATTTTACCTGTTTTCGTTGCCATCCTTGTGGCACCTGGTGTGGTCAATCTTTCTACCTCTACATCAAATTTTAAATTGATGGAGTTCACACATCACTCATGGAGGACACATAAGGGGAGAGATACCTAAGCACAGAGACTACATCTACAGCAATAAATGCAGCAGGGCCAGGGACAGTCCTGGACACTGTGTCTCAGTCATCCACACTGTTAACTTGTAATGTTTCCAGGCACAGTTTTGGCCCAAGGCTGATAGCCCATCTTGAAAAAGTCCTGGGCCCTGCTTGGAAGTTGACACTGGCCAGGGAACATTCCCAATGGCAGTTTGGATGCAGACACCTGATTTGGAGAATCAGAGAGTATAACAGTATAGACAGGTTCTTCCATGCCGTTTGGTCTCAAAGCCAGTCCTGGGGCCATTTAATTGACTCATACGTACATTGCCTGTGATTACTTGTAACTTCTTACCATGTGAAATAAGTGTTAATACTCTCAAAATCTTTCTAATTCTTTTTGAATTAGAAAGGTATGAACTAGTTCTTGGAGGCAATTGCTTCTTGCCTCTAATCTGTGCAGAGTCCTACTGCATTTTTTGAACCTTTGCAGGCAAGACCCAAAACCGGGCACCCATCCAGGCCTGCTTTGCTGCAGTACCCATCTTTATATCTCTTTTATGAATAGAAGTAGCTGCTAACAGACCAATTATGGCCATTATTCCTGTCACAAGATGTAAAACTCAGCACAGATGGTATCTTATTCAACCTTAACATGATGCAAACAAAAGAACTATTTTAATACACTGTATAAAATCAGGGGACTTTCCACACTCTTTCCCAGGAGTACCTGAGAGTTGGTGATTTAGCTGTCTTGGCACCGACCCTAGACCCACCAGCCAAACTAGACTATTTTTCCTTCAGAACAATATGTTTTGCAGATATTACTAAATCCTATTTTTTTCCCCAGCTTCATATGGAACTGTGTTAATCATAGCTCAGTGGATGGGAGAATCAGTGCAGTGGATGCAGTTTCATAAGCCCTTCTCACAGCCTGCACAGTCAGTCTCCTCTAATACTGGCTGTTACAGTTCCCCCATCTGAGCTGCTGTTTAACTTGACTGCTTTTCCTTTTTATCACCCAGGTCATCTTTTCTAAATCCTAAAAAGTTTTATCGAAGACTAATCAAGTCACTGATACTCCATGTGATAAAAATGAGCCAGAGTTTTCAACCAGGAATCCCTGTATGCTAATTTGAAGCAAGCTCATTACCTGCATTTATTAGCAGTTTTTGAGGTGAGAAATACTTCTGAAGGGTGAGGTTAAAAAAATGAGGCTGAAATGAGTTAATACTTTTTTTTTTTTTTCCCTGTCTGATAATCTTACAATCTGCAGGGACACAGAGATTACTTCTATAGTTCAATTTACAGGTGTGTATTCACGTGAAGTAAGAAGATTTTCCACATGGAGTAAGAATACTTTGATTTTTTTGTGGCAAGTACTGTGTTTAAAAAAAAAAATTCCAATGTTAGGGCAATTTAACACAGAGCAACAGAAGTAAATGGTAAGAAGGTAGAATATTACACTCAATATAAAAAAATGCATAGATTCTGTCCCAGTAATAAAGAATATACATGGAGAATCCTGTCAGTGGTAACATTTGTGATTATTATCTATTGTGTACGATACTGCCATTCCTTAAGGACACTGCAGTTATTTCACAGTTTGTTAAATGGTACATGGCATCATGGAGAAAAAACTGATTGGTCTATTTGGAGCTGTGGAGAAGAACAGAATATCTTCACTATTTTGTAATTTAAACTTACTAAGTTTTAGCTCTTTGTGAATGCTTATGTCTCTGAGTATCTGAATGTCTCAATGAGTATCTGAGTATCTCTCAAAAATAATTGGTTTGATATCTTTGTTTAGAATTCACTGTAAACAAAATTAATTAATTTTTTTTGGTCAACTCTTTTCAAAGGACTGCATTCTTTAGGCAAGCCATGTTTCTTATTGCCTCTAAAAACTCCTTGCTTGGCTCAGAACCATTTAAAAATGACACTGAACAATGCTGAGTATATGTTTATATAAATGAGCATATTATTAGCCTTGATCCAATCAATCTTGCATTTCAATTGCTACAGGAAATGGAACCGGCGTGGATCAAATAACACACACAAATCATTAGAACTAAACAGAATGTAAGTTATTGAAAAATTCCTCTCTAATTGGTAGAAACACTTGTCTACTACCCTGCCCTCAGTTTCTTTCATAGCTATTACACAAGAAGGCATGTTGCTGCTATCCTCGTTTCTGAATTCCAATAATGTGTTCAGGATCACTTACATTTATAAAGAAGTTAACTAACTTTGATCTAGATGGATATAGACAACAATATTTTTGTGATGACGTGTGAGGCAGAAACACTATAGCTTGGAGAGGTGTGACGGAAAAAATGCTAACAAGTGTTCACTGATTTGATGTACAGTAAAGAGTGAAAAGGTTCATGTCTTGAGCTGACTGGAGAAGTCTTTGAGAAGAACAAACTACTGTCAAATTCAGCGATTATAATGCCAACATTGAAGTATTTCCTGATCTGCTGAATAAAATCTCAGGTTTCATGTTTATAGGTTTTTTTCCCTCAAAAAGAAAAAAGAAAAAATAATATAAAACTAAAAGTAATACAAATTTATCCAAAAGTTTCTGAGGAATGAAGCTGACATACTGTTTCCCAAACTTTGTTAAAAAAAAAAAAAAAAGGCAACAAAACCAAACACCTTTGCAATCTTTCAGCAAATCTTCGTGGTGTAAATGCTTGTTTATATTCTTCTAGCATGTGGTTGGACAACACCACAGGAGAAAGTTACAAGGTACTTGCATACAGGTAAAAGAAGAGGGGAGAAACGATATAAGAAGAATCATAAAGAGCTTAAAAGAGAAAGTGCCTTTAGCCTAGTGTGGAAGATGAGAAGTGAAACCTTACGAGGAAACTGAAGTTAATAAGCATATGATCTTGGAATAAAAAAATACTGTAATTTTATTTTGAATGAGGCCTTGACTTGCTGTAATTGATAATGCTGCAAGTGTTGCCAAGGGGTAATCTCTTCCTGAGTATGCTCCTAAAGAGCTCTCCACGAGAGCACAGAGCTGTGAAGAAGAGCAGCCTGCCATGTCCTTCACTTCTGCTGCTCAATGCCCTGAAGAAAGCAAGAGGAGTCAAATGAAAGTGTAGCTATATTGGCTTTTGGCATCTACTTCTAGCAGATTGTCCCTATGCCCAAGGTAATGCAGAGGAGTAAAGGTATTGGTATTCAAAATGAAGGGCCTACCCTTTGCCTTGCTGATCCATCTCTGCTTCAAGAAGTATATTAATTTTTAAATTAAACAGGAATAGATTTGGAATATGTGTATACTTTGCTACAACTGTTTCTTCCTCACTGGGAAACAAACAGAAAAGGGTTGCCCATTTTTTACCCACTAACAGAATGGGTCTGTTGGAAGAAAAGTTCTTCCTTGCCCCTTAAAATACAAAGGATGTGATTCTTGTCTGCAAATGAATAGCAGAAATAACTGCTGAAGTTAGTGAAGCTCAGCAGTAAGGAAAATGAGAACCACATCCTAAATGTCAGCATGGTCCCTCCAGATTTTCTGTACTGCTTGGCACTTACACAACACTTTTTATCTGAGGAACTCGAAAGGCCAGTTCTTAGTTCAATTTTGTAATACCCCTCTGAGGCTGGTAAAATGCCCAGCTAAGGGAACTTGAGTACAGAAAGGTTAAATAATTTACTGACAGTCACACACAGTCAGTAGCAGAAACCAAAGGCTCAAATGCCCAGACCTGTGCTGTAAATGTAACAAGCAATAAGCAAATTCTGGCCATTGTCAGTAGATTTGTGTATCTGTACTTTAATGGAATGCATTGACTATGCATCCTTTGGGCCTTAAATGCTCAGTGAATCAAACTGAGCTAAGGTTTGTTTTAAACAGATGTAGATTTCTAAAACAAATAGCAGCATTCACTCAGACAAGTGGATCATAACTCATGGATAGGTTGTTGTTTTGGAAAGAATAATCAGCAAAATGCAGGAAGAATTTTTACAATGTTTTCTAGTAACAGTTATTACTCCTGTACCATATTACATTTAATAGCAAAGTCCCTGCTGAAACTGCAATACTGCAAGTGCCTAAAATGGTTCTTTGTGGAGGATAGGAATTATTACATTTAGTTTCCATGCAAAGAAACTGATGTCCATTTGGAAACTGGAAAAGAAGAAGATTCAGCTCAAACCAATTTAAATTTTGAATACCTTAGGTAATGACAGTTGAAGGAAAATGGAACTAAAATGCTACTCCATTTAAGAATCTGTTAGACAGTACTTTTCACAAAAACTTGATGTAAAATCTGAACTTGTATTTCAGGACTTACAGAATTCTAGAGCAATATGCAAATCCTGTTTAGTAGCTTTTTTATAATTGGTGGAATTCCAGCAATTAAAGAAAAAACCCAGCAGTATTCATATGAATATATAGGTCATCAATAATTTACAACTATTTTTTTTTTTTTTTTAATAGCCAGTATATATTACAGGAATATACTTATTAAATTTCCAAGTGTCATGGAGCTAGGACGAATTGTGACTACCTTGGAGGACAGGATTAGGATCCAAAGTGATCCCGCCAGTTGGAGAAATTACCTAAAAAACATAGGATGTCAATCTAAGAGGATATACAGTTAAGTAAGAATAATTAGCTGCATAACTATATAATAGTGATAGGAAGAGTAGTTTATTAGATGGGGCTTCTTTAACAATGGTTTGGGGTTTATAGGGCCTCAAAAGCCATGTTAACAGCATCATGTTTGGAAGAAAAATGGTAAATATGATACCAGGGGATGTATATAAAGCAATTTTCAAGACATAGGAAGCCAACCTCCAGTTTCTGTCAGCTGCTGCTATATGAGTGCTGAGTGAAGTGGTAGACCTGTGCCCAAATTTCAACTCAGGAACCATGAAAAATAAGAGAGGGAAATAGGAAAAGAGATTCTCAAAACACAGTCTTGTAGGAAAGATTGAATAAACAAGGAAGGGGAGAAGGAGGGGGGGAGGGAGAAGAGTTGATAAGCTGTCAAACATACAGAAGGCTGCTACTACAAAAGAAGGAAAATCCATTCCCTGTGACTAATACAGACTAAAATTCCATAAGAAAGATTCAGGATGATCATTGGGAAGAGCTTTCTGACAGCAGGAAAGGAAAACCCTGCAGTAAATTGCAGGAAGCTCTACAATCTTCCCACCAGTGGTGAGAGATGTAACTATCAGGAATGACATTGACACAAGATGTGTAGATTATTTCCCTGGGACTATGATTATATTCTGCTAAGTTAAATTTCTCTAATATTTCATAGAAATACCAGCATTATTCATTTTTCCTTATGAAGCGTGCTTGATTTCATTACTTGATCTAAGCTTCCACTCAGACAAAGATGGAGAGGATCTGAGTGGACCAAATGTCTCTAAATACCAGACGCCCAATCCACAAATTACTTCTCAACTAATGTGGTGCCAATAGGGTAGTGGGGAATCTGAAGCAGGTACTGCTCTCAGAGGAGTTCTAAGTTTCAGTTGTGGGTGTTACAATCAAAACCAGTGAGAATGAGCTTGAACTTGATCAAGTTTGACATCTAGTTTTGCTCAAAGCTAACTGGGTGGTAAAGAGAAAATTAAGATCTAGAGGCATCCCATGCATAAAGAAGACCAAACAATGAGCTGTGTTGACAAAAACTCTAAAATGCAGTTAGAGTGTTTTAACAGATAAATCATACCTGTCTTTGATCATGCATATGATGCATCCGAAACATTTTGACTGGTGCACCCAAGCCTATACTGCTTCAAAATTATTTTTGCTTTGCTACTTTTTGCATCTCCACCTGACAGAAGGTTTTAACCCAAAGTTTAAGCTAAGTTGAGATATTTAAATAATCTTACAACTATTCTTCCTCTTCATAGCTTAAAAATATCTATACTGGCCCTGAAGAAATAGGCATATGGTAGTTGATCCTGACATTCATTATCTAGAATTATAAAAGCTTACTGCAAAGACATCCTCAACTGCCAACAACCACCTTTTTTTTTTTAAGAATCAAATTGTATTTATTTCGTACACCTTCACCTGTATGGACCAGAGACAGAGTAACAGTGAGGGAAAATGAGGAGAGGAAGAGGGGGAAGAGATCAGGGAAGAGCAAGAAGAGAAGGAGAGGGTGAAGAACAATCCTAACCACAGTACCTAAAAATCTTTGTTTTTAAGAGACTTTGTGTTGCAGACCTAAAAGTTATAAATAAACTCAAATCATGCTGAAAAACTGCTGTTACTCTTACATTCAGTAAGTTTATATAATTGCTAATAATGGGAGAATTTGGCCTCTGAGTTTTAGATGCTTATTTAAATTTTCTCTGATTAAAACACTTGAAACAAAGGCCTCTCTTCATTGGACTTTACGGCATTCACCAACTTAGAGAAGAGAAGGCTTCCTCCTCCATTCTTCACAGAATTCCTGGGTAAATTACTGGATAAAATTATATTTATTGTAGCTCAAGAGTTTCTAGAATTTAAAACCTTGTAGGTGCTTAACAGTAAAACACAGAGAAGCTCAGATCTCGTGTGTGTGCTGAATGAACCAAGGCCAGAGCATATATGTCTTCCATTGTGCAAAACTGAATGTGTAGTTAAATTAAGAACAATAGGTATTCATAAATCAGCACAAGTGCCCATGAGAAACAAGTCTTCTAATTAAATAAGAGAATCAGTGTTCCTTGTTCCGGGAATTGTTACTTGGTATTAAGGTAGAATATATTGATAGTAGAGAGACATTTTTTTTGTGAGAAGGATTATTTGGTTTATTTATCAAAAACAGCTCTCTTCCTACACATTATTCAAGATAATTTAGACAACTGATTTGAAGGGAAATACTCTTTGTGCTTTTTGAAAAGGAGCTATAAAATGCTCTTAAAGAAAAATAAATCTTGGTGATTACAATAAAACAAAACAAAAAGTAGTACTTGTGTGGAAATCATTATGGTATTTCATTCTGTTTTGAATTTATACTAAAAGATAAAACCAAAGAAAACCCAAACCCATCAAAAAACCAAAACAGGCATTAGTATCCTTACAAGGAAAGAAAATTCTTCAGAGGTATGAAAAAAGATTTGATTTATTGTCTCAAAAATACTTTAGAATTTGAGTGGAAAATAGTCAAAATATTCTTGACTCGGTGAGTAAATGTGGCTTGAGGATGGCTTTATAATTTTCCGATCCTGATGATTCCCAAGTACCTGTTTTCCCTTCTTCTCAACAAGAGAAGACAGAAAGCAGAGAACTAATGTTTTCTAACTTGGGTCCTGCAACCCCAAATTTCATCCACCCGTTAAGATGCCTGGCAGCTTTTCAGGTAGAAAGAAGAACCTGAGTAAGTTATACTTGGTAATATAGTCAAGAACACGGACATTTCAAATAATGGGGACATGAAACATCACATTTACTTTAATCTCTTAAAAAATAAAACACTCTAAAGAAACTTTCAGAAATTTGTCTTCAAATCTGCTGTTAAAAGAAGTAAGCCTTTACATAAACTATTTTTATTATGCCAGGTTGACTGAATCCTATTAATCACAGACTAAAAGAAGTAACTACATGTTTTCTGCACAAAGAGTAAGTACTTAGATCACCAGCTTAGGACTCATATTCTTTTCTCACAGTTAATCTGAATTCCTTTCCAAGGCACATTAATCTCTGTTGTAGACACATACAGACTTGAGCTGGCTTTGAAATTCCACCTTCAGTTTTACTCAAACTGCCCAGAGAATAGTAGATAAATGTAAATTCCTTTATTTTCCTTTCTTTCCCTTGATGTACAAGTTCAAAGCAGGGAAACCCCACCAATGCCTCACTTCCCATGAGGCTAAAACTCAATTTTGAGATTGTCCTCTACAGCATTTCCAAGTTAATGAACTTTAAGCTGCCAGGGCACTTTGCTTGCCTAACCAAGAATGTGCACCGCACAACCTGAAATGCGCAGGGTATCTTGCACATTTGAAGCTTTTTATTTCCACAAAAGATGGTTTGAACTAATTGTGTCATGGTAATTTGAATATATTTAATCATGAGTAGCGTTTTAGGGTATAAAGGCAACTTTTTGCTATAAACGTTTTTTGATAGATTTAATGGGGTTTGGGTTAGTATTTTTCCACCCAAAGAAAACCAAATTCTATACATACATTTTTGTCCTGCAAGTTATAGCCTGAAATATGTAATTTTTTTGGATATTTGCCTTGAGTTTCTTCAATGGAAGAAAGAATAATACTTGAATAGTCTGGATTGAAAATGAAAGAAAAAATAGATTTTGAACGTTCTGGGTTCAATCTGTTCTCTTCTGCTGAAGCTTTATATGACGTGTTAGACATACTGCATCCCTGGTTCTGTACATTACTAGTATTCTTCAACTCTAGTGTCAGAAACTTAGAAATGAGGTAACTGGCATTGCACCAGCTGTCTCTGTTATTTAACTCTGGGCAAAACAGAAGTATGATGGGATTTCAAAAGCAAACTCTCTTCTGTTGCCATCACAAGACATTGGGCTAAGACTCTTTTGAAACTCTAGGACTTCAGGTCATGAGTCTTGTTGGAGTCCAGTCAGTGAAATAGTGGAGTGAAAGCTTTTAAAGTATTTTCCTGCTCCAGTCATAGCTATCAGAGCTGAAAATTTGCAATCAGGTTATTTGCATCATTCTGTGGCAGCTTCTAGAAGATTCAATAATTTTAGTCATTCAAAGCACAAAGCTTTGTGGATTTGTGTCCACAGAACTGTTGTTACTGGCATTTTGACATGGGGTAGGTTTTTCCCTCAAAGTTCCTTTAAAGTCACCACTGTAGAAAAATTACTAGCTCTCCAAGTGTTTATATAGATCTGCCATCAAACTTGTGGGTCTATTCCATGTAAATGTAACAACTAAGAAAATGTTTCTGACACTTTTTTAATTCCCAGTTGGGTGATTTTGGTGACATATCAAAAAGACAGAACCCAGAAGCACAAGATAAAAGCACACTATTTTTAGGTCCAGTTCTGTGGTGTTGGAAAACATTTGTGAAGGCTGCTTGCCCAGGGTGTTGTGCTCCCCTTGAGCTTCCAGAACCCAGAGCAGTAATAGACCACACAGCAGTGACCATCAAGGGCAGCCTTGCCTTTCAAAACCTTTGATTTCCAGCCCTGTAGACTACGTTATTTTCATGGCCATTGTAAGGCTGTTTTTTCTCTGCCTGCAGCATTTTCTACAGAGTAAACTCATAGACCATGTGTGAGAATATATGAAACAATTCATATAGAATTTTGCCATCATTTCACAGAGGACCCACATTGTCACTGCCATTGTACCCAATTCCAAACACAGGATGCTGATCCCCTGACAATGCAGCACCAATGAACATTTTATGAGGCAGAGGAAAGTAGTCTAAAAAAACAGAATTTAACTTGAGAAAAAACCCCACCAAACAACAAAAAATCCACCCAAGCAAGCATAGCAAAACTGAAGCCCATTACAAAGAAAAGATTAGGATGACATGACTATTTTTTCCCCCCATTGTTAAGTGTAAACTAAGTTAATGGTAAAAAAATCGTGGAGGATGAGGGAGGGAAGCTGTGGATGATTGCTGCATTCTTTATTACGTCCTCTCTCCATCCTGTCGAGTTGGAACATCAGTGCAATTCTCATGCCAGCTTCCAAGTAAACAACATGCACTTCCTGGCTATCTCTAATCTGGGCAGCAATGTGTGTGAAAGGAGAGCGCTGAGTGATCTGTGGTTGTGACCAGGTATCCTGTTTTGACAAGGGTGTTTGTCCTTTACCCAACATATTGCAGAAGTTATTCTTGACATTTTTGTGCTCTGCTTTATTGGAAAAGACCTAATTAGGTCTTTTGGGAATGATTTAATTTGGATTACTGAGAAGTTTAGAGGGCCAGAGGTAACAATTAGAAAGCAACAACAACAGAAAAGCTTCACTTATAAAAATTTTTTGCTTTCAACACTTTAAATTATAGTTAATTCAAAGATACTCTCTTTCTTCTAATTAATATTTACACTATTTATTACAGTCTGTGGTTCAAAACCAAGTTTTAAATTTGATTCTAAAATATTTTGAGGAGCTAAATGTATTGTTTTAGTAGCTGGCTTATCTTTCTATTCTATAAGTAATGTTGCTCAAAAGTTATTTTCAGCAAAAGACTTCTATTTTGGAAAATGCTGGTTAAGCAAACCTCCTGACCAATATAATGCAATGCTTCTAGTGAAGCTCTGCTGGCAACAGCAGAAATCTGAACAAATTTAAAGATGAACAAAGTGCAGATTGGTGTAATTAATTATCTGGTATTTGGATGAGATGTCATTCAAGAACCATGTTTTAAAGACAGACATGCTGTCTCCTGCGTGAGCGGTCGGTCTATTGTGTGGGCTGAAGAGAACTCTGTAATTTTACCCAATGAATCCTTAGATTTACTCAGATGAAGAGTGCCGTTCACAAGAGAGGTTTTAAAGAGGCTGAACACCAGAGATAAAATTTTGGCTGGGGTAGAGTTAATTTTCTTCACAGTATCTAGTACAGGTTTATGTTTTGGGTTTTTGCTGAACACAGTGATGGTATAGAGAGATGTTTTTGTTATTGCTGGGCAGGGCTTACACAGAGCCAAGGCCCTTTCTGCTTTTCGTACTGCCACACTCGTGAGGAGGCTGGGGGTACAAGGGAAACTGGGAGGAGACACAGCTGGGACAGGTGACCCAGACTGACCAAAGGCATATTCCAGACCTTATGACATCGTGATCAATATAGAAAGTGGCAGGATGAAGGTGGAAGTGTGGAATGTTTGGAGTGAGGGTATTTGTCTTCCCGAGTAACTATAATGGGGCCCTGCTCTCCTAGAGATGGCTGAACACCTGACCATGGGAAGTAGTGAATTAATTCCTTGTTTTTCTTCGCTTCCATGCATGGCTTTTGCTGTCCCTATTAACAGCCTTTACCTCAACCCATGAGTTTATAAGATGGTGGGGGAGAGATTGAGCAGCTATGTGGGGCTTGGTTGCTGGCTGCGGTTAAACCACGACAGTCACACAGCTGACATATAGAAAGTGTAGGTTGCTGTTCCTCTTCCATCTAATGTAAAGAAAAGACTTGAGTAGGCAGTTCCCATATTCCACCTAGTTGCTAGAGCCATCTAGATACTGGC
Organism: Eulacestoma nigropectus; assembly: GCA_013397775.1. Lineage (NCBI taxonomy): Eukaryota > Metazoa > Chordata > Aves > Passeriformes > Eulacestoma > Eulacestoma nigropectus. The sequence continues at coordinate 1,806,327 of VZTE01001494.1, forward strand.
ATTTTACGGGGAAAGAAAAAAAAAACCTTATGGTTTTAGTGTGAAATACTCATAAAATTGTACTTTTGTTCCCAAGTCAGCTTTAGTAAAATACTCTATAACATGGATGAAGAAAAGAAAATAGAAAAACTTACATGATAGCAGTTGTTTAAATGGTCTAGTCCTTTGCACACTGAAGACTTGTATTTTTTCCCACTATGATTCCTTTGCACTTTGGACTAATCTAAAAGCTGATTTCATTGGACCCTGATTCACTGAATAAGATGGATATAACCAGCCCAGCTGTGGGCCCAGTCCTAAACCAAAGAATGCTAAGGTAGGCTTTTCACTGACTTCCACAGAAGGGGAATGGATACCCCCCAAACCAAAAAACTCATCATTTATGAACTTGAATTATCTTAATTAAATCTAACATAGCTGGAGGTTTTACTCTGACAAATAGCGCTGGCATCAAGTAAGGGAAAGAGGAGACACAAAGAAGGCAGGTTACTTGTGTTAGAGACAATTGGAGAATTTAGGAAAACTCTGATGTGAGAGGACATTTAGGTAGGTTACAATTCTATCTACTGAGTCCAGTAGGCACAGAATTTAACCTAACTAGCTTTCTCCATTTACTATGTTTGATGACAAAAAACCATTAATTAAAAATGGCTTTAAGCTAGCTACAGAACCTGCTCAAAATGTTCAATATTCAGAAAAACTTAATTCCTCAAACAAATTCCCATGGTGCTATCTTAAAGAAAAAACAACTTGCATTTTTCTTTTTTTCTTTTGAAGATGAATTTTATCCCTGAATACCTTGGAATTGTCCAGCCTTTTTACCACAGCCCAGGGAAGGAAAACTGGAGCCACAAATTCTACTTTAATTCCATCTGATTGCACAAGTGTGACCTTGGGATGACTTTGACCTATTATTTTTTCATTCTAGTATTTTGTCAGGTAATTCCCCCTGCACCCCAAATTGCACAAATCCAAAGATACATGAATATTTTGGAAATGTTAGGAACCTGCTCTTAAGTCCTACATTTCTAACTTACTTTTTCAATTTACTTTTTTTTTGAGAATCAAATGTTCATCATCTATTCTCTATCAGTTCATTTTAACATTTAAATAAAGGCAATCTAGAGGCACAAATTCTCATTACATAAAAAACAACAGGACATTTAATGGCATGATATGCAGTTAATATAGGGACTGACAGTGATGTTATATATTGTTGGGAACACAGTGTCAATGAACTTAGAGCAGACCTCATTAAACAGCACTAATTTGCTTTTTCTTTTTAAGGCAAAATCCCAGTTCCACAAGACGTTGTAACGGATTGTGATTCCAGAAGTCCTTCTGAGCACAATGCTCACATAAGGACCACTGGAGGGAACTAGTTAAAAGGATTTACTTTTAAATTATCCGGTATGAACTGAATATATTAGAAATAATGAATCATTACAAGCTGATGCCTTAGAATGCTAAATCCTCATTTTAGTTAAATATACTGGAGCTGCACAGGAATGATCTTGGAGGGTAATGAAAAGCAAAATAATGACAGATTAGCCAGTTCACTAACTTCACTGATTAAAATCTTTCTCCATAATGAGCAAGCCAAATTAAATGGAGACGTGAGGTAAAAATATAAAACACAGTTTTTTGTCGAAGTTTTTAGTACTTTAGCAAATTTTGTGAACAGATTTCAGATTCAAAGACCAGAAATGTAACCTGAGGTCTCTCCCTACATTTTACTTGGGATATAATGCTGTTCCAGTGATAAAGCCTAAATGAATTCAACAAGTAAGACTCACAAAACAGAAATTCACAAACTGTGACTTGAAGTCAAGACTTGGAGTTAATCCCATGGCTGAAGAAAATCAATACAGTGAGGGATTTTAGTCAGGTAAAGCTTCCCCAAGATAACTTAGCAGTATTCTGGAAACAGCAACTTGCAAACACAGAAATCAAGAAGTCCAGCCTTTGTACTACCTTAAGCTGATTTTTTTTTTTTTTAATATGTTGAACACATACTAATGCAATTAATTAGTTCATTTGGGAAGCATCATTAAGAATCTCGTACCCACTAGAGAAAGATATGTTTTCCAAGGAAAAGTAAAGTAATCCAAGAATTACTTGGAAAAGTCTGAGACACTAAGCTATCATGTTCTCTTACAGCTCCTATGGTTTACCTGCCTGCACAATACACCTTGTAAAATTTGTAAAACTAGTGGCTCCAGTGCATTCTTTATTATTCCACAGCCTAAAACTAGTCATATTTTAATTTAGTTTACACTTCTGTCAGTCCAAATAAATTCACTGGGTAGCATCCTGAGGTTTTTTAAGTCAAGGACAAATTGTTCATTTACTTCACTGAGAAGAGTTCTCTCTAAATTTGGTGGAGTTACTCCAATTCATCTCAATGCTATCAGCTCTGTGTCTCATCTTTTATATCCTGGGGTTATAGCATAAATAAGGGAGCAATTAGAGATGCAAACCAAGTTTCAGTATCAATATTGGAAGCGAAATGTGTCACACTAGGAAAATAGAAATGTGAATCCCAAATGATTTAGGCAGAGCTGCCAAAGGGAATATCTAGCATTTCCCTAATGGAAAAAGTGACTGTTAGGTGGAAAGCATAATTGGAAAAGTACAACAAAACTTGAAACCGTATGACTGATTTATATAGAGCATAACTTGATGTCTAAGGTCTTTAAAAACAAAACATTGGTCACTTTCCAGGAGTCTGTCAAATAGTGACAGATATGGGGAGACATCTGATATTCTGGTTTTGAAAACTGTTTTGCCAGCATCTTTTGGTAAACATGAAACTCAGGGAAAATGTCACACATTTCTAATGTCCTTTACTTGTTTGCATTGCACTAATTATCTGTGACTATTCTAAGACTCGGAGTCAATACAGAACAAATTATTTTAGAAAAGGAACTCAAGAAACCCACTGCCTCTTTTCTAGCGAAACAGAAAAGTCTGGCTATGTTAAGTCTAGCCAAAAAGAATACTAGTTTCATGCTCGTTAGGAGAGCTCCAGATTTCCATGAGTTGCAAAAAGGTAGCACCTCCAAGAATTTTAGTGTCTAGGAAAACTTACAGTTGGACTTGATGATCTTTAAGGTCTATTCCAGCCTAAATGGTTCTATGGTTGGTGGATTATTGGATGATGAGTTTGACTGGTCATATGCAGGCTGGAGTAAGATTTCTTCCAACCTTCAGCTTTGTGTGCCGTGCACAGGCAGTGTGCTTATGTTTCTCTCTCATACCCCGCAGCACACAGGCAAGAGAGGCAGGAAGCCCCTCTAACTGGCTGTCGTATTTGATGTGGTCTGGAGCCCTCATTATGGCTAACTGCTATTACAAACCATTCTGGAACAATCAAGAAACGTAGGCAAGAGTGGGTATTTCTCAGACAGTGTACTTCAGAGCCCCTTTTGCTCAGAACTGACCTCAAAGGCCACAATCTGATCTTGTTTTTCACTTTGTTAAAGAAACCCATAAACTCACAGATGTTACAAGGAATACATTTATTTTCCTGCATTCTGGCAAAAATAAATGAGATACTAAAACCCTATTTCTAATAAAGAAAAAAAATATTAGAGGTGAGTGAACCATGACTTCGGCCAGGTCTTTTGGCATAAAGGTATATGACTGAAATCGCTCTGAAAGGGACTAGTAATTATTAGGAAAAAAAGAAGTAGTAAACATGTCTTTTAACTTAAACCTAAGTATACATCACCTTCAAGATCTTAATTAAGTTTCTCAGCAGGAATTAGCTCAAAAAGAAAAAAACTTCTGTCAACTTAAGAAGGCTTCTGTAACACAAAACCTTGTGCTATTAAAGGCAATTCAGAGAAAAAACACAGTATGAGCTTTACAGGTAGACTGACAAGAAACTAAAAATCCTCAAGTGGAGATATTACAAAACCTAACTCTACCTCCTTCTTTATAGCAGCAGATAAATCTGTCTCATAATTTTAATTAAAAAAAAAAAAATCTCTCCGCTATTTTTAAATAGGAAATCAGTGCCTTCCTGATACATTCTTAAAGATTTTACTTTCTACTAACTTCTCTTCATTAGTGTCTTCCTTTTCTCCTTTTTGTGCAAAGCTTGCTGCATCACAGGTTACAGATATATGCCCAGTCTGCACCCCCATAGAGAGCTTGGTCTGTATTTTTGTCATTTGCTGGATGGTTTGTGTGAAAACCGTTCAAGTGCCCTCTGGTGACTGAAACTCACAGTAAATTTGCAGCTCAGTACAGCAATCATGAGTATTTGATGGACCCAGTAATAGCAATGAAGTGGATGTGGACGTGTTTTAGGCATTTCCCTGTTGCTGTGCCAGCACTGGAACATCTCACAAACAACATGCCTGCAAGCTAGAGGACAGAAACCATCCACATGATGTAGAGGAGATACATGCTGTAGTGACAGGAAACCACATTTGTTTATTACTTTGTCAATCTTAGGTCTAAGACCAGCAAGAAATAAAAAATAATGATAATCTAAAAACAGTTTATTGCATTCTTCATGAAGCAATTTCTACGACATTTATTACTCTATTTAAGAAAATAATGGTAGAAAAGCAATGTCTTAGTAATGGTAGGCAAGGTTTCCATTTTACCGCAGGCTGGAAAATGGATTGTAAAATTTATGCTCTTTCAATTAATTCTGATTTTGAACACTCCAAAGTAACTGAGCCGCAGGCTAACACCTCATTCCAGAAGTGCACTATTTATTTGTTTATCAATTGGTCAATTAATTGATAAGCTTAGTCTTGGGCAATGGAGAATAATATAATACAATATATGTAAATATTTAAGCCAACATAGCTTCATAAAATGAATTCAAATTTTAGGCAGTAAAGTATGAAGAAGAAAAACATAAGTTTTAAATTTCAACCATTTAGGACAATAAAAATTGCAAAAATACATGGAAATGCATTTTTAAATTTCTAATCTAAACAGTAAGTTAAATAAGGGCAACAAGGCACATCACAGAGACATTTTGGCTCACTAGAAGACATCCTGGTTGTGTGGGTTAGTATAATAAATGTAATCTTATCCAGCAATGAATTACCTACTGGATATACAGGTCTTATGAAAACAGCAAAAGATACTCAACCTGCCCATGCCATCATGGGCAAACCATCTTTTCCTCTCCTCCCTAAAGGAGGTCTACAATTCCTTTCCATACTAACATTCAAAGCAAAAAGGGATACTGCACTGAATTAACCAAGGAAACCACAGTTATTTATCGTTCTCTGGCAGTTGCTTTATACCAGGATAAGTTTGATTATGTTTAGAGATATGTTTAGACATTAAAGCCAGCTCAAATTCTGTGAAGTGTGAAGAGTGGGGAAAGTAATGAAAATTCAACAAAGGGCAATTCTGGGGTTTTGTACTGGTAAAGTATTCCTCCGGATACACTTGGAGGCCCTGGTATTATCACAAATTGAACGCTGCTAATAAAGGCATAGTGGTTTAGTCAAAGTATCCCACTCTGCAAATTCTTGTTGAAGTGGGATAGTCAGCAAATAATATGTAAGGCAGAACGATCACTTTTACAAGGTGTTTTGCAAAATACCTCCTTTCTTCATGTCCTTCAGTTTTCCTGAGTTATAACAATAAATATGATCCTTGTGTGGCCTTCCTTGAAAGTTTCTTTACTGTATGCTTCAGTAAACCCAGAAAGCTCAGCAAAAAAAACCCCAAAAAAAACCACAGGCAGCCACAGCTGTGTGCTTAAAACCAGAGTGCACAAAAAGTTTCAATGTGTGTTAGGAGAAAAAGGATCTGTTAAAATCCACTACACAACATGACATCAAATCCTCTACAAGTGTGACTGTTCTCCAGCTTATCACTACTGTTTCAAATTGCTGTTACTTCCCCTCCTTTTACCTCAAAATTTTCCAACCTCCAAACCATTCATTGTGTAACATTTTAATCCTTATTGGCCTTTTTTGTTCTCTGCTCTATTTCTCCTTCATCAGTATCTCCCTTAAAACATTACCTGCAATATTATTTTTTTGGTAACCTCATTTTCCTTTTCTTGTCCTCCCCTCTCACAATATGACAAAAAATGTTATATTGCAGTCCTCATAGAATGAACATTCCTGAAAATAAATCAAACTCAAATTTAAGGTTGAAGAATAAACCCTAAAACCATCCAAAATTTCCACTGGTGTTCAAGGGTCTTTCAGAAAACTTTCAGAAAACTCCTGCAAGGGTGGGTTTTAATAGGGATGTTTATTGTTTTATTTACTGGAGCAGGCTTCTTTATTGTGGTTTTGTTTTTCAAGTTTGCCTTAGAGAAAATCTCTTAAATGGTTTCTAGACCTCTTGAAGGTCTCAAAAACAATCTCTCTGCACTACCAATTTTCTTTTAGCAGCAGGACAAGTTTGCCTGCCAGCAAGCCAGTTCCTTGTCAGAATGAAGAGCTTCTCATCAGTAAATGCAACATCTTCAACACTGTATTTCAGTCTCTGCAGTAATAACACAGCCCTACCAATGACTTGAAAATAATTAGCCAGCAACAGCACTGATATTTTCTTCATTGCAGCATAGCTCTTCAAAGCAGCAATTCGTCTCTCTTCAGGACCATCAAGCTCTTCAATTGAATAATGATGGACTTGAACAAATACCAGCGTCAGCAGCAGGATTCCTACCGTGGAAACTTGTAATCCGGTTTTCTTGCATAGGAATCTAGTGTTTCTAGAACTACCATCAAACCCTCCATAAAAACCCCTCTGATACAATTGTATGCAATTTAAGTGGAGTAGCTGAGATCTAAGCTTCTGAGGCCAGTGTTTTCCCTTCAACATACACTTCAAATAAATCTGCAATTCCTCAGATCCTCCCATGTTACTACCATGTTCACACATCCCAAACAAATTCAGTGAGTTCAGTGACCAGTTTGCTTTTTCAGTAGAGACTACAGCAAGCAGCACTCTCCCTTTTGTATCAGCACATAAATCCTCTTACTGAGCCTCTCTGACCAAGACTTCAGTCTTTTGAACAATCTGGCTAATCCTCTATGGACAAAAAGAACTCTTGAAGCATGTCTTGTGTCCCCAGTCTAGCACTTCGATTTGCACTGTCTCAGAAATGCACGAGAAAAGAGTAGCTAGTTCAAATGCAAGCTCTAGAAACATTTAACCTTCATTCTCATCAGTCTTTTTTGTTTCCCTGTGTACACACTATTTTTATACATGGGCATAGTACTGATGATACGTGTTTGTGCCCTATTGGGAGTAGACACATAAAATGCTGTCCAGTTCCCTTCATGCCTGTAGCAATACTCCAACAAATGAGGAATAAGTGGTATGAGATAACCCCCTTTTATTAAAGCAAGTCTGATTGATAGACAAATGATAGTAAAAATAACCTTTGGAAGGGGACACAACATGGTCAGATTGCTCAGCTGGGTGGATGTCTTTATCTGAGTAGCAGTAAATTCTTGGAGGAAGCAGGTGAGGGCCATCCAGGCAATGTACAAGCCTAAAAACAGTAACAGGTAATCCGTGAAAAGGCACTTTAGGTGAACTATGAAAATGTAAGTTCTTCCTGGCTTTATCAATGCTACAGCCTGCAGTAATTTTCTTTAATGAGTTAGTCCAAGTTCACTTTTTGTTTGGAGAGGGTAATTTTCTTTTTGTAGAGTTAATCAAAACCACCAGACAAAATGGCTAGATATTTTTCTGGTATTTTTTTAAAAAAAATCACTCGAGAGTGCGTGTTTATTCATGCAAGTGTATTAGGAATATCAGCTGTGTAACTCAACAGTTGATTTCCCAATTAAGCTGACTGGTGGCAGCAATCAAGACAGCAAGAGGTGGCCTGTGACAGTATAGCCAGGAGGCTATCTCCATTTTCAAATTGAATAGATTTATGTATGCCTTCTTAGTAAATAAGCAAATTGTAATTTCTTTTACTACAAAGTCTGTTTTGGTTTGATTTGAAAATAAACCTCCTCTTCCTCTGTGCCAAGAAGAATGTCCTTTGAAGCTAGAAATGAAAACTTCAGACACGGTCTACACCATTTCTAATAATCAAAGAACTCCTAACTGAGCACCAACACACACTCCTGTAAACAGGGCACTTTCTCAGATTTATCTGGCTTGCAGCACAGCCCTCCTACCTCATTATTTGCATTACTAAAAGCTGCTTGTCCTCTCCACTCCCTGCTGCTGAACAGGTCACTTCTACCTGTGTCTAAGAGAAGGTTCTTCCTTTTCATTCCTCTTGAGATTCTACTTCATTCTTCTATTCCTGCTCCAGTTCCTCACTGTTCTTCTCTGGTGACCTGACAGTTAGGCAGAACTAGATGAAATTTGTCACTTTTAAATACCTGTGTTTTGTAGGGAAAAAAAAATTAAATCAGAATGTTCTGTCTACATGTCCACAGGGTCTTTCCCTCCATTTCTGAACCCTTGATGTACTGCCTCAGTGCACATTATATGGAAAAGAAATTATTAGGATGATATTCATATAAATCCCATCCATTTTCTTCAACACATTTCCTCTTCCTTGCTTCCTAGTAAGTAGAGTTGGTCAGAAGATTTTCGAAGAAGGCCTAATCACCAACAGGAAAGCTGTCTGAAAAGACCTGTCCCGGGCATTTAATCCCTTGTTTCTCTGATACATTAGCAGAATAATAGTGTTTCTAACAGCTCTGGTTCATGAACAAGATTGTTTCAGTTCGAGGCAGCTACTGAGGCTTCCACACTCTGCTCAATCCTTCTTGGGCTACTGAGTCAAAACAGAAACCTGTACACTGGTTTGCTTTGAGGTGCTGTGTGGAGAACTGCTGCTGCCTCAGGAGTGAATTCCCGAGCAGCATTGCCATTCATTTAGGATTGGCAACTCTGATAGATATTCCCAGCTACGTTCCCCATGAAGAATACCTAGGTTAGAAATTCACTGTGGCATGGCATGTGAGTAATTGGTCTTGTACTTTTGCAGTTTGCATTCTACACTGGCCCCTATGGCCCTTGAGAAAAGGAAAAATCTACACACTAAGAAATGTTAATACAAACTGTAGAGCAATTCTTTCCTCACTCTGTCCTTAATTTCTGTCCAAGCATACAAATCCTGAAACATAGTTAAAACTTTAAAAAGCTTTAAATTATTCCTAAAAATACTAAAAATGGAACAGCTGCTTAATTTGCAAATAACTCAGTTTAGGATTATTCACACTTGCTTCAAGCAAAACAAAAAAAATAAACAAGCAAGTGTCATAAAACCAGGAAAATATGATGAAAATGCCTCCAAACCACCACAAGCTAAACATTTTGATACCATTCATTCCACCCACAACTCAGAAAAACCAATGTTAAATAAATAGAGAAATGGCAGATTCACTTGTACTGAATTCATTTGAGAATTCTGAAGTGAGCAAAGAGAGTTATGCAGGAAAGTGCATGGAACTACAAATTCACAAAATGTGAGTTGCTGTTAATTTTCTTGCAGTTGTGACTAATGAGGATGTAGGCAGGGGAGAGTCTGGGAAATATTAACAGAAAGAAAAAGTAAGGCATTGCTAATAATATCTCAGGCTCCCATTCCAGGTTTATTATTTTATGGCAAATTACATAGCTAACATTATTAATATTCAGCCTAAGTAAAAAAAGGCAGACAAACTACAGGCTAAGCCCAGCTGCACAGAATACACACCCCATCTTTCTCATTTGTTTGTTAAAGACACCTCAAGCTTGAGTAAGCTGCTCTTTGTTCTCTTACATGCTCACCTTCTTTCATTAACACTTTGTACTAACTGTTGTTAAATTGAGGTTTTCCTTTTAAAAAATCTGAAGAAGGAACTAAGTTTGCAAAATAAATTTGTGTCAGCTTAACAGCAGAACACTTCATTTTTTGGCAGTAAAACCATAAGATACCATTTTGTTTATAGGACGAAAGGAGTAGGTTTTTTCCTCTTGTATTTAAACAAGGCTTCCATTTTTAATTTTTTATCAAAATGATCTTGCTCATAAGTTCTTGTCACTGTTTTTTACTGGCTTCAGAAAATACACATGGGTAATGAGAAATAATTGTCTGCTAACAGGCACTTTTGGATGAGGATATGTTTATGCCTCTAAAATTTGCACAATAGATACATGACTTTCATGTCTTTGAATATCTGTCCAGTTCACATCTCAACAGTCTTGTAGTCTTTCTTATGCTATTTTTAATACTTTTTGCGTTTGTTTGCACTACATGACACTATTTTGGTTTTCTGTGTAACTGTTCAGTTTTGCCATAACTGGCATCTAATTGCACTTTATTATTATATAAATGTGAAGTAAACCAATCAAGATCATGTTGAAACCTTACATGACAGCTACAGGTCAGAGTACAAGACACTGGTGCAGATTAGGCACAACGTAGAGTTTTAGTCTATCGTTCCTTACCTAAACAAAATTTGTTCAAGGAAGTAGAAACATTGCCAGAAGATTTACACTCACGTTCTGCTTCAACTCTGTGCCTCAAATTCTTTTCAGAGAAACCATATTTTCACAGCATAGACAGTAGAAATTAGAGAAAGAATAAAGAGATCAATGGAAAAGAGATTCATTAGCCTGAAAACATGGGAGTAGTCAAGACAAAACTAGAGTATTTGAGAAGCATGAAGAATTAATCCCCCAGTACACTTCACAAAGGTATTTGGAACACAGTGGGAAAATAAAGGAAAGCTGCAGTAAGATGTTAAGTCTGGAAGGCACTGGAGAATAGGAAAGACTAAACAGTTAATATCTTTACCATAAATACAGCACAGCAGACCATTTATATTATTCAATTTCAGATGGCCATTCTATTTTTTTTTTCTTTTTGTAAAACAGGGTAAAACCATGCAAGCTGACCAGAAAAAAAATAGTAAAATTTTAATCACTTCAAAATGCCACAGACTATGTACTGCAGATGTTCATTTTGCACAGACAAATCCAAACTAATCCTTTACTCAAAGAATAAGGTGATTATTTCTCAGATAAGGTGACTAGCTGAGATGCAACTCATGCTCTTCTGACTAACATTAAGGTGGACCCCGGAAAAGCTTATTAAGTGCCTGCACAGGTGAATGCCTCACTGTGAACTCTGATGCTAATCAGGAGAACAAACATGAAAGTTCTGTAAAATGCCCTGAAGTTGCAGTTAGTCAGAAGAAGGTGAAAACAAAATCTTGACAGCTTTTCCCTGGAATGGTGCTGAGGTTATCACTGGTGATGCATCAACAGATCCTTAAGCTAAGACTGCAGAGAAAGGGCAGTAGCCAGACTGACTTGCTACAAAAAATGACAAGCCGTCAAGGAAAGGCACTGGAACTGCAGTGTGCTCTGCTGCATTTGCATGTACTAACCAGAACAGGGACCAGCAACAACATTCCAACTATTTATCCTCCAGCACATATTTTTTAACAGTGATCCTAGAAAGTGAATTTGTTCCTCCAAAAGGCAGAGTGCTTTCTGTTACTATTAAAGAAAATTTCAAAGGCAAACGATCTAAACCTCAGTGGCATTTATGCCCTCAGTATCTGCCTGTGGACAATTAGCACTGCTACTAGTTAAGATTTAAGGATAGAAGTTCACTGTGTTTCAAGTGTAAAACACAGAAATGATGGTCTCTGCCTAAAAAAATTTTCAATTCAGACTGAAAAATTTGAAATGGAAGCTAGGCATGGTAACAACAGAGTATCCAAGAAAACAGATGGCAGACTGAGTTACTGAAAGGATTTATGTCATATGTTCTGAGAGTCACACATGAACTCATTGGGCAAAAGTTCTGTCTCCTACTTACCTGCTCTAAACATATCTATCAAGTTAGATGGTAGATCAAATAAGGGACATACGGATGTAGTAGCATGTAAAGTAAAACATCTGCAGCATCTCATGCTTAGGTGTCTGCCCCTCAGAAATATACACCAAGTTCATGCTTGTGTACTGAGACTCTTATAGATGATGTGCAGTCAGAATGATAACCCCCTGGCACCAAGATGCGCGTGGAGCTTTCTAGACAGAGTCAGCAAAAAAACACTAAACCCAGGATCTGTCTGAAATCCTGCATCTTTTCAGAGCTTAAAGGCTCGAACTAGAGCTTGGGCAGATGCCTGGATTCCCTTGGGATAAAATGTTCTCCTGCGAGTAGATGCTTACAAAATTGTGTTTTTCTCAAGCAGGTAAGCAGGGCTCAACTTTTGAAGATTCAGCTTCTGAAGGGAATAAATAGTATGAGCTCTCAGATTTTAAATAGTAGTCTCATATAGAAATTAGAGAACTCGAAGAAAACTTCTGGGCTCCTAGAAAAGCACCTAGCCAGACAAAGTGTGTGTGAGACAAGAATGCATACCTCCCCCTTTCAGGGGTACCATGTCCCTGTGCAGAGTTTTATAACAATCTCAGGGCCGGGAGAGAAGCACAGGGGTCTGTTAAGCTGCTGTCCTGCCTCCCAAGTATGTTAAAACTGTGGGAAAAGGGCAGTCCTGGAAAAAGGGACTGGAACCGCCCACAATCAGCTGAATCCCTTAGCCATGGATGCATAATCTCATCCCCTCTTTGTGCAGCTCAGTGACTGTTTTGCAGACACTCATGTTTCAAATTGATCTACAAGCACTATCATCCCTTTCCTTTGGGAATAGCTCATAGTTTTCTCTCCTGCAGAAAAACCCCATGACCATCAAAATACCCACCAGAGGAAAAAAAAAACCCAAAGCAGGCATCAAAACCAACAGAGTAGCATTTTGCTGAACTATTTCTTAGCTGTTTTGTCCCTAACCCTGATTAATGTTAACGGGTTCTTCTGCGAAAGCACAAAGGGGAACCAAGGCCACTACTTTGTGCCTGGAATTGTAGGGTTCCCATTTCCTGAGATTCTTTCCTGCTGCAGGAAATAGCCTGACTGCCTCCGTAGAAAGTTCTGAGTCAGTGTTGAATCACTGCCCAACACGATGTGAGGGGGTAGGAGTCCACGCGCAGTTTTTGTTATGTTGTTTTCTTGTGGTGTCTTTTGAATATAAGCATAAATTGAGACCACAACAATTTCAAAGATTGGACAGCCCACTATGCTTTTCACACAAGTATCTATGATGTTTGCACTCCTAAAGCAAACAGATACAATATCCTGCCTCCTGTTTAGCGTTGCCTTAATAGCTAAAAAGCTGCAAATCCCACTGGGGAAGTAACATATTTCAACAGTGGATAGGAACAGCAGGAGAGGAAGGGTGACCTCATGCTTCAGTATTAGAGGTTTGAAAGACCTAGGTCTGAATTCTGAAGTGAGAAGATCAAACTTCTTTTGCTTAGATACACATTCAAATGAGATGTCTCACACCTACACATCAGTCACATCAAAACTGTAGTCCTTAAATCCATGATCTCCACCAGGCCCATCTGCCTGGAAAGGCTAATTCTCAGAAGACCCCAAGTACATAACACACACAGAGAGCACTAATTTTAATGCTGCCTGTGGAGAAAAATTAGAACTTTGTTTTTCTAGGTAATGATGACAATAAATTAGGCAAGACAATTTTCCAAGTTCCAGGTCTTGCTCCAAAGTCAGCACAGGTACTTCACAGCTGGTTTATGTCAAATGCAAACCCTCTGCAAAGTAGTAACTTAAACCCAGTCCTTTCCTTTTCCCTCGTAAATGTCCAAAAATTACGCTCAGTATCAGTTTCCCCTCACTGTTGCAAAGTGAATTTGCAACATATTCCCCTTAAGCGGAACAGATTCAGGGAAAGGATAGCATCAGCCATATGGAGTTCTCACTAGTCAATAGCCATATGGAATGCTCACTTTCACAAGATGTGGGTGTCTTCACCAGTTAGGCGAAGATAAGAATCAGCTGCTGTCTCCTCTGTCTTGGATCAGTGTTCCAGCCACTGACATTACCCCACCGCACAAGATACCAACCTATACTTGAGAGGAAATATTGACTCTTTTTTGGCTAACAGGCTGCTGGCAAGCTGCCTTAAAAAGAAGGTATTGTGGGCTGCAATTCCCACGGAGTGAGTCTTTTGTCTTTGTGGAGTTGTATGGATGGAGGGGGTAAGATTTAAGTTGTAACACAGCAGTGCTTTGCATAGTCCTGTTAGACCAGGCAACTCCCAGTTGACTGTTCTGCTTCCTAAATCTCTCAAGGCATCCAGTCTTTCCCAGGCAGTGTGTATTGGGTGCAAGAAGGAACCTAAGCTCCAGTTTGTAGCTCTCAGCTTGACTTGTGTCGGAGTTAACAAACACAATAGGCTGTGCTTTGCCCAAGGCCTGGGGCAAAACCATGACTGCATTCACGGTTTGTGAAATGCTCAAGGGCACTTTCAGGACAAAGCACTATACAAAACACAAAATACTGTTGGACTGACTTCCACAGCAGAAAGGAAGCAAACTGTCTCCTGTCAATGCCACTGGCAAAATTCCTTCTTGTCAGTGACAGCAGAAGGGGGTTCCAGATAACTAGAAAGCCAGTAAGAGATAGTGAGAAATACCACTGAGAAGTGTGGCATTTTGATTTATTATATTGTTAGTGCTTTACCTTAAAGCTCTTTCCTGTTTTGTAGCCTCTGGTCTAGAGAGCTGAGGGTGTGCAGTCACTGCCCAGAGCCAGTAATTGCCTCCATGTCTTGGTGGTGGTTTTTAATCAGGTGCACCACCCTGCTGAATCCAGTGGCACAGGCAGAGTGCAAACAACTGGAAACCTAGGAATAGTAGGGAGTGAAACAGAAGATAGTTGCACCACATTTTGCAGAAATCAAACGCCAGCTCTTTGTAAAACTGAGGAAGATACCTCATCTATCAGTCTTCTCTCCTTCAGACTTGTATGTCACATCCTTTTTTAAATAGTTTCTCCTAGTGTTTATACACTGACCAAATTAGCAGTGGTTAGTAGGAGGCCCTGGACATCACCTTGCTCACCCAGAACACGAACCACTGTATCCAAAGCTTTTGTATATAAAGAATCTTTAGGGCTGTAATTTCAAACAGTGGCCTGTGCGTTGAACTAGAAATGGATTGGAAAAGCTGCATTACTATCAAAACAGATAATTCCTCTTTCCCCCTAGCAGTGGGATAGAAAATATAAGAAGCAACATTGCCAAGACAGAAATTTCTTTCTGAATCCCCTAAAAATGCAGTCCCTGGCAGAGATACTAGGTGCTATTAAAAAGCTGGAATGTACATTAGATTAAGAACTGAAAAAATGGCAGTGATGATTTAATTCTGAATATGTGAAATTCCTGAGAGATTCTTCAATGGTATCCTCAAACCTTAATGACTTCATCTGCTAATGCAGATAATAAAAGTTACTGTAAACTACAAATATGCACGTATCTGCAACAAATTATTCTTGTTCTATTGTGCTATTGTACTATTCTATAAAATAACTTTAACTTTTCAGGAAAACAGAGAGATTTCAACACTTCAGAGAAATAAGAAAGCCCTAAGTAAAGTGATCTCAGAATGAAAATTCATTCAAATTCACTAATTTTGAAAGTGCATGCATCTAGCAAAGCATTAAAGCAGCTTATTAAAACAAATATCTGTTTTTGACAAAATTCCTTTTTCTACTCAGGCTGAGCACGGATCTTAACTCCTTGATGCCAACGGAAACTAGGAGGCTCCATGAATAAATGATGACATCAGCAGCAGGTCAGTGAAAAGCCAAAGGCTCAGCCTTACTGAGTCAGGTTTTGGACTGATACGAGTTTTCACACAGATGAACTACAAAAAATTTATAAGGTCCATGCTGACAGACCAATAACTATCAAGGAGATGTTAGTCTAAAAAAAATAATCCAAAGGAAAGAGAATCAAAACAGATTACAAAGAGGTCTGGGTGTGGTCTTGCCCATCAGTCAGAAATCAGGTGAAATGTTTAGATTTTGTGTAGGCTCTCTAGTTCAGGACAATTTCCTAAATGCCTAATAGAAGACATTTTCCTGTTAACACACAGCAGTAGGTGTTTCTGCACAGGATTGTTTGAGCTGTGTTTTTTAAAAGCTGAACATATTCATTCTGCATTTGCCGTCATATGCTGAGCAGGAAATGATGGGAGGAAAAGCATATTAAAAGTTGGAAAGATGAATTTGTCTCTCTCCAGTCCAGAGTTTTAAACTATGAGATTTAAGCTACGCTTTATTAGTTGTTTATTTTTTATCTTAGTACTTTTGAATTACATTTTATTCATGAATTCAGATATGCAGAAGAGGTCTAACACATTATTTGTAGGTGTTACTTACGAGAAGTCTGACCCTTCTCATGGCATTTTATTTATTTACTCATTTTTTACTTCCATTATCACTTTGTTTTGTTTAAAGAGAGACAGAGACATTATTTCCCACTCACTCTTGTCTCTACTTGCCTGTCCCTTTCAGTTGCAGTTTTCTCTTTTAATAAGCTCTGAAGCCATTTGTTGTTGAAGCAGTTTTGCCCACTCTGCAAAATAGGAGTTGCTGGTTTATTCTTTCCACCTAATTCACAGAATTCACAGAACGCTTTGGGTATTATTAAGCACTTACAGCTATAAATCACTACTTCTGTAGCAATTTTATGTCAATGCTCTTACTTCATACATCACAGGACAGACAGCCAGCACCATCTACACTTTGTGCAGTATCTGTTGATTTGACAGGCACCAGAGTTGGATGACACGGCCCAGAACTGTGAGGCTGCTGGCCAGAGAGGCAGCATGGCAAAAGTGCCAAGGAGTTGTAGCACTGAATGTTTCCTTTCATGACCATGTTTCCTTTCATGACCATGGACCATCACCATCTCCACTATTCAAAGCAGCTTCCCTAAGAGTCACTCAAATTAGCCCTCCAAGGTCTGACCACCCCCAGCCACGCATATTATGCCATGCAGATAGGCCACTTTAAGACTGGGTTAAAACCAGCAGCATTCCTCTTCAGGAAAAAAGCATCAAGGAAGCCTTATTCCCAGAGTATCCCCATATCTCCTTTCTCCTCCACCTTGAAGTGAGCTGCAGCAGTGGTCTTGGAGTTGCATTAGTATGTGGTATTATCTGAGACTGTTTACAAGGGCTTAATTAAAATGTTTAACAGAAGCCAACAGTCACAAGAAATGTGATGTAGAATTATGGAATTTAACCTGAGTTCAAGACTTCAAAACTCATGGTTTGCTTCTGGAAAGCATTTAGTTCCCTGTGAGTTATCAGAAACCTAACACTTAAAGTGAGCTGAGATTTTTTTTCCCGGAAACAGGTACTACAATTCCAATTATCACAGAACACTGGGCCATCTGTTAGCAATTACCTTTCACTTCCTTTTTAAAACCTTGTCAACACGCTAAGCTAGGTCGGGCCTCAGTTCTTTCCTGAGGTTTGGATGCATGACCAAAGACATTTATAGTAAGATCAAGTTCAGCCCAAGTGTTCTTCTCCAAATTGTTTATATCAAGAAAATATATTTTCTGCTAAATTNAATTGTGGCTTCAAAATTTCCCTGTCTGAATTCTCCCTCTTTTCCTGTTTCTGCTTCAGAAACCCCTTAAAACTCTGTAAGACCAGTAGCACTCTTTGGATGGTACTTCTCTCTTTTTATGAGCCATATAAAAGGTTGTTCCTCTAGGGGAATGGAGGCTGCAAAGCTAGAGTTATTTCTCTCCCTTTGTCCAGGACAGACTATTAACTTCTCCATCCTTGTATGTTACCAGATTTGTTCTCACACCACCCTATTAGTGAGAATAGTAACCCTGGGGATCAGAGTGACATCACTGACTTGAGAGGAAAAATAAAAAACAAAAAAAAAGAGTGTTTTACTTTTCTCTAGCAGCTGAACTGCATCTTAAACGAGACTGAAGGTGGCTGTCAGTACACAGTCAGTGCTGTCCAGGTTCTTTTTTATGCAGTGGAACAAAAGAGCACATCATTACAAAAAGCGGTCCCTTTTAAAAGTTTTTAAACTGTTTCTTCAGTGCATCCAATAATTTTTCCCATATTTTTAAGTGTTCAGAGGACTGATTATTTATTAAAACAAGGACCAGCAGAGCTGGAAGTAATTATAATCCGTGCTTTCTACTTGTATTTCTACAGTACCTCCTATAAATGGAGGTCCTCAAAAGATAATAAAATTTACCAGATCTGAATGTTCTGAACACCTCACATACAAGGGTTTGAAGAGGATATATGTTTTTGATTGACATCAAAAGTTCACCCAAATATACATTTTCTGAAATTTTTCAGCTCCATGACCCTGAGAGTTTTGTTAGCACACAAATCTTTTTAACCATCAACAGCATTATTAACAATATCAGCATCAGTAGACACTGCTGCCAAGTGGAAGCATTCTCCTTAGAGATGGTTGAACCCTGAATGGGATTAGAAAACCTCCAAATGGAGCTGATTTATACTGTTCAAGAACTGAGAGGCAACAGATGTTCACCCCTCTTCTTGCTGCTTTGTGGCAAAATTTTAATCTTTGTAATCTTCAGTCCACCACCATCACCATCATTTAGGAAGAACAAATGCAAAACATACAAGCTGGGGTGATATTATTATAGCAGTGCTGCTTTGCAACGACCCTAACTGTTATTTCTAGAGTGATCCCTCAAGGTCTCCAGAAGGTTTTCAAATAAAGTATTAGAAACGCTTTCCTTCTCCCCATTACTTATCATTCCAGTACCTAAAGGGAACCTACAAGAGAGCTGGAGAGGGACTTTTTACAATGGCCTGTAGCAAAAGGACACATGGGAATGGCTTCAAACTGAAAGAAGGCAGGTTTAGACTAGAAATTAGGAAGAAATCCTTTACTGTGAAGGTGGTGAAACAATGGCACAGGTTGACCAGAAAAGCTGTGGCTGTTCTATTCTTGAAAGAGTTCAAGTCCAAGTTGGATGGGACTCTGAGCAACCTGGTGTAATGGAAGTGGAGAGTTGCAACTATAAAACGACTATAAAACCACTGTTTCTCATTACTGTTCCAAACCCATACCATATTTCTAGTGCCTACTAGAAACCTAATGTAAAGTTTGGTATTACAAGAATGGTGAATGATTCAGGCCTTCTGAATCAAAGACAGACACTTTCCACCATCAAGGAGAAGCAGTTAAAGACAAATAAAGGCTAATTCTTATTGATTCAATGACACTCTAATTGATAGACTACAAACTCCCTCAGAAAAATACCGCTACTTCAACAGTGATGATGGAGTCTTCCATAAAACCAATGCTGGAAGTTTCATTTTTTTAGAGGACCTTTGGTGATAAATTAGTGTGATTTTAACCACAAAATGATGGCTAGAGGTGTCCTAGTGTTATTTGTTGTGCCCACTGTAGCAGCACTCTTCTTATTCCCTCATTGTGTTGCATAGTACCTATTTAATTTTGCTCACAGTGCCAACACAAACTACTCTTCAATTCTCTGAAACATCATAAAAAAGATAAGCTGTGAGTGGGACACTGGTAATGGATAGTGAAACTAAACCGCACTGAAAAGTTGTGACTGGCTGAAAGACATAGGAGACTGGTATTAAAAAACCCCCAAACAACCATCACTGCTTCCTTACGTTCTTCCACCTCAAGAATTCATATAATGATGAAGTAATTAGGGAAAAATGAAAGCCATATTATATTTCTTGCAAAACACTTATGTTTTCATGCACACACTTATGAACTGCCACTTCAAACCCACATTCATCGTTTCAGCATCCTCTGCCCACGTTTCTAAGTCAAGTACTTGCACTCTCACTTAACTTTTACACAGGACAGTTTCAGCTTTATATGAAAATTATCCTCAAATCTCTTCATACTTCATCTTTTAACTTCCAGAAAAAGAGATCTTTTTGAAGACTTGGAAAGTAATAAACAAAACTATTTAAATATTAAAAATATGTAAAAAAATCAGCCAGCATTGGTTAATTTATGTCAGTTCCATCAAACTAGACAAATTTCACAAACTGCCGAGTTTTGAACATGACTCTTTGATTGAAGAAGCTGAGAAACTTTGTTCTGCTTACTAAAGAAACTTTTTTCACTCTCTGATATTTATAACTTCTGTATAGTCTTGTAATTTCTGTAATACCAGCCTATTTTTTCAAAGGTTTCATATTTAGGCTTAGGCAACAACCATGCTAGATTCCACAATAATGTTGTCAATGGTTTCTTCTTGGCTATTTTCATTGTGGTTCCACTTGTTGGTATGTGGCGTTGCACAACTCCCTTTTAATCTGTGCATGACATTTTTCAGTATGCCTTTAGTGCTTCTTCAGAAACTTACATGCTGCATTTTCACTGAAGAATTTAAAAGAACTCCTGCCAAGACTAACTTCAGTCACTGTGATGGCAAGAGGCTGCTCTGCCAGTCAACATCAGCACAAAGGGATGAGAAAGCTGAATTCATGGAGTGGGGACTTGAAGAACTCCAAAGTACTCCTTTACAAAAATTGTTATACTGGACGTTCAAAATAACAATAAAGCAAGCAAACAAAACCATAGCTTGGCTATGAAATCGGGCTGCTCTGATGTCAGGGAAAGGGACAGTAAGTGGGGTCTCTGAGCTCTTTCTATATGCAAAAATGTAGAGAGCTGGTTCACTCCGTGACAGGCCCAGTTTGCACACCGAGGTGCCAGCGGTGAGTTTGAAGCTGGATGTGGCTGCGGGAGCATTTTGTTCAGCAGTGGTGCTCGTATTCATCGTGGGAACTGCTCCCCTGTGCTGCTGTCACTGAGCAAAGCATTTACACAAGTGAAGAACCCCCCTTGTCTTTTCCAAGGCCCCTAATTACCAAGTGCACTTCTTCAGCAACCAGTGCTCTAACAAGGTGGAAAGAGCTGAGTAACGTGGAGCCAATGAGTAACATTGAGAAAGTAATTCTGCCATTTAAAGACAGTCAAAATGTCAAAACAGTCAAATGTTTTGGAATATCTAGTTGGAAAAGTAAAAAGAGCCTTACATGAACAAATTTTTCTGAGAGTTTTTTCTGTCATTCTTTTGTACTTTTTATCCTGATCATCACCATTGCTTTTATTAATTTCCTCCAGCATGAGGCCATTTTAAATAAGTTCACACATTTGTTTGTTCACAACAACAAACACCTAGACAATTTTTTGTATTTTTGTTTCTAATTCATTTTAAAAAGCTGTGCAATGAGAATAAAGCTTTCAAATAAGCTCACATGGAATATTATTCTACTGGAAGCATAATGTCACAGAAACAATTTCCAATTTCACTTTTTTGTACTATGCAGCAATTTTCCACATTTAGTTTTATCACCCATGTCTTACAGTATTGCCAACATCTGTGAAAGGATTCCCTATACCTGTGAACATAAAAAACACCCAAAACAAAGCAAAACACAGGCAGAATGTTTTTCTTTGGACTTCTATTTATTTATTTCAATTTTTTTTCCATTCAATTAATAAACTATGGATACAAATAAATATTTCAAGCACAACTTTTGACATGGAGCAGGAAATCTGCTTTACTACCAGAGTGAAAGTCTTGCACTAAATACGTGATTTTTTTATAATCTTATGTCAACTTTGGATTGCGCTAGAGGCAGATTTTTATTTTCTTGCTACTTTATGTTTGATTTTATAACACTTCCTCAAAGGAAGTCAGATCTTTTTGTTTAGCTCTGTGTATACGTATTTAGAGAAATCTTTTTTTAGCTTTGTGTATCCTGACTCAGCCATATGAGGAGGGCTATGGAGAGAGTGTAGAGGGTTTGATCTTCTGATTTTTTGAAAGGAAAAGATGCATGGAGCACCAGAGCCAAAGCTTTTGTCTGGTTAAATCCCACTCTTCCCACTTCATGCAAGGGTATACAGTTATACCCTTTATGTTGTTATCTGCTGCAGACTCTCCCTGGTTTCCATCATGGAGACTACGAGATGCAGCATTTCAGATATTTTGCCTTGTAATCTATTCAAAGGTACTTTTGGTCCAGTTATGTACCAGTCAGTGTTTCTTTGCAAGACAACAGCTTTGAAGAGCTGAGAAAAATTAATAACAATTTTCTTAAAACTGATGTTTTGTCAGGCTTTGTAGTAATCAAATTTCCTTTGTAATCAAATAATAGCATCAAAAGAATCAAAGAAAACTAATATATGCAGTGTCTTGAAAATGGTCATTAGAGGCAAGATAATCAGTCATGTTTTGAACAGGAGTGGTTGGCTAACAAGGAAAAGCTATAGTTCAAGTAGGGGAGGAATTTCTAAGAAGAGAGAAAAGCACAGCAATGCGTGCAACCACTAAAATTATAAAAGGGCTAAGTATTATGAGTAAACAGTGATCAAGGAAATCTCTCAGATGACTAGATGCCAAGTAGCATGAGAGAGTGAACAAAGAAATGAACTTTTACTGTATAAATTGTACACTTTGAGGGTGTAGAGTGGACACACAAGTTTTTAAGGGGGATTTGATAACTGATCTGCATGACATATGGAAAACTTAGCAGACCTTTATGAAACATTTTTTAAAAGCTGATTATCACTCTTTCTTAATCAAAAGATTTAAAATTATCATCAGGTAAACACAACTACATGCCTCTCCTGTTTATGTGCCTGTAATTCTTTGAACTACCCAAAGTTGATTCTTTCTGGTCAAATGTTATCAAACACTCTTGGGCCTACTACAGAGTGTTTTTTTCCCTGTTGTTACTAAATGGGCAAACTTTTCTTAAACTATGTTCACCACTCTTGTTTCTGTAGTAGCTGTAGAGAAAAAAGATGATTAGCTGTGCATTGCAGTAATGATTTTAGCATTTGTGGTTTATGAGCCAGTTACACTTTCCGTGGAGGGGGACCAGACCATCTCTGTGGAAAGGAAACAGTTTTGCAGGTGACATGTCATGGTTGCTGAGATATGTGACTGTCTAAAAAAAGAAAGTGATGTCCTCCCTCCTTGAGGTAAAGAAAAATTTAAACTTCCACACAGAATACCTACTAGCTAGGATAAAACATTACAGCTAGCATGTAAAGTTATGCAATCTATATCTTATGCCACCCTTTGAATAATAATTAGATTCAAATGATAATATTCAGGCCCAATATTTCTTGGCTGGCTTCCCTCACTCCTTTCTCCTGCGTGCTTTTTAATGCAATAAGTTAGCATGCAATAGACTCACATGGAATTTGAATAGGAGGAATTTAAAACAAAATAACATTGGCGGCATAGCAATTGCTTTGCTAATGGTTAATAATCTCATCATGCTCCTTTCAAAGACAATGAAATAAGAGCATTTGGTGTACACTTTGAATCACAGACAAATTTACAAATCCATCCAGTAGGACTAAAGCATGAAGAACACAGAAGACCAAAATCTCCAATTTATTTTAAAGGGGTCAAATTTGTCCCTATGTTTCTTACACTTACTAAAAGTGACAACAAAAAGGTGCTATTGTTATGAAGTGAAATGTTACAAATGCAACTCTACTTGATGTAAAAAAACCTCACAGCTATTTAACTTTCCTCCTTACTATTTTGGCCTTACCATTTATTGTGATTTAGTAAGAAGACAGTTGATGTTCTCAGCAGTAGGAAACACATCTAAGTAGTAATAGATTTCCAGACAGGAGCACTTCTCAACTCCATCATCTTGTCACAAAATCTGTGAGGAAGCTGGCGCTCTACTAACTAGCATATTATCTTTCCTTGTGCTGGTTGGCTAAACAGGAAAAAAGAACATTTTAATTATGCCCAAAATGTCCTGGACTGGGAAAACAACACCATAAACTTACTGTCAGAAATAATTCTGTACAACCTGCTAGAGGGAACGGAGGGAGGAAAGAGAATTTGGTCTCAGTGGAGAGATGCCAAAGATAAATATGGCCAACTATTTTCACAACAAGGTAAGAAAAGAACAGTCTCTCCAGCCAGCAAAAAGAAACTCCAAAGCAAACTTCAAATAACTTTTGCAACAGCTTTACTCACATGGCTTTTAAGTTTCTAAGAAAAACGACTGTATTGCTGAAAGAGAGACCCCTGGTTTCTGCCAAATAACAACCAATAAAGAAATCTCTATTCATATTGGAGGATGAAAAGTTCTCAGAACAAAGCCACTCTATTTCCAACTTTGCCAAATACTAGTGTAAGTTTATTTTCCAAGGGAACTTATCCAAGGCAAAGCACTTCTCCTAGGAAAAAAATAATATTCTACTAACTTACGTCAAACAATAAGGAAAAATAACAAGCAAATTCCTGAACCTTGAATACCAGGTCATAAAACTCAAAGGAGGAGAACAGTTTCCTCAAAACCAGAAGAAACTGTGGCAGACTTTCTAGAGTCTTTCTGCAGTCAGAGCTTGTGTGTTCAAGACATGTTTGTACTATATGGGAAAGAAGCAAGAATAAGCAAAAAAAAGTGGTGGCTCTAGAGAAACTACTGTAGAAAATGTCTGTCTTTGTAGTTCAGTAAGTGACCCTGTGCTTTAGGAAAGCTGTGACAGGGAGCTGCAACAGCACTGTGTCTTATGAAAAAACTTTGCATATCTGAGCATTCAGGAGTGTACTACGCCTGCTTTCCTGCATACTAATTCCTTACAGTTCAGGACTGAAGAAACTTCAGAGTCTCATTCCAGAATGTTTCAGTGCAGTGTGTAAATATGAGCAATGTGTTTTAATTGGCAGACTCCAGTGACCTGTGCTCTGACAGTACAGGATGCAGCTGAACGTGTCACGAATACAGAACAAGTTCAACACAGATACCATTGTGCAGAGACCACATGCCCAAACACAGAAATTTGAAATAGCTCTTTTTGGTTTTGAAACCATGCAGAACAAAATCTGGTCTTCACCTACATGAGTGAACTCAGTTAGTAGAGAATGAGTAGAGGATGCTTTCCACTCCTACTCCCATCTCAGCGAATCATCAAAAGTGGTTCCAGTTTGAGACTCCTCAAGTGCCAGGAAGGGATTCTGACCTGGAAGTTAGCTTTGGAGGTTTGTCAGCTCCTAATTCTGTCTCCAATGCTGTGAATTAGCATTAGCAAATTACCTGCAAGCCTACTATTTGTAATGAAAGACAGAGGTTATTTTATTTTCCATGCTTTCTCTAACAAGAATGTATTACATGAATCCACCACTCCCACACCTTCAAGCAGCAGAGAATGGCAAGCTTATAAAAATGCTTCCAGGGGCTTGTTTCCATTTAACCATATCCAGCTCCTGTGATTAATATCAGTCAGGATAATTTCCTGTGTGTATATTATTTTCTATGCTAAAATAAAAACCAACACTTCAAAGCACAGACTACGCTGTATAGGACTGCTCAAAACCAGAATTATGAATCTGTGTTCAAAAACCATACTCCTGCTACTGAAAAGTATCCATCTTTCATTATACTTAATTTACCATTCTTTACAAATGAAAGCAAAGGAAGAACATGCGTGGTTGTCTGTGTCCGCTTTACAATATATAAAGTACTGTGTTTACTGCTGCTTTAGAAATACAAGTTTTGTTTGTTTTTTGGTAGTGGTTTTATTTGGCAATTCTCAAGATGGTAGAAAAACTATGGTTCTATTTAAATTAAGATGGCAAAATACAAACGGATTTTTATACAAAATATCAGAGTTTTGCTGAGGTTTCTCTTTTTCAACTTTTACATAAAAATATAAAGAAAATCTAATTAGCTAATGCTTGTAATTTGCTTTTTTATTATCAAAGAAACCAGACAATTTCAGAAGGAATAAAAAAACTTTACCTAATAAGGTTTCTTTTGGAATTAATTTTATGAAACTTAAAAAATTTTACTGAAGAGGTCCATGAGCAAACTGAAGTTTGACCTTCTTTGAACAAGGTTTTGGACTCTCTGCTCTTCAGAGGTCACTTACAATCCATATGAGCCTAAATAGCACGGCTATTTCTGTTTAATCCTCTATGTAAATTAATTTGTTAAAAATAACCAATCAAGTTCAGAGTAAGGTTGAAACATCTACTTACTCCCAGTATCAGTACAGCTATAATAACCTCCATATGATGCTATGTTTCATGCTGGGGTCATATCCTTGTTTTCTTTCCTGCTTTACCTTTACGTTTTAAATTAACTTCTACTTAATTCAAATTGTTAGCAAGACTGGAAATAAAAGCTTGATTTGTGAAATATTAATTATCTGTATCCTCTCAACTAAGGACTGAAAAATGATAAATGCAAGCTTTTTGCTCCTTTCAACAAATTATCACTACCAACTACATTAACAACAACTATTACTGATTAAATTTATAAGATTAATATTTATTTCTACATTTGGTATTGATTTATTGGGCTGAGACCTAACTTCAAAATTGTGAAGGAAAATAATCTAAGCTGCAGAAAATGCTAGCATGCTCAAACTAAAGCTAATCTGGTGACTAGCACATGTTTGTGCTTTTACTGGCATACAATGGATATATGCCAGCACAGCTACTTTGGTTTTGTGGGTTTTTTTCCTTCACGAACACAGCTGTTTGCAATGAATCAATTCTTATAATTTCCCAATTGACCCATAATGAAAGAGAGCAGCCAGCTTTAAAGTACAGTTGTTAATATCCTTTCTTAATCCATGTTTGTGGGACTACCTTTGCAATAAGTGTGTTTTGCGAAGGGGACTCTGGAAGTGCGTGTGTGCAGACACACGTGTGTGTGTATTCTTTCTACAGAGAAGAAATGCAAAATGACATTGATGGCAAATACATGAAAATTATGTGATGAACCATCTCTAAGAGTGAGGTCCTGCCTCGGTCACACAGAAGTCCAATCAATGGCATGATGAACATATTACGCTGTTCAAAACATAATCTGGATATAATTCAGATCCTAGGAATTTAAAAGCTTTTTGAAAGTAACATTCATTAATTACACTTCACAAAAAGTTTTCAATTTATATCCCAGTGAGGACAACCAGGAAGCTCCCGATGCAGAACCGACCCAAGCAAGATTATTTTGTTGTTTGGGAGAAAAAAACGCTTGGATATGTCATGTCTATTTGACATCATACCTATTTTTATCTTCCTTAGACCATGATAACTATCATGAGAACTGAAAATCTGAGTATCAGAAAAGAGGAATACACAAGATTAGTCTCATTTCTACCTTTCTCAATTGGTTTAGTACAAATAACTGGTCAAGCAGCAGTTTTCAGCTTCAGTTCACTACTCTGACAGGTTTTTCTACCTAGAGAAGTGAAGCTACTTTTGCTGCATTTAACAGATAAAGCCAAAGACTCATCTTCTGACTAGATGAAGCAACAATAACAATATAGTATCTTCTGAAGAACATCAATACTTTTCCTGTGATTAAAATAAAGCTTTACTTAGGTCATCTATAGGCAACTGCAGTGTAGTATATGCCACAGATTCTAACAGTTTAAACAGACACCTGAGTTTATGAAATAGATACACAGATACTATATTCTGTTTGAAGTACTAAAAAGGGAACATCAGTCAATGGTACATCAGTGAAAATACTCATGTATGTGGTATGACCTTCATGGCAAAGCTAGAACACAAAGGAGTTGTCCAGCCTTTGCCTGAGCTTTTGCCTGTGGCTTTTGATGATCATGGACAGATCATATTTCCTAAAGAACACAGCGGTTCATTTAAAGGAACTCCATGAATCAATTTGCAGCAAGCTGTAAATGTTGCTCCTTTGAAGCAGCCAGAATTCCTTTGAGAATTTCTCTTCTGACAAACTCTGGATACCTGTCAATCACTTTCCTACGCGTTTAATGATATGAAGGCCAAAAAAAAGAAAAACATACCCACAAAAGAGTTGTGCAGTAAAAAGTTGAGCTGACCCACACTGCAGGTCCAGAACACAGCATGTAATAAATCTGTATTACAGATAGTTAATAATGTGCTTGGTCCATTCTGCTCAGGTAACTTTGTGGTGGAAGCAAGGACATTTAGCTTTGAACTGAGTATCCAAAGAGAACTTTTTGAAGTCTGAGTAGAAAAGTTGATAATACCAAGAATTAAGTGGAATACATACCATGAGAAAAGTCATATATTTTTAACTGCCCCAACAGTGGAAATTTATCGGTAGCATTAGAGGTTCTATAAAAAAGAATGATACTGTGAGTGTCTGAAATATATTTGGCTAATAACCATTTTTAATATGTAACATATTGAATGTTTTTGTTTAGCTCTGTGGTAATGTGTTTTCCAAGAAAAAGCAATATACCTGCATGGATTGGGACATAACACTGAAACACAACCCTGCAAGGAAAACCTGCAAGCCCAGGCCCAACACTCTTATGACATGACAGGCCTTAAAGGTGGCAAAAAATGTCCAAGAGACTTTACAAGGGGAAACCAATCCATATTGGGTTGTTGAAATTCCTCAATGGAAATCATGTTTTGTGCAGGGTTTCTCAAGTATATGAAGATGGGGAAGATCCTTTATTTGGAATCACTTTAATAGATGGATTGGAACAGAAAGGAAAAGGTAAGAGGCACAAACAGGTTCCTTTTCTCCAAATCATTTTGACAAAATTCAGTGGTAAGAAATTACTTTAATTACTTCACATATTTTAAGTCAGAGGTAACACTGGCAACAGCCTGTTAACAGGCGACCTGAGTTGTAACTCAGTAAAAACATAAAAGAAAAAAAAAAATAAGTACATTCCAATGTTTCCTCTCTGTCAGTGTAAGCCACATGAGTTATGCAAAATTTCTCCCTACAACCTCAGCTATTTTCCAGGGGACCAAGAGGGTGAAAAGTAGCCTAGTTGTAAAAAGCAATTTTTAACAGGCAATAACATCTCATTATCCCAATGCTACAATAATGTACAGTGTCATGGGAAATAATATTCCTTCAAGTGAAAATGCAACCATACTCATTGCAGTCTTCAATCAAGGAGTTGGAGAGAGGCAGGTGTTGGGAGTCACAATCATAAAACAGTTATACAAAACCATAGATGTCTCAATAGATGTTTGTTTACATTAGATTTGCTTTCTGATATTTCAACATGGACTAAAAGACTCGAGTTGGAGAGGGAAGGTAAAGACAGATGGAAAATGATGAGAGAAACTTATCCTTTATCCTGAAGAAGAATTCTGTAAGAAAGTCGTAACATATTCTGAAAAGCCATTATTTCATATCAACAGGAATCAATTAGCTGTGGATTATATGGTTGGTTTGGTCATAAGCTGCTGTATCTGCATTATTATAGATCTTTTTTCACAGCATGAGTTTAGCAAAAAAGACATGAGTGAAGGCAGTTGGAGTTTTATGATTTTGGAAGTAAAACAGTGAGACCTAAATTTCAAGGGGACCACCTTTCTGTGAGCTTCCGGAAAAACAAACTCGGAACACTGACATGAACCAGAGAGAGCATAAACTACTCATTTCAGTCCTGCAAGAGTCCACTTAACTCCCCTTTCTGAACAGATAAATGAGTGACTGCAGAGATGATAAATTAGTTCAGCTCTCAGCGGTCACAGTGACAAAAGCAGCAGAATTCACATTTAGGATTATTTTATATAAGCAATATCATGGACATTTAAAGAGAATGAGTCTCTTTCATGGTGATTTTATCTGCTTGACATGCAGGGTGCCTTGAGAAGCTGCAGGCTGCTCCTTGCAGCTGCGCTCCCAGAGGCTCCTGCTGGACTCATGGTAATTGCTGACAAAGAGTTTTGCTACCCACAAAGCTATACCACCTCCTATGTGACAAACTAAGCCACCAAAAATACCTCATCTGTAGCAATGATTTTTCCTGCTACTGGAAATACTGGATTTTTCCCCAGTCCTGGCTAAGGATACAGTATCAGAATAGCTTTCCTTTATGTCCACCCTTCTGAAAAGTGTCCCCGTCTTCTGCACAATCTAGTGCAACTGTTGGAAGGCAGAGAGCTTTAAAAACAGACTTTTGTCTTCTCTGACCCTTTTAGAGGACTTAGTCTTGCTGTGAGCATTCAATAGGCTTTTATACATGACCACTACTTAGAAGGTAACTCCCTTACCTTTCTGCCAGGAAGAGATGGATGCAAACACTAATTTTGAAAAATTGGATGCAGCTGAATCAGAATAAAATGTTTAAGACCCAGCTTCACCTGCAGTATTCTGAGTCTTTGTTATCCCAACATTGATCTGAAGCCTTACTTTTCACATTTAATGGTAGATCTTGGCAAGACATTTATTGAACTAGATACTACAGTACTGACATATTAGACAAGGACAGAGTTGTGAAGCATTCTTTTGCTTTTTTTTTTATTGCAGTGGAGAAAAGAAGTAGCAGAATTTTTTATAGAATTAATTTTAAAGTACTATGTTGTGCATCACATGCAGTGATTTGTGAGACAAATGCACATATTAAAAGCTACAACTCTACCATAGAAGTATTTTTTCAAAGTCTAGTAATAATTCAAAACATATAACCAAATGTTCCAGTCCATTTTGATCTAGTTCCATCACACATTCTTAAGCCATACTGTAAATCCCACCCAAAAAAACAAAAACCACAAAACAAAAACTCAAAAACCCCACCAAGAAACCTGAGGGTAATCACTTTGCAAGCCTTTTTTATTTTGTTATAAAGTCAAGCTTTTGGAAAGCTTTCAAGACAATGCTAATTCTTGAATAAATGCCACTACAAACTTGCAAACGTATAGGATAGGCAGACCAGTTTCTGGAGAGAGAATGAGCAAGCATCCAGCTGAACAAACCACAGTGCCCCCCTGCCCCACTCAAATCCTTTTTCTCCACACAAAAGCCAGAAAACAAATTGCTTGTGGATAAAGTGAATGCTGACTGGTTGCAGGTTGAGGGGTTTTTTATTAAATTTGCCACCTTGACAAAACCTGCGCATTTGCTCTATCTCTATATGCAACCAAGACTGCTTTTCTGAAACACTTTCAAATTCCCCCTACCAGGATCACTGAATGTTTTACCTATCAGGTTTGAATCCCTCTGGCCATGACATTATTCAAATACTCCTGATACAATGGTCTCCACGTACAGCTTCTCCTGCTAACACATACCAGGAGGAATTTTATTGTGACAGCTTATGAAAAAATTTACATAATCAAAGGAAATGTGCTAACACCTTAAGTGTCCAGTATCAAGTACTTCATCACAGCACAACACCTACAGGAAGTGCCTGTGACATCCACAAGTACTAAATGAATCCATTAGGATTAGCAGCATTAAAATGAATACCAGATGCATTAACAAGGGACTGCATAAAACAAAATGCTGCACAAATGTTTGCATCCCAATCCCAGCTTTCAAATAACATCAGCATATTACCCTAAAATCATTACTTTGCTATTCTAGTTCCTTTCCTAGGGAGCTTTAATGATAGTTCTTGCCCTACAGTGAATTCATATTGCATCTGGCACAGGAAATTTGGCATTTCAATTTACATAACTGTTTTCAATTGCACAAATTTGCTGTTCCCTAATTCTCAGCGTACTTTGAACAACAGTTTTCAATGCTTGACTGAGAAAGAGCAAAACTGAGCCAAACAAGTTTTCTTTCCCTTCCTCCCCCCTTCTGCCAGTAGGTTCTTGTGCTTTTTCAAATGAAGACAAAAGAAGGTTGAATGTCAGATTTCCAAGAAGAGAATTTGTTCATCATTTTGCCTAGTTTAATTTGGATAGCTGGGACTGACTGATAGAGACTGGATCATGTATTACAAGAGACAACTGCAGCCTGGGTGAAAATCCAGATACCGAAAAGTATGACATTTCCTAAGAAATAGTGTTCTCATTTATGTCAGATCAAAAGAGACAGAGATAAATTATAGTATTTCTATGAGACCAAGAATAATCAGAACAGATTTATTATTAACTGAGTTTGAGCTGAAGCTATGGAAGGCAGATGTGCTTCTCTAGTGTATGTCCAGTTCCAAGGTGTACACTGCTGCCTGTTGAAGCAGTAAGCAATGAGTGAACAATGGTAATTCACTACACACCATCCATATTAAATAGTAGTGTGGAATTGAGAATGAAGGCAACAAAGGTGGACTGGAGAGGGGGAAATGTGACACATAAAAATAAAACAAATCAAGCTCTAAGGAGCTGCAGATCCTCTAACCTAATCTAGCAGTAACTAAAGTCCTCTGAGTGCTTGTAAATCAAGGGAAATACCATTATGGTGCGACCCAGGGTTTCAGCTCACACACTGAAGCTATTTACATTTCTTGAGAGAGAAACAAAAAGCTGATATGGGGAAATTGCAGAGAAGTACAGCTGTGGGAAAGGAGAAGCAGGCTAATCCTAGTTTTGTTGCCAGTGTCTGTTATTCGGAGCAGCAGTGATAACATTATCTTTTCTGGTCGTCATTGACATCCATAGTTCATGGAGATGTTGCTCAATTTTCCAACACTGGCTGCTGTGATATACTCCATTTTTGTCATTACCTGCCTCTGGCAAGACACCTAGTGTTTGTAGCAGTGCATTCTCCATGAGTAATTCTGGTGTCTGAGATGTGAAGAAACAACTTGGCTTCTGAACAGGGCGTGTCCTCAGTAAAGGAAGCCAGCATCATATTCATCCACTCAGAGGAATCTATTAATACAAAAAGTAAAGCCACAAAGTATGGTCTCTCCTAGCAGCTCTCAATGAGATTTGTAATTCTCTTTGCTGAGGCAAGAACACAGGATTGACAAGCAACACAACTCAAGGGAATAAAGTTTCCCAGAACTACACTGTCTCGATGTGCAGCCATGTCCAGGGTCTCCTGGCCTTTTTGAGGATAGAAACAGCAGCCACGGGGTGGGCTGGGGACACAGAGACAGCAGGAATTTCCACGTAGAGGAGAGAGGAGGAGCTGGGCTCAGTCAAACAAAACACAATGCCAAATTTCTCAAGTACATCTAAGCCACAGAAAAGACAGAAACCACTGGCCTATGCAAATCCCTTCTGTCATCCTGAAACCTTCTTGGCAGCCTGGCCCTTCCTTTTCTTTCTGCTTTTATTAACTGCTGCCACCATTCCACCCACTACAGCTGTTCGGTCTCCTGTTGCCCACTCACTAGTGTGTCCCAGTCCCTTCCTTCTCCTGGCCTTTGTTGCTTCTTCCCACTGCCCAGAAGGAAAACATGCCAATCACTGGCTCAACAGGTTTGGGAAGAAATTAGAAGGGCAGATTTGACTTTTAAGCCATTATGTGGCAGAGTTAGAGAGAAAGCCACAGACAACAAAGATTTGTAGCATAATTATGGCTTTCACAGATTTTACTACTTGATTTTTCCCAGCTTGTTTACAAATTCACTGAACAGAATATTCCAATTCCATCCTGAAGGTCAATCAGAGTAAACAGTTTTAAGAGCTCTTGAGACAATAATTTTGAAGAAAAAAATATATTGCTTTACTTAGACACTCTGCAGAAGATGGTGCAGTATAAACACATAGAGGTTTCTCGAGTTCCTAATAATTGAAGGTAGAGATTACACCCTGGAATATGTACATAAATGCTTGTGTGTGCAGTGTTGCGGACTCAATCTACTCCTTTAAAATAAGTACAAGTTCCATTTTACATCAGAGAGGTCTTTCAATTACAAGGCAAGAGCAAAATATTCCACCATTAAAGCAAAATACCACAAAGGATGAAGGAATTGAAGCTGTATTAGTTGTTTTAGCCCTGTATTTAAAAACAAGAAAAATGTATCCAAATCCCAGAGTCTGTGTTGAGTCTACTAATGTCACTGCCAAGAAGAGTTAAAATTTCAGTTCCTATGTTTGTCTTCTTTGGATACATTTCAGACTACTTTTGCAATATGTGCTCTGACAGGGAGGTCTAAGAGAGCTGCCAAACTCCTTGTCCCCCATAGTCACAAAACTACGAATAATCATTTCTCCCTTAACCCCTCCAATTTTTTGATATTATGGAAGCAAAAATAAATGAAGTAATTTTTTAAAAAAGAAAGGAATAGAACAGAAAAACTGAAGCCGTTTTCATGTGTTATCATTTTCAGAACTGCTAACAGATAATTAAAAGTTATGACTATTTAAAATGGCTGCGGCACTTTGAGGTGTGGTTCTATAACTGAAATTCATTTCCAAATCCTTCTGTAACTCCAGTGAAGTCAATAGGATTTGGATGAGTTTGATGCACTACATCTACAAAACTCATGAACAATCACAGTACTGTCTACCATTCATAAGATTTTTTGACAATTCTAGCTTAAAGAAGCTTTGGGCTTGTAAAACTGCAAAAATATTATTTACAAGATTTCATTAGTTTATAGATGCTTAGCTTTTTAGGATTACGCATTTCCATGGCACTTCATATTCAGGAAACACAATTCTATACTTGATAAAATCCTGATTCAGAAATGGCATAGGCAGAATCCACTTTAAAATATTTAGAAGCCCCCTAAAATTATAATTTCAAAGAGAACTTGATGAAATAATCTATATTTATGCTAACTTTTTGGGTAGAAAGACACAAGATTAAGCAATCAATATTTTCATAAGTTTAAAAGCTTGTATATATGAATCAGTTACATAACGTTGTCATAAAAGGCATAGGCTTTAGACACGGATTTAAATAGCTCACATCAGCTTGCATGTAAGCTGTGCCAGGCACCCACAGGCAGAATTGCACGGGGAATGGTCCGTTTTTCTTTTTATGCCTTCTGAACAACAGGTTCAATCACACAAAAAACCCCCATTTGAGTCTTTACACGTGTCTCACCCTCAGATCCAAAAGCTGAATGTCAAAGAGAGTATATCACAAATCTCCATTGCATTGTTTGTTGCTCTCTCTGTAGAAAACAGCTGCTAATAATTAATCCATTTTGGTGTTACCACATTTTCTTTTCTACAGCTCTCAGAAGAGCAGCATTTACAGGATGCTTAAATAAATTTTTTGGTTTAGTATGAAGAAGAGGGTAGAGTTTGAAGGGCGCTAGACAAATACTAAGCCAGTGAAAGACTGTGTTCTAGTCCAGAGCCTAAAGCAGACGCTACCAAATACTGTTGGTTTCTGGTTTTGTAATACTGAATAATTATGGCTTGAATTCTTCCAAATGGAAACAACATCAAACACTTAATCCTACTTTTAGAAGGTTTCTATACAGCCTAGCAAAACCATTGCATTGTGTACACCTCACTGGAGTCTCATAAAAGAAAAGTTGAAGAAGCAGAAAGAAATTCCACACTGTTCTCTAAGCTTATCCATTTCAGTTCATATTTATTTTTCCATCATTAGAGCTGTTATTATTATCACTTCTGTGTAAGCATTGTCTTCTCCACTTCCCACCTCAGGTTATTGTAACAAAGTGCTGACTGACAGTTAGAGGTTTCCAAAATTAACCCCAAAGAGACGAACAACCCCAAGAGCACAACTCTTGACAAGCTTTTCAGCAG
The DNA here is from genome assembly GCA_013397775.1 of Eulacestoma nigropectus. Taxonomy (NCBI): domain Eukaryota; kingdom Metazoa; phylum Chordata; class Aves; order Passeriformes; genus Eulacestoma; species Eulacestoma nigropectus. Next base: position 1,841,552 of record VZTE01001494.1, read on the forward strand.
GCGCATTCAGATGATCTTGGTGAAACAAAGGGCAACTTTTGACTAACCTTACCCAGAATGAAGTGCTTCACTGAAAGTCAAAAAATGTTCTTTTACTGGAGAAGAATGGAACACTGAAAATCTGTTTAAGTAAGTTCTGATTATAAGCTACACTATTTTCAAGGTGAGCATTTAATCAAAGGAACACTAAAAGAGAAGGTGTCATTCTTAAACATGAGCTAAACAACCACCCAGCTAGGTGTGGCTGCTGTCTCTCAGACCTGTGCTTCCATTTTGAGAGATATAATGAATGAGGAAACTGAAGACATGAAGATCAGCTCATAAAAACCCAAAACAATCAACAACACAGCAGTAAGATGCAGAGGCTTGTGAGACTGTGCACTGTAGAGATTCAAAGACAACCAAAACATTCAAAAGAAAGTACCTGGTCAAGGGAGTCCATCAACGTGTTTGAGGAATTTCTGCCCTTGCATACGTTACTGACAGTCAAAAATGCCCAATCTAAGCTATATAAAATATATATACCGAAAACAATCTGAAATCAAGGACAGTTCCTTGAAGAACAGACCAAAGAAGGATATGATGATCAACCCCACATTTTGATCTGGAGAAAACTGCATCAGCAGAGATGACAACTTCAGTAGTAGAATACCAAATCCATTATATTTAACATTAGCAAATTTCATAAGCTTTTTACATTAAGCAGGCTAAATTGCTACAACAGCTCTTCCTGACATACTGTCAGTGGCTCAGCACAATGCTAGAAGACGAAGCAGCAAAAGTAACAATGCAAAACTAAGTCCCAACAACTGCTTTGCGAAAGATGGAAAAATCTGTAGAAATTATACCTCTCATAATCCCTCCCAATGCCAATAGAGAATAAACCTCTTTTCCACACAAGACTATACTTATATGCCAAAATAATTCAAAAGAAAAATCTTGTGCAATCCCTTCAGTTGTAAAAATGACAAAGCTGCCAGCAGATGAAAGAACTAAAGCAGAAAGAACAAAATTATTAGCAGCAGAAAGACAGTCATGGACTAGAAGAACATACCCTCATGGTCAATAGTGCTAAACACTTTGGGTGTGATGAACTCTTGCTTTTTCAGTCTACACCTTCTTAAGATTTCTCTTTCCAAGAAATTTTGAGGGCATGGTAAAAGGGATGCATTAGGGCACAGTAGTTTACATTAGGGCAGCTCCATTAGTCATCAGATATCCAACAGGTCAAAGTGATTTTGTCTCAATGCCTTAGATATTTCCTTGATTACAGAGAGGGCTTGACTTCTCAACCTGCGCTTTTTAAAACTAGTTCTAGGGGCTCTTGCTGGGCAACAAATAACAACAAAATCTGTTTATTAGGATTAACTTTATAATTACTTGTTGGCTGATTTTATCCTGGGCAAGGAGAAGCAATGATCCACTGTAGAAAATTGTCTTAAAATTCGCCTGTGGTTCTTATAAAAGGCTACATTTTAAAGGATTATCTATGTTTTTCCCAACAGTAAACTTGTAAAAAATTTACTAAAGTAAAATTGCCTCATGCCTTGCACCTTGATACTTCTTTATTTATATTAATCCCAAAATGCTCCACTTAACTGGAAATCCATAGAAACTCTTTCAGTGTTTAACATGTTTCAGTTCTTTTTTTAATGTTAAAAAAGCTTCTCTGCCATTTTCTAATTCTTTTTACCATGAACAGTCATGTTTAAATATTGAATACTCTTCTGAGATTTTTTTTCTGTCACTTGTGGTTTTCTATTCCAGCTTGTGAGCAGTTTTGCAGATGGTATTCATTTTTAAGCTTAAGTGAGGTGATCTTTTATATTATTACTCTTCACGCTTATTCATAACTGGCTTTCTTTCAACAAAATAGAGTATTTGTGTGCTCTGTTCAACTAGTACATAATGTACAAGAATTTTTCTTTATAAGAGTCAGGAATTCCAGCCAAATTCAATCTCTATATAAACATTTGTCTGCACTGTTCTGTTGTTTATCTCACTCAAAGAGAGATGAGGTGCAACTGGTGAGGCTGTGAAATTAGACCATTGCATATAAGTTAATTAATCAAAATAGACAGGAGTGTGTTACAGAGGATCATGTTCAAGTGAAGGATGATGTTCAAGCGAACACTTCTCATAGAGATATTGAAAAATCTATCCAAGGCAAATAGCTTAGACTAGCAAATGACATAGGTGCTGCTGTTTTAAGTAAAACAGCAATTAAAACCCCAGTGAATCTATTGGTGTACACAAAGTCAGCAGTAGGAATTTAATTGTATCCAAATTCAGAACAAATCCAGAAAATAAACAACACTAACTACAGGTGTGGTCAACTTTTAACCACAGTACTTTGTCTTAAATTCCTTAGCCTTGGGATTTGCTTTCTTACCAATATGAAATGCACGTGCTAGGGAATTCAATGCCCCTAAATTATTTGACTTTCCTACAGTGCACCAACCACTAGATGTGAGAACGTTGCGGAAAATGGCTTTGTGTCAATTTCTGTAAGCAGTCACACAACTGTTTGAAATCCAGAATTTTTTAAGTGTGATATCTCTGCATGAAATAGCTGACAAGACTAGCAGCTAGAGTGAGAAACACTTGTCTTGCCAGAGTAACACATGGTATGGAACCAGTAGATTAAAAAAAAAAGGAGGGACTCTAAAGATACCTGTTCAGGTCTGTGTTGCAGTGGCTGTTGACGTCTGTGGAGATGTGGATGTCACCTGGGAACTTTATGGAGTACAGAATCTGCCAGAGTACTTCATCATTACAGAGGTTATTCAATGGGGCCCCTACTTTCCATAAGTCGTCCCCACAGACGTGCAGAATGAGCTGGGCATTGAGTGCTTGAGCGTGAGCTGGAGAGGGACACTGAATGCACAAAGATGTGATAAATATTTTAGGTTTCTACTTCTTCTGATTCCAATCTCAAAAGGTTAGTAAAGTCTGCATTCCTGGGACAGTTAAATATCACTTCTTTTTTTTTTCCCTGAGGCTTAGGCTTCAATTCTCAAAAAATTCTGGGCAGGTGGAAATGCTGTAAAACCTCTCTGCAGATCTGAAATCCAACCAAATTTTGTCTAGAGCCATTTGTCCACTTAACATCTATCCATTCTTTCAGTTGGAGGAGATATTTTTAAAACATTGCTCTGCTTCACCCCAACCATAGAAAAAAGGCAAACCATGCTGGAAGTCCCTGAGTGAAAGGTAAGATGTTAAATACATGATGAAATGCTATTATTCCATAGGAACAATCAACGTATCAAGAAGTACAGCATACTAAATTCTCCTATTAGCCTGAGTTACAGAAGCAATAGGAAAAGTAATCTCCTGGGGAAACCGTTCCATTAACCTCGCATAACATGGCAAAGCCTGTCTCGATTTTTAATCCCTAACTTTCAGGAAATGTGGCTACATGATAGCAGTAAATGTTTGTGTTAGAGCTAAAACTAAACAAACCTCAATGGAGCTGAATATGTTGCAATTTCCACTTTCTATTAGCCTGGCTGGTGAGTGTATGTGGCTGCCTGCAGTACAGTCCGGCAATCACAAGTGTTTTGTCGTGGTTTAAATGAATCCTTTTGTTTTTCTGTATTCAACAGACTAGCAGCGTGCCTACGGTTCCATGTGGTGTTTGAAATAAAGGAGGGAATTTCCAACTTTTTGAGCTTTTCACATCTCACGCAGAATCTAAGTCAATTACTTTTGCTCATGCTCCTGAGGGTCTGTTGGTTTTCTTATGTAGACTTGCTTACATCACTGCCCTGTCATCAAAACATAATTGACATAGCATCTACACCTATTCACCTTATTTTGTCCTGAGGCTGCACTAGTGCATGACAAGCATAAAAATAAAGCTTCAGTTGCTTGGTTGGTAGGTTACATTAACACAGACTCTTTGAGGTATCTTTGAAATAGATGCAATTAGGTCCTAGGAAACATAGCGAAGTACAACACTGTGCACCATTCATGCATCAGTTCAGTGTACTTTCAACGATGGCAGAGAGTGCAAGGGCATGCTTTGTTAGCTTAACATTTTCAGAAGAAGAAGCAGGAGATTTTGGTTTGAATTTTTACTTTTCAAGGTCATATACTTCATGTCTTGTCATAAACTTGGTATTTTCCATTTCATCTTCTTGACCATGACTCTTCTATAGCCAGCAGCCTGCCTCCTCCCACAATCATGCTGTGAAGGGAACTGTCCAACTTGATTGCACCCAAGAGACAGGATGCAATTCATGATATTAGGAACATCACTGTTGATGTCAACAGAAAGTCAGTGCTAAGATAAAGCCGGCAGATGGAAGCCAGACAAATTCAAAATTGGAAAATACTGCAGTTGGCTGCCAGAGTGAATTACTTTCAGGTGGTCAGGTTCATCCCTAATTAAGATGGCACCCTCAGCATGCAATCCTAATGAGCCCTCAGCAAAGGCATAATGAGTCCTAATTCTCAGCTTGCATAGCTGCATTTCTCAAAGTGGGCTGGTTACTATGCAACAAGTGAGGCATATCAAGGATCTTGCATTTGCTAAGTGAAGTGGGAGTCAGATGAGATTAAAAATTTGATTAGTTCATTTATGTGTGGCTGTTTTCAAAGAGTCTGAGAACGAAAAGAGGTAAAGTGCACAATTTATCCTTCCGCTGAGGAAGTTTTGTTGTTTACACGGAGTTTATAACATTTGAAAAGATATACAGGATACACAAAGCTTCCTGTAAGTCTTGAATTTATGTAATATCAGAACTCAGATAAGCTAGAATAAAAACAGACTTCCAGCACAGTTGTCTTGTAGTTGAGTGAGCTTTATAACAAAGCTTTAATAAGGAAGCTTGGCAAGGCAGTATAAAAATCAGGTCTCTTGTAGGGATGCCTGGCTAAGGGATTACAGGGCTCTCAAGAGTAAGACCTGGCCATTCCTGGCTGAGCCACAGAACCATTCCATTCACTTTAGAAAAGCTATTTTCTCTACTGCAAATAGACCCAACTAAGTAACCTATGCAGTCCCATTGCTGTTTACTGTCTATAACAGCAAAATAGATTCCACGTCTCATGGGCATTTTATGACAGCTGTTGTTTACAACATCCTTGAGTGAAGTAGCCTTCAAAGGTGTTCCTTAACATGATATGGTTAATCATTGTCAATTCTAAGATGCAAAGGTTTGTCCAGTAATTGACCTACAGCTTTTAAAACAAAGAGCCATTTTAACTTCAGATCCCATTTGAGAATCATAGATGCTACTGTATGAATAAAAAATGAAATTATTATACTTAAACTGTGTGGGTAAGCACAGTAGAAAGGTTTCCATCTCTGAAAGTACAATAGTAACTCTCATAATGATGAACATACCTAATTTACCTTACCACATAACAAGTGCCTAAAGTAGCACTAAGCAATAAGGTGTTTAAGTGTGGTGTCCTCCAAATGTTTGTTCATAGGACAAAAATGAATTTTAACAGGCATCCAGATTATTATCTACTCAAATGACTGGGAGTATTTGGATTATATGTACAGTGAAACTTTTGCATGGCCTTCATGTTAAAAAAAAACTTGCTTACATTGTTTGCTGTGACCACAAGATTGCTTACATTACACTTCATCAAAAATGTTGGGTTGCATCTGATTATCATTCATTAATATTTTCTTATAGTTACCAATAATTAGAGCATTTGGGAAAACCTTGCTCAGTTTAGTGAAAAATATGAAGTGCCAGGTGTTCAGCTAATGTGAATCAATGTTGAAGAAAATGAGTTTGGCAAGGGAAGTTTTGTTACTATGTCCATGCTGGTGTCTGTAAAGATACAGAACTCAGCATAACAGGGCATCATATTCCATGGCAACATGGGCTGAAAATAAATCTGGTTGATTTACAAGAAAAGGTTCCTCCTCTTCTTGCCTCTCCCTTCCCCAGCGCCTCAAGAAGCTGCCAATGCAAGATATAAATGCTACAAAGAGTTTCTGGCATTCACAGTATTCTGACCTCTCATATATTATATAATACATGCTGAATAGCAATTTAAGAAACCCCCGGGTAATATTTTGGCATAGACCAATCTGACCCAGCTATTTCATCCTCCTCTCCCCCTACTCAACTGCATATGGATCTTCCTTGACATCTTTTTTCCTTGGTGTTAGGCATTGCCAGATACTAGCACACACTCTTTCAGAAATTCGTATCACTGTTAGACTTGGCTGGGAATTTTATGTGATTTTTTTTTTTAATTAGGAAATACTGAAAATAAACTAAACATGTTGTGGGAAAGTCAGTTTTCTAATGGAAGATTAAGTTTAACATATGTTACACAGTTGCAAAATTATCATATTTTTTGACATTTTCAAAAGCAGTTTATTTCCCTGGTGAAAATTACTCTTAGTTTTGAAATTAGTGTATCCCTCAATTAAAGGTTTAGTAAAAAATTCCAAAGGCGAGGTTGGTGTGACAGGAGTGGGGGTAAGTGTTAGACCACAGGAAAAAAACCTTCCTGTGATTATCAGAAAGACTTGTGACTGTGCTATGTAGACATAGTTCAGCTTAAAATAAAAGTATCAGACAGGAAAAATAATGCCAAAATGGTAAAAAAAGTTTTGTATGGGCAGAGCACCAAATACTCAGATTCTTGTGATACTCCAGCTAGAACTGGATGGCTTCTTAGAGGCATCTTATACCATCCCAAAGGCTAGACTAAACGTGCTTGCCTAGGCCTGAGAAGTGTTTCCACCCTGCTCTTAAGAGCTGTAAAGGGATGGCAGTTCTCCAGGTCCCTAGTGATTGCTGTCCAGTCTTCAGACATGTCCAGCTCTGCAGACACAGATCCCAAAAGAACCTTTTTAGCTGTGCCAGACCTTGGCCTTAAAAATTAGCCTCAGAAATGCTAAGAAAGCCTGACAACTCACAGCAGATGTCTTCTGAATCTATTCTCAAACTGCACTGTCTGGAAGGTTCTAGAGTCACAATAGCTGCTAGGATGGTGCATTGTTTGAGCATAATTTGTAAAATTAATTAAGCCAAGTGGATTTTATTTGTTGTTGCTAGGAACAGCCTTCTTTCTCATGAATGACACTAACAGAAAACTTCAGTGTGATAAGACAGCACAAGACCATATTTTTCTGTTACAACTAATGTGTGATAAGTTCTCTTGCCGTAATCAAGTTGTAAAGATTGTTAGGACTTGATTGTTAGGACTGCTGTTTTTCCCCTTGACGAAAGCCTCACTTTGCCTGCTCTTGGCAAAGACAGTTCCAGGCACAGGCAAAACACGAAACTATCTAAGCAATAGGGAAGGGAGCCTGCTACACACAGCTAGAAACGGGTTGAAAAGACGGTTTGTATACAGAAGCAGCACCACAGCAAAAGCCTTGTCCTTCGCCTAGCCTTGATAGGATCACAAAAAACAGAACTAAGGCTATTCCTTTTGTCGAAAGATTTTAGAATGAGGGGTGTAGCAGCTACTGCAGGGAGTTCATATCCCACCCCAACAGCAGCAGCTCTGCCTTGTGAATCCATTACTCCTTTTCTTTATCAACACCTGGAAAAAGAAACTTATTTTTTCTTATCTGTATCTCAAGTTCATCTTATCACTTGTCCTTGGCTGTGACTGGAAAGTTTGCCTGTCATCTTTAGAACAATAAAATTCAATTTTACCTGTACCACTGAGTGTCTCTGAGAAAGAGCTGCTTTGGGAGTGAAAGAGGAACAATATCAGGGTAAATAAAATCAGCCAATTTAAATTTTCTATAAATTTCAGACAAATTCAAAAGACAAGCTGCAATAATACCACTCTTCATAAGCAACTAAGTTTCTGAATCTGATCTCCTAAAATTAAAATTACGTAATTAATTAGAAATATCTACCTAAGCAAGCTACTTAGTTTTGATTGCTGGAGATGTTGATGAGCTTTATCATGTAGGTTTCAAAGACTAATATATTTCTTCATGGACAGGTTTCCAATCCAAAGCAGACCTGAATTTCACTGCATGACTAAGGATGGCAAAGAAAAACCTCCAGTATTCTTGAAATTTCAAGAGTTTGCAATAGAGACATTCTATTAGCATTCCCAAAACTGCTTTCTTCCAGCTGGATGTTATACAACCAGTTTGCAACTCACATAATTGCAACCTCAATTATTCATACTAATTAACTGCTCTGTTAAAAGGTTATTTACTGTTGGAATGATTTATTAACAGCTGATAATATATTTATTCATAAGTAGAGAGGGGAAAGCCATAGGGGATTTCAGTTTCAGAAACTACACAGTCAATCTTATATTGGTTTTGCCACCTGAGACACCAAGCTATTCAGGAACAGATGAAAACATGAGAAGTTCTACTGGCTCCAGGTTTTCTTTATTGACCTAGAAGTATTATAATTTGGTTTCTACCTCTAGAAACTATGACAAAAACTAGAATTTTAGCCCTTGCCTCGTAATAAGGTAACTTAGAGGTTTCAAACTATCAGTGTTGCAGGAATGTACATAACAAAGAACGGCATGAAGTTTTGTAGCGCATATGCAAAATGATGTCATCAATATTTCATTAGTTTCAGATTAGGAAAGATCAAGCAGGAAATTACTCCCATACATGATAGAAATATTAATTGCACACAGGATCTAGTGTCCCACTACAACTCTTCCATTTACATCAGGATAATTGGACCAGCCATTCACCTTATGAGGCTCAAGAAAATTAAGGCAGCTGTTAAACTTCTGTGCTGGGGATCATACGCCTCCTTCTCACACTTCCATGGAAGTGGTTAAGTAAGAATAAATGCAAGTTCAGAGAGCACACAGCATCACTTAAACGGCACCATACATTGTATAAAGCAGAATTAACAATCCAGTCACTCCTGAGCAGCAGAACAGGGAGAGCAGCAATCCTCTGTGTGTCTAATTCGCCGGCCCTGTGATAAACACAGATTAACTATGGGGAAGAGCAAAACAACCCTCCAATGGTGTCCTTAGAGCAAAGCATACTGGAAGTATGGTACTGGCCAGGCTGGAAGAGTGTCTAATGCCCAGAATATGACAACTACATTCTACTCCACATTTCCCTGCAGAAAAACATTCAGGGATATTTACTTCCACATAATCATAAACATTTTGAAAGTCAATTTATGCACCTACATAAAAGAATCACCTGGAAACTGTATCACCACTGCAGCATGTACACCCTTGCAGCAGCTCTGATAGCAGTGAAATTTCAACTGTATGTTCTTCTCCAGATGAGCAAACTTTCAAAGGCTCAGAAGTTATTGTTGTAATAGGAGAGATCAAAGGCCTTGTAGCAGGTGTTTAAGCAGCTCTTCCTGTCCAATTTCTGCCCGAACAATTCACAGCTGGCTATGAAAGGGCCTGCAGAAGTAGCTCAGAGAGCGAGCCAAAGTTAGGGGAAGTCTTAGTTTCTCTGACTTGGTTTGTTATGGAAGAAGTAGATTATTATTATTATATGATATTTTCTACGTAATAGCAGGAGGAAGAGCTTTTCTGTTAAACACCTGATTAGCTAACGACTTTGACTCAACAGCTGTGCTGAATATTTCTGAAAAACATCTTTCTGTCTTCCCAAAATGCCTACAAACACCTCGCAAGGAATGGAGCTAGGTGCCAAAGTAGGAAAGAGGGAAAGGCCAAATCCTTTACATGGACATCACAGCTCAGTTGTAATCAAAAGAGACTCACTTGCATCCTGATGTTACTGTAATGGGGTGCTACAGCAATAAGCAAACTTATGCTGAGTACCACACTTTTCCTGCTGCTTGTTAATACCTATTAACAAATTCACAATGGCCCAGAAAACAGCACCACAGAATGGAAAATAAACCATACAATGAAAGAATGAAACTGAGTTTTTCAGAGCAAAGGGATTTATTTGTCTGTGGTTTATAACAGACAGACAAAAAATTTCTCATTATGAAGATATATAAAACATAGTGTGTGAAAATTGAAGCTAGACATTTCGTGTTGGAAATAACAATCAAATCCCTATTTAACAATGAGGTGACTTTTCCATTGTCTGACATCTTCAAATGAAGTTGAGAGGTAGTTTCAGTTATGTGCTCCTGTTCCTTCAGAAGGTTTAGGATGGAGGAAAACATTGGGCTGAACTGCCTTGGGACATGCAAACGGATGCACTGCTCACTTTGCATTTGGGAAACTGTTTATACTGCCATAAGAAAAGCAGGTAATTGGAGGATATGCGCAGTGCACACCTGCTGCCACAACCATCCTTAGGAGACTAAAAAGAACTCCTACTCACGTGGCTGGAATAACACTGTGTTGAGGTAACTGAATACCACCCCAACGCACACCACACCCTATGGAGAGTCCACACCAATGTGATAAACATCCAAATTTGCACTACAGCTATAAACGTCCCCAAAATTTCTATTATGGAAACAATTTTGGTGGTTAAATATTTGCTCATATTTCCATTTGAATAAAAACAACAAAAAAACACCCCAACCAACACAAAAACAGAGGATTGCTCATAACAGGATGGAATTTTCTTGAGAAAATTAGGTACTGATCTAACATGGCTTTCCTATTTAAAAAGTTTCATTTTGCATAACCTTTGAAATATTTATATTAAAAACTGAAATACTGATTTGAAATGAAATATTAAATTATTTCACTCCCGGCAATGTCAGCACCATTGAAAGTGCGAGGTAGAAATTTTCCAAAATGAAGTGTCATTGAAAACTTTGACAGAAGGTTCTGATTCAAGAAAGTTGCTTTTTCCAAACAGAAGAGAAAAAAAGTGTTAGAAAAATGATTAACGCAGCCTCTGGAGGCGAGTTGTGGTGTAAAGTCTGACTGCAACTGAGGAAATTAAATACAGTCTACACTCTTTAAAAGGCAATGCTTTAGAAAGTGCATTTTTTTTTCCCCCTTTAACTTTTATTCAAGCATATTTAGCACACCTGCAAAGAGTCAGGGGGACTGTCCTGGCAGCTGACCTCCTTTCACTAGAGAACAGTTTAAAAGCAAGGAAAAGCAGAGTTTGCTTCCTTTTTCTGTTCTTTTTCTCCACAAATTTCAAGCAATCCAACCCTCATCTGGGTAGACCATCTGCACTTATGAGATGACAGCTCAGTGCCCATCCCCTTTCAAATTCTTGACCTAATTCAAGACATACAGAGAATTTTTCATCTCCTTCCAATGTAGAATGCTAAGAGGGTACTAGAGTTCAGTCATTTTAAAGCAAACGAGAAAAGCTGGCAAAAAAAAAGTAATGGAACCAAGAGTGAAGAGAAGGCCGCTGACCCGAACAATCCTAAATTAAGAAATTACTGTAAGGGAGCCACCAAAATCCTGCCGAATGCTAGAGTCAAGGATAGGGATTCTATCCCAAATAGCACAATTTCCTAACCACGCTATGGTAGCATTCCTCTTAAACTTGTGTGACTGAAATCGCGTAACCACTTTTAGAATACTTAGTCTTTCAGGTTAAGGTAACTTCACATGCTATGCAGTATTAATATAAAATATCAGCTACCTGATGGAGGTTTGCATGCCTTAATGTAAGAGTTTTCGTTTTGGATTGCAAGGCACCCACACTGCAGTTAAACAGCCAACCCCAGGCAAACAATTTCAGAGAATTTACTCTTTGTCAAAGTGTTTAAGAATGTCACTCTCTTAAGGGGTTAAAGAAACTATGACACATGAAAGGATAGCAAACATATCTTCTCTACACAATGTAGAAAATTTACTCCTGGATTTAATTTAATTCATGCATGTATATGGGTATATGTCGCAGTTGGAGACAAAAGAAGCACGCAGACTCAAGCTCAGCTCAGGACAGGACCCAGGGCCAAAAGGCCAAAAGGCCTGAAGGCCTGAAAGCCCAAAGGCCTGAAGGCCTGAAAGCCCAAAGGCCAAAAGGCCAAAGGCCCTGCCTTTCTTTATTCAGTCATTTTTATACCTTTTCAAAGACACCCGTGGATTGGAAGATGAGGTTACCACCTCTCCAACCACACAGGACACTGACACAGTCTATCATATTCCCCGCCTTAGGGAAAGGAATGAAAACAATACAGGTCGGTTAGGAAAACAAAGCTATGTTTACAGAAAATGCATGAGAAACTCTATTACAGGAATGAAAACATCGAAAGACTGCAAAACTCAGGGCAACAGGTATACATTCATATATATATTCCAGGCACATTTGTGTATTTGGAGGAGCTCAGAGAGTTTTATAGTTTTATACATATACACCACGGACTGTTTGAGAGGTTATTTTGTGCTTTGTAAACAAGGTAAAAAAACAGCCTTGAATTGCTTTTTAGACCAAAACCAAACACAGAATTTTAATATTTCAAAAGCTAAAACACATGCATTAAATACGGCCTGGAATATGTCCAAAGACACGCATTGATTTTCCAGAGAAATAAAGAGGAACTTTAGCCTCTGCTCTCACTTTCCTAGTTACCATTGCTGGGTGTGGCATAAATTCTGTGGCAATAACAGTGTTTAAAAAAAAGAGGGAAAAATAAACAGAAAATAAGCCCGCTCCTGCACTGTTTTCTTCTTCCAGCTTCATCATTATAACAAGCCCTGCTCATAAAATAGCACAGACTTCCTCCTTTTTGGACATAGAGATAATCGACTGAAATAGGTCCATACTATTAACCATGACCTCATATTGAAGCTAAGATCAGAATGTTGAATGTAAAAGCTGAACTCTTGCCATCTTCTTCCTTCAGTAGTTAGTGAAAATGAGTTTGGCTCTTTTATTCTGTTTTGCTCCAGCTGTTTGGCCATCTTATCCCAAACTACTCAATAAATGCTTCAAAAGCCCCACACTCTCCCTCAAATCAATTCACACTGTGCTTTAAGTTCATTCTGCTGAATGGGCTTCACAGCTGAACAGTAATGTCAGGAGTAAACATGGCTAAGTTACAGGCACTGAGGCTGTTCAGCCTGTGGTTCTTCTGATCTTGGCCAACAAGTCATTACACACCAGTACCATTTCCCGTTGGAAAGAGGACAAATCCACATCGTTTTGTACAAGGTATACGAGCCCAAGCATCTTTAGCATCTTGGATCTTTAAATGCATGGCTGTACAGGGTCAGGAAACTCATGACAAATTTATAAAGCCCTCTGAGATACTTGGAGCAACAATCAATAACTATGACAGTAACATCATTATTATTATGAACCTATTGCAGTTTGGCAGAGTTGTGCCCAGTGGAAGTAAGGGAGAAGAGAATCATCTGATAGACAACTATATTATGACCTGAGGCATTGCATGTGTTACACAACTGTTGAGTTTACAAAGTGCTGGCTACCTACAACTCACATTGAAATCATCTCTTGTGACTTGGCTTAATTTGTAAGGAGTATGGGACTTGCAGATTTGAGCAATGAGAACAGGGTTGCATGAGAAACAGTAAGATTAGAGCAGTGTGAAGAGAAATGGAGGGCACAGTGTATCTGCAGAGAGAGCTCTAACAGCACTTTTTTTTCTGTAAACCATGCTCAGGGTTTGCTTTGTTACAGCTCCCAAGGAGTATGTATTACACAGCTCCTATAGCAAGCACTAGCTGCCACATAGCCAAAGGGATTTTGTTTTGGTTTTTTTAGCCAAGACGTCTTGGTTGCAAAAGAAAGATGGTGATGCATAAAACTGATACGTTAGCCACATCAAATCCAAAGATGAAATATTGTCAGATTTAAACCTCAGCCTTATAACTGGTCAGAAAGACTCCTGGGAATGTCCAACTGTAGCATCAAAGATCTCCTCTGAAATCAATCCTCCCTCACCACCTCCACAAGAGAGCTGCTATCGATATTAGAAATCACAGCTTCATAACAGCCTGTCTCGTTCACATGAATTTACCTACATGAAAGCAGATCTGTGGCCAGGCATTTAGCTCTCAAGTGCAATCCCCCTGGGGGTTTATCCTAAGGGAATGGTTCCCAGACCAACCAGCCTTGCTTACCTTACCCAGTAAGATAATGGGGTTCTAGCTGACTTCATTACTCAAATAAAAGAACAGGGGGAGGGAAGAAGGCAGGGCAGTGGTTTAAGCTTCCCTAAAATTGTTGCCAGTGCTCTCTGGAAGTAAATTATCTAGGTTCATCCAGACAAGATCATCAAGCAAGAGACTGAAGGGGAAAAGATGTGATGAGGTCAGTGATTGCTTGCCTCTTTCTGCAGAGATCTTGGTGCAGGAGAAGGCTTCACTGAATTCCTTGCTACCACTCAAGCTAAAACAGGAGTGTGAGGTGGGTGCAGTCCTACAGTCAATCTTAACAGCATTTGTGTCCAGTATGACAAAGTGAATCCATCTCAACTTCTTGATACCCTTGTTCTTTACTTAATAAACAGGCCTTTTATTTGAACCCAACCTTGCCTGTGTGTTAAAATAATCAGTTCCGAGAGTCAGGATCAAGCAGTTTCTCCAGGGTGATCATGATATCTCCAAGAGCCTAGAAAAACTCAGCATTTTAACAGGTTCCTGTCCTAAGCTGTGGCATCAGGCCACTTTCTAGAAGAAAATCCTCCCATGGCATTTATTTTTTGCCTTATACTCAATACTTCAAAGTCATCCAAAGTCAGCATCTGCTTCTTCTATAACTGCAGCAGCAAGAATGGGGTAAGCTTCCACTTTACTGCATCTGGATTTAAAATACCATGCACAATTATTAACTGCCTCCCCTGGACACTTCCTTCATTTATTTTGCTCAGGCAAGCAGGTCTTGGAAACTTGAAGTTGAGTAGCCTCAGCAGCACGAAATGGTCAGTGATTTATTAAGAAGAGCTGTAGGTGCAGAAACGCTCACCAGGTGGCTAATAAACAGGCTTTGTGAAATAAAACTAAGGGGGGAAAAAAAAATCAGTGGCCTTTTCTTGGGATAGTATCAAAAATTTTAAATATGCACCAGGGAAGGCACACTTTTTTTTATATCATTATTTTTTGAAACAGTTTGACATGTTCTTTGAATGTTAAACAGACATACACTTGGCATTTTCTAAGTCAGTATAATTCCAGTGGAGAAGGGGGAATATATTAATATAGAAATAGTCTCCCTTCTGTGTGGAACAGCGTTTAAATCTCATACTGAAATGGTCTTTCATAATGAATTACAGGTATAATCCAAAAGCTGAAGAGGGCTTTGATCACACTTCAGTATGCTTCCCAATCTGCGGTGACACAAGTTAACTGAGGCTGAGGAACGCTGCAGACAAAACACTTGGAGATGTTGAAAGATAAGCCTTCTTTTTTTTTTTTTTTTTGCTAAACTGTGGAACAAGAATATGTTCCAAACCATGGGATAGGAGTGAAGATAAGAAAATATGCACTGTGGTGACCAAAATAGATATTTCAACAATAAGAAAATGGTCTTTTCAAACAAGTCATCTATCTTGCGTATATAAAAAGGTTGGATAAGGTAGCCTTGACAGCTTGGCAAGATAAAGGTGGATCCCAATTATTTAAATTTTGATGCTCAAAAAAAATTTGTATGGAACTTAATTTTTTTTCTTTAACAATAAAATACAAAATCTTGCAAACCTTTTGTTTGTGGTTTTCATCAGCTTGAGGAGAAAGAATCTCGAACTAAAAAGTACAATGATTATAGGAATTATAAAATAATTTTTTTTAAAATGTAATAAAGAGAACATACTGACAAAAAGACAAAAACAGACATTGAAAACTGATGCAAATTTTGATTCCAGAAATTTGTCTGATTACATACATTCAATAAAGAAATGAGAGAATTTGTTTTTACAAGCATCACTTTTTCCTTTCCTTCACGTTTCTTGTCTTAGTAGTACCTTGCATTGCCACTGGATGTAAGCTGGTAAACAGGTTGGCACGGATCAGCTCTTGATGAGTCATTTGAGAACAGACAGCATCCTTTTTAGTTGGCATCCAGTTTTACAGCCCTCTCTTTGTCCATGGGCTAGAACCTTTGGCAGAATGTGACCTCAAGCGATCATTTGTATAAATAACAGAAGGAGAGAGTATGTATTCAGCCACAGGGTGTTTCCACTACCAACCGTCCACCCATTTTTTATGTTCTTTGCTAAACATCACTGAGAGAAGGTGTAAAGATTGTCCTGTGACCATCTATGTATTACACCTTATATGAACTGCACAAAGGCATTTCCCACAGATTGGGACCCGACAGCACTACAGCATTCCAAAGGAGCGTATGCAGAAAGCACGGTTGATTAAAATAGAAGAAAGATCTCTTACTGCATCTATAAATAGGTCACTGAATCTGCTGAGCTATGAAATAGGCAGGCTTTCGAAAACTGAAACACTTGGGATCCATAGTCCTGCTAGGACACACATACATCAGCCCACTCCAACATACTTTCATTCACTCTTGAGCACAAAAGATTCTGCTTTCCTTTTCCTACCACTGGGATTAATTCAGTGAACTTCCTCAAATTGCATAATTACTTAATAAGAACAAAACCTGACCTCAAAGATAAGCAAAATATTTGGCTTACTGTTTAAGGCTTCAGTCCAGAAGCACCTGGTTACAACTACCCAAATTCAGGATAATACTTAAACATTTACTGAGGTCAGACCAACCTCAATTAGATTTAAATAAATTTAAAATGCCCTCGTGAATGTAAGAAGGAAGAACTCCTGGTAAGCACATCTCTCAATCTGGTAGGAGACTTCTGCATTTCCGAGAGGATTTGCAGTTTTACTGGGATTAACTCATCTGCTGATCCTCTTGAGAAAAACTCTTGCTTTAAGCAGTGTTAAAACAATATCTTAAATTTTGCCATCAATTTCTTAACCTTGATGCCATGTAAGTCACCATAAAGATATTACTTATGAAAGGTAACAGATTAACACATTTGCAGTAGAAACCGTTCTTCATCAAGGATTTGTGGAAATAATAATGAATCTGTGATACATCCAGGATATAAATTCCAATATGAAGAGTTTAATAATGTAAAATACCTATAAGTAAAAGAATTATTCACGTCAGAATTGCCTTCCTGCTTGGCCTCCACCATCAGTTGTCAAAGGAGTAACATCTCTCACTGATGTGCCAAGCAATGATCCCATCCCCCATCCATCCCAATTTCAAATAAGGAATATTATCAAGTAACTTGTCTAACTTTTCAAATTTATGATGCGTGGTGAAACAGTGCTGCTTTCTGCCCCTAATAGTAAAATTTCACAGAAATGCGTTGTCACAGCTGACAAAATTTCTTTTGAGAAATGGCCTCTTTTCTACTGAAGAACCCAAATTACATGTCCCAGTGGAGACCTTAGCATCACCCTGGAGATACAAGACCATCAGGATAAATAACCAGACAGAAGGACACTCATCTTAATTTTCAGATAATGCTCTGTCATCTTCTGAAACTTCCTAGTCCTGAGAGACTTAGAGTACTAACCAGATAAACTATAAAATATGGCAAGGAATGATCTACAGTGACTTGTGCATCTTTCTCAATCCATAAATAACTTTATATTTCATTTCTGGCAGCATGACAAAGCAAGGAAGTAATGAGCCATTATGGAAAACCCATCTGTTGCTCATAAGGGGAAAGGCTTTGTGCTGGTAGATTTATAGAGGAAAATTTTCACTGCAAGTCCTGTTATTGTTAATGAGAATTGCACATCTAATTGCCCATGCTGAAAGTGCATCCCGTTATGTTCCTTCACTATCTAGATGGCTATTGTGTGCTCCAGCAACAAGGGAAAGCTATTATCAAAAGAAACCCCATTGTTAAGAGACTGTGACATTCAAATTCTGAGGGAAAGGAAGACCAAACAGAACAGGGGAGGCTGAGAGAAGACAAGTATAAACGTACTAGTCAAAATTTCTGATAATACAACAAAACCACTAAAGAAATTATTTTTGCATGCACACAGAGAAGCATAGTCCACTTGGTTTAGTCCAAAACCCATGTGTTTTTATTTCTCTTGCTAAGTTTCTCGACTTAAGCTTCAGATTCCCAGCGAGAATTTTAACCTCGTATTGTTTTATTTGATCACCCTTCCAACTGCTGTAGAGAAGTTTGCTCTAGGCAAAAATATCCTGCCTGCACCTACTTGGCAGGGTTTTCAGAGCACTGGAGACTGCCTCTGCATCTTGAACACCCTTGAACATCAGGAAAGATAAGGCCTTTATCTTTCCTTTTGCCTATGATTTATTTAGCCCATGCACACACACTGGACCCCACCTAGCAGTTCTGTACCAGATTGTGCAGCCCCAGCATCCTACAGCAAGTGGAACAGGACAAGAGGCCAGGGGAGAAGGAATCTGGACCAGAGGTTTCACTTAGACCTTTGGTTTATAAGCATTCTCAACTCTTCTTCCATGCCTGTCTCTGCCTGAACTTGCCAGTGCCACAGGACAAGACAGCAAGCACTCAACCACAGCGGCTTGATCATGACAACACCTGAACAAGCAACGCCTCTCCGCTGCTCCAAGGCTCAGCCTTGAAGCCACAGACACAAAACCTGTGGTTTCCTGCTACCATTTCTCTGGTATGGGATCCAGGGCCTGAAGGAACAGGCAGACAAGAAGCCTGGTAGAATATTGTAAGAGTTCACCAACACCAAGAAACATGGAACAGATGGAAAGAGAACTGTAAGGAAGCAATAGTAACAGGTTCCTTCTAGTCCTAGCAACAGGGACATAAAGTTACTGTCACTCAGACAAAATAACTTTGCCTTTCTCATTTACAGAAAAGAAGCAAGCTCCGTAGCCAGGGCCCTGTAGGAGCAGGCCCTGGAGCCAGACTGAAACAACAGCAACAGTTTAACTTAGCAATACCCAGATTTGCAACACAATGCATGTTTAAGAGAATCTTCTCTGGCTGCAGACCCCCAAAGATGCCTCTACTCCAAACTAAGTCTCTGTGTCAAAAGCAATGGGCCTTAAACAACACCGAGCTCTTACTTTCTCTTTCCAAAACATAGCTATAAAGTTAATCCACCACTTAAAGGAAAACAGAACAATACAACCATTGCCAAAGTTTGGTCCATTAATAAAATAAAGCTGATGACCCCCCAGATACGTTCCGGGTATGCTTCTGATGGCTTGATGACCACCAAAAATTTTATCCTGCTGCAACATCCCTATGTTGAAGACATTGAAGACAATGTTCAAGACTAACAATTCAAGTTACTCCTGAACTTTGCACAGCAGATCTCTGAGTAATGAAAACAACAAGGCAAATCATACAATGTGCGTATTTTGAAGAACTGTTGTTCAACAGCCCTTCCTATCGGGAGGCCTCAAGTACTGTACAAACATGCCTTTCCTTTGCATCAACTCAGTGAGGTTGAGATGACATTCCATATGCTATTCCTGAAACACTCACATCTGGAACACACAAATTAGTTTGTAAAGAATCACAACACAATCTGCTGAATGTTGCTGAAATTGCAGAAGGACTGTAAGTAATCAGAATAAAGTCAAGAATTTGGACAGATAATTGTGTTTGACATGAAGCACCCTGTGGATCTTCAGTTGCCATTAGTAGCAATATTATCTACATTAATTTTCTCAGCAGAAACAGTTTAAGAAATAGGGATCTCTCTAAAACAATTACTTACTGATTCAGCACTACATTTGGGGGGAAACTGCAACATCATTTTTAAATGTCCTCTGTCCAAGTACTAATTCAGATTATTCCTCCGGGAGCTGGTGATCAGTTTACAATGTTATGCTACAACCAGTTCCTTTTAGAGCTCTTAACTGAACAAGAAGCTTCTGGAATTACCAGAGGAGAAAGACTCTATGTTGCTTTAGGGATTCTCCAGCTGAAGAATCATACTCCTTGTCAGCTTGTGAAGACTAACATGAAACTTCATAAGACCACATGTGCCAGCTGCAGTTTTGTGAGACAGTTTTGATAGAAATGCTATAAAGAATGAAGTTATTTTAATGTCTCAGCCTGTATGAAGGTACATATGCAAACATGCACAAGCCCTGAATTTATAGAAGCTGGATTTTTTCTCAGAGATCCTTTGCTGGGATATGGTTCAAAAATGAAGATAAGGTCTCAAGGAAGGTCAGGACAGCATCAAGGGTAACAAAAGAAAAGTTGGACCATCAAAACCAACACATCAAAATTTAACAGAAACCACCTTACAACACTAAAAGCAGAAAAGAAGTATGCCTTGTCTCCAAAGCACAGGTATAATGTGACTTTAAAGAATTAAATTCCTTGGGGAGAAAAGGAGAGGAGTAAAAAGCCCAGGCTGAGCTGCGATGTGGTACATCTCCATGTCAGCAAGTTTCAAATGGCAGTGAGAGAGCTGACACACACTTTATATAACATCCTGCAGAGCTGCTGTGGACAGAGGAGTACACCTTTTTCTAAAGGCATAAAGTGTGCTCTTACTCTGCTGCTGTGGAGAAAACAAGATGGGAAAAATGAATGTTTAGGTGACAATATAGCTGCAGGGTAAGACCATGACTGGCAAGGGCAATCCTTACACTTCAGCTGGCCACAGTACAAAGCTCTGTAAAATTTCACTTTCCTTCCTGAGTCTGTATATCTGTCCAATGCCTCCATGCTGCCTAGCCTTACAAAAGGCAACAGGAAGAAGCATTCTGCCTGGAAAATTCTGCATTTACAGATAGCACATCCATAGCACGCTCATTTCCCTACTTATTTAGGCTTATGCCACATCTAAATTTATGTGCCAGAACTCCTATAGGGATCAGCAAATTCTTTTGAGGAAATACAGTTATAGGAACATAAAAGGACAGATTTCTCCATTTAAGAACTGCTTCAAGATTCTTTCTAGTATAAGCCACAATGCTCACAGCAGGACTTGCTGCTGCTGTTCTACCAGTGTAACTGTACCAGCAATCCCCTTCAAATCAGACAAGACCTTATTTCACCAGCAGAAGGCCTAAAACTGTTTTTCTTGGAAGACCTTCTCTCTTCTGCTGCCTGTGTCTCTGACGAGGTTTAACTGCTCTCTCCCTGGGGATGGTGATGTGTACAGGGTTGTTTTCTGATCTCTCCAGGTCTTGAAAGCAGCATGATCAAATGGATGACTGAAGAGACCTGACAGGTATGCAGCTGTGTGCTGCAGCTCCGCTGCCCCCTGACTTCCCAACTCATCTGTCCCTCTTGTCTCACAGCACACAGACAGGACAGAACAGAAGATTAAAGCCACATTACACGTTACTGAATTACACTGGAAAGAAAGCAGATACTAGCAGAGGACAGAGATAATGCTCCCAAGTAATAAAGTACACAACAAATTCTGAGAGTTCCTGCTCTCTAATTGAAATGAAGCCTCCATTTCATTCTCCCTTGGATCTTCTTGGGTATTCTTCTTAAAGTTTTGACAATTTTAAGCTCTTTAAGACCAAACAGATTATTTCTCCATAAAAAAGGTAACAGCAGAACTGACGTGATTATCTGTTTATACACATTATAAACAGCCATCTGAAACACATTTTTTTCCTTGAAGAGCTCCTTAAGCTAGATCTGAGCTGAAGAAAACTGTAAGCTAATGACGTTTCTTCTAGATTTAAACTGACTTACTCAATACCAGACACGATTTAACTATACCAGCATAAAGCTCAGTACAGCCTGGCTTACCCTGCAGTGGAGCATCCATACAGGCCTATTACAACTGCTGAACGTTCACAGTTTTCCTGGAAAAATTTTGAGAAAACACTGAAGCTCATTGGCTGCCTTAGAGAAGGAAATAGAGAATTGCACATACCTCACCAGGAGACTTATATGAAGTTAACATTCAAGAGAGTTTAAAGCCTATGTCTGGGGCTCCAGAGTTGATCCACACGTCATATTTCAGCTTCCGTTTCTGAAGACTGTCCCTACAGAATTTAAGACTGCCCTGGACTTAAAACAACAAGACTGTATAATTGAATGTACAAAGGAGAAGATGAACAGGAATCTGTACCTTAAGAGTGAATCTGAAAGACTTCCTGAAGAATCAGAAGAATTAACAAGACTAATTCTTTTATTGATGCATTTGAGTGCAGTGTGCATGCCCTTGATTGCACAGCACAGTTTTACCTGCACAGGCAGCTAGAGGACACACAGCACTGCCACCCACGCCTCGACAGCTGCAATGTTCAAGCGTTCCACAGACTGATTTAGTGCCACAAACAGGTGGGTATCCTTGAGGCTCGCATTAAACAGGCAGACTGGTGGTTCCAACACCCCTCTGTCTATCCCCTGTCACGCTATCAGAAACACATTATTAGTTTATTCCATACCTTTTATACCTGATGAAAATACACCCACATTTGGCAGGCCAGTGCCTAAAATACGTATCTCCTTTTATATTTACAGCAAAACCTTCAGCATATTGCACTTGTCTCTTTTCAAAAACAAAACAAAAATCCACAAATTGTGTATGTCTTCTTTTGAAAATGCATGAAGAAATGGCCCTCAATTTTAATTTCATTTTGTAGATGGCATGAATGTGATCATAAACTGGCAGTATAACATGCATAGTGGCAAGAACAGTATGAAAAAACCAACATTCCTGGTGAAAATCTGGAAAAATAATTTATTTATAAATACTTTATCTCATTTAACCCAATGAAAATGAGGGAGAAAGGGATCTCTTTACATAAGCAAATTTGAATTCATCTTTTTATTTAAAATCTGTCTATTGCAACACATATATTAGAAAATACCTCATAACACAGTTGATTATCATTTGATAACATAAAGCTCAGATTCATCAGGCAAGGAACAGATACACAGAAAAAGCACAAAACAATTTGGACCCGCCTGCAGAAGTCTGGTTACAGCCCTGCACACTTCAGCGAGGGTGGATACAACCCCAGAATGGGCTCCTTTCCTATTCATGGACTTGACTAAGCATTCTGCAGGCCAGAACCAGCCAGCATACATTACACTGGTTAATATGTCATAGCACTGTATTTACCAGCCTGAAAGAAACTTCTTCATTAGAGCTTTCTGCTTTTGATATCCTAAGATTTTAATTAAGCAGTGTCACAACAGGGTGTGCATTAACAGAGCATTGGCACATGCCTTTGGAGCATTGTGAAGCACTGGACCAGAGACCAATTACCTTCTACCACCCAAGCAGTACAACTGCAGCCCATTAATGCACACCCTGGTGTGGCCTGTTTCAATTAAAGTATATTTGTGAAAGGACAGGCAGTGTTGAACCACTGAGAAAATCAGATGTTTTTAGGCTAGGATCCCACTGATTATTCAAACTTTTACAAATGTACACACTGAAATTCAGTAAACAAATCGCCCAGCTTACTTGGTTACACTGCATAGTAAGAAATGGCGCTATTAAGAGAACAGAATGCAATTTCCATCTGAACATAGAGAAGGCAAGAGGGAAGCTGTGGTGTCAGCACTTCTGCTCTCTCCATTCCCCCAAAGGAGGCTCAGTTTCAAGAAACTGGCAGAGACAACATTGAGGAGAAATAGGCTCTACTCACCCCATGACAGAGTTTATCCATGGATAGAGTTCATCCAATTATGTAGCACAGTGAAATTCACTAGGAACTTAATATTGTCTTTGTGTCTTGGTTTGTGGTTTGTTGGGGTTTTTTGCTTTTACTACAAAACGAATTTTCTCCTTGCATAAAAATTTCGTACATGGTTTCAGTAAAAGACACATACACACTTGGCAAAATATACTTTAACTAAACATCCCATGCACATCAGGCAAGTCTTGCTTCCTCACACGTTTTTGTTTCCCTTTTCTCTCTCCACTCCTTTTCCATCTACGTATTTATGTCAGAGACTGTTTAGGGTAAGCACGAGCCCTTCTGACATACTCATACAGCCCCAGACAGAATGCCTCACACTTTTAATGGCTTTTAGCTACTCTAACGCAAGTCACAAATAAATATAAAGCACTAACCTGTGGCCGACTGGCAGACTATAATTGCATGCTACAGGAGGGGAGCATAAAGCTGCGGTTTTGACCACTTCACTCTAGTTCAAGTGCACACCACCACCACCAAAGGACATAATACAAGTTGCAGAAAACACAAAAATGGTGGCAAAATTTCCTTGCTATGAGTCTCACTCAGTGTCCATAGAAATCAATTTGTCCTGATAGGTTAGTATAAACCTGTTTATGACTACACTGTAACCGTTGCCAAAACACAGGGCTGAATAAACCTGGCAGGAGCAACTAATGCGTAAGGAGCCATATCCTGCCTTACTACCTACCTACAAGGGTAAGTTGAGAGATGATGGACTGATAGAATATCTGGATGATAGAATATCTGGCAACTGGAAGCACCACAAAGAGAACTAGTTAAGCAGCAAAACAGTGTTATTACTAGTAAGCAACTAGGAATGAAGCTAAACAAAGTGAGGTTCTGGATGAGATTTTAAAAGAGAACAAGTGTGAAGTTCCCTATAGGAAATTGAGGTGAGTTTACTAGCCAGGGCATTGGAACTGTTCAAAACTCCAAGTAATCTTCCACAGGGGTAAGCTGGCATTTGTAAGATGAAGTGGATGGCACAGAGCTGCTTTTCTGCCTTCATTTTCCTATGCTTTTAAATGAGTCATCAGCCCGGACACGTAGTGAAGTGAAGTCGTATACATCAGCTACCTTCTCCAAGTCTCAGAGGTGAAGCTCGATACCTCTGCAGTAACAGCTAGTTAGTCACACAGGCAGCATTAGAGCCTCTAGGGATTTTAATGGCAATATTGCATTTAGCAGCTGGATTTATTTCCATATTTCAGGATCTACCTGAGCCAAGTTTGACATGAAAAATGAGCCATGTGATGAAGACACATGGCAAAATGATGAAATCTTGTCCCTCCTATTTTGTTTTCTTTCCTTAGGGTATAGTCTAACAACTCTGAAAAAGCAGATGTCATCTCCTGTCAACTACTCGTCTTTCTCTGTTGCTGTAATAATGAAATTTGCCAGTTCTAATTTCAAAAATACTATGTCTTCTAATCTTGAGTCACTATTTAAGTATTAAGAGAACACAAGCTTTTCTTCTGCAGTTACCCAGTGAGCTGAATGCTGTGCCTATTCTCTATTTTGTGTTAACAAACTCCCAGTGCAGACCATATGCTGCCAGAGTGATGGATATGGTTAAAATATTGACAATTAGATACTGACTTCTAAGCAAAATTGCAAACACCAGATTAATTTCAAGCACATTTGAGCTGATGTCGCTGTTTCTCCAGCTACCAATTCTTCTGGCCTCTTATCTGTTTTCATGGAAATTTATTCTGGGATTGACAGAAAATCTCCCTCCCATCTTTTGACTGTCTTTCAAAGGAAAGATCAATCTTTCAATCCCAATAATAAGGTAGTCAGAAGATTGGTAAAGAAGCATCTAAACCTTTATTTAAAAGCAGTAAGACATTTCTTCTATTTTTTCCTCTACCCCATTTAACCGGATGTCTTGCAGGACTTTCAGGATAACTTAAGAATCAAGTTTATTCTTTCTTCTCTTTTCCAGATTAAACAATCTTATCATCTGAAATCGCTATTTAGATTAGTATCTTAACAAATTATTAATCAAATAAAGTATGTATATATATAAAAAGTATAAAAGCAATATATAAATATACTGAATACACGTAAATATATAAAGAGATATAAAGGATGTATCAACATAGATATGTATATCAAATATGCATAATAATAGAAGTATTAAATGCGATTCCTAATACAATTTCTTTTTGAGGAAGAAGCATAGAACAGCACGTCCCAGATATGGCAAATATATTTTCTGAGGAAACACTGTAACTCAATTCATTCTAGCTTTCCTAGAAGCTCTGTACACTGGTACCTACTGACAAAACATTAGTGCAAGTTTGAATGAGACTAGTATCTAGATAGAACAAGGTGTAGAGCATTAAAAATTGAACCCAGAATAATATCTACTTGATATTAATATTTATATTGTATATTTTTCTATTTTATTTATAATACATGGTTGTTACGGATAAGATGTAGAAGTGCACAATTCTTACTAAAGGTTAGTAATATCTTACCTGTTATCTACCTTTAAAGAAACTTTGAGTAAATTTTTTACTCTCAGAACAGGTTTCTATTCAGAATGAATCAAGCTGTTAGGATTTGGATTGCAGTAAACATATCTGACTGAGTCCTGAATGTACATCTTGCCATGAAGATTCAGTTGAACATTTATGGATAGCTACCTCATTCATAGTGTTCTTCTGTCTGCTTTCTGCAAAGTTTTGTATGATTGACAGTTGTTACCACAAGGACAATAGGGACAGCAAGTAAAATATTCCCCCAAAAGAGAGGTAAGAGTGCTTTCCATAAGCAGTTGTGTGCACTATGTATATATAAAATATAATATATATATAATATATTATATAAAATAGATTAAAATTTGCATTGTTGTATCATGTTTAAAATACTACAGTTATTTTAGGGATGGCAAGACTGTTGAAGTGATTCCATTTGTAACATTTCCTAAAACTTCCTAAACGAGAGAAGAGAAATAAGGCATAAATTAATCTCCTAAATTACCTAGGTTAACCCCTTATATTCCTCCTAACAAAAGTCAATTGCTAACAGACAAAATGAATAGCTGTTAATCTTTGTTGCTAATAATCTTTTCTCAAGACTATGCAAGATAAAAGTTGAATTAGTTCTTCACGGTTCAAAGACTACCTGAGAGAAGTTAATATCACATAAAGTGATATAATGACCTTCTCTAACAGAAAGGGGGCATAAGGACATTATTGGTATAAGGGTATTACTTTACCAGCCTTACAGAAGAAAATTATTCTTCCATAAGGAATATCTTTTCTCAGTTGCTAATAATTGATTTCTTGCTGTAAGTCAGCAATTTATTGCTGCACTGCAACCATACAAAGTTGAAGATATTATTCCAACAAATATGAAAAGTTTTTTAAGTTCAAATATTGCATATTGTTATTGTTTAAATAAAATATAAGGAAAAAGAGAGTTCTTCTATTATTTTTCATATCTTGTGTTGACAGCACTGTTACAGCTCATGAAAGACTTGTAGGTTTCACGGTTTCATTTTGTCTTGACACTTCACTGATTTTTTGCACATCCTGCTAAAAAGGCAGGGAGCGCTGGATTTCCATGTGTGTTTTTAAACAGCAGCTCATGAGGCTGATCACTAGTTGGATTGATTTATGTTTTAATTTTATGGATGATATCACACAATTATCTCCAGATGGAATAATCAGGATGAAGCATTGCCAAAGAACATTAGACACTAAAGAAGTCAGCCAATGCAATCCATTCAGTACTGTAATTATTTTTGTTTTGGCTTCAGATATTTCTACAGAGGCACAAACTCATTCTGGTAGGGCCTTGTTCAGTATCTGCATAAGTCAATGGAAACACTTCCACAGATGAAAGGAGGCTCTGGCTCAACACCCCATAAACCTCCATTCCCTCCACACATTTCCCTGTGGTATATCTCAGAGATTCCCTCACTGTATTTCCTTCTCTTGCCTTTCTCTCTTCTGGAGCCAACCCTTGCCTTGCCACCCTTGTGCCCACCAGTTCGTTTTTTTTACCCTTCCCAGAATTTTGCAACTGATATTCAGACCCATTGTTTTTGGTTTATTAAACATAGACAAATGAAATTCAAACTTGTTCAGCCTGGGTAAACCAAGAAAGCTTTAATTCCTATAGCAATCTCTATAGTTCTTATTGGTATGCATTTATTGGACGAGCCAGACTGATGACTTCAGGTTTCTCAGTGTTGAACTCAACCAAATATTTCTTCCTAAATTAAATACAATAATCTAAGAGATAGAGAAGTTTCTCTTTTTTTTTTTCTTCCTGGGAAAACAAACAGACACTCTCTTGTTTAACAGGTCCCACTTTACTCAGCATCCAGCATTTCAATGCATACAATTAATTTTCTATGAGTGAATTTTCAAAAGGACCTGCCTCAGCTAGGAGCACAGATCCCATTGCAAACAATCAAACTACATTTAGAAACTTAAATAAAACCGAAAAATTGATTCTGAATTATAAGTGTAGACTTCAGGTTGTGACTATTTTGGTTGTACTTCCTACTGCAGAACCCAAACAAGCACCACAGGGGACACAGCAGATGGACCTCTTAGGACCGGTCTGCCTTGGTAGATGCCCTACCAGAGAGCTAATCAGCCAACTCAGGAACTGGAAGCAGTGCCATGACACCAGTGCAGCTTGCTAAAAGATAGAGATAATTACTGTGGATTCAGGGCTGTACCAGTGTGTTTATAATGCTTTCAGGACATGTGTAGTCCATCATGGAGCTATAATTTTTCCCATAGACACACAGAGAAATAAATCAAATTTCTACAGATAAGTCTGATCTGCCCATAGATCTGAATGAGCTGCTTTGTCTTTATGATACACTCATGCTGTCTTAAGTATGTTTGTTTATTATCATGCATTTTTGTCTGGCTGAATGAGGCATGACAATCTATATAGTGCCATGATGTATAGGGTTCTACTTGCTTATGTTCCTGAGTCAATGAATGAAGCTTTCAGGCTTCAGGAGTCTGAGCCAAACTTCCTGAGTTTCACAGCTTTCTAGGTTTTGGATCAGCTGCGTATGTTGTGACTGACACTTAATATTAGTTGAACAGCATGTTCTCTTTCTGTATATATAAACGTAAAGTTTTAGGGTAGGGTATCATGTCCAATTATTTCAAGTAATTCCTGAAAATGCAAAGGGGAATATTATATGATGGGTTTGTATCACATCTGGGTATCTCTTAGTACCATTTTATTAACCTCCATTACAGGCTTTTGCCGTAGCTTTTTTTGAGACATTCTTTGCAGAATATCACTGGTTTAAATATAATTAGGAAGCATTGGAAAAACAAACAGACAAAAAATTGCCCTCTTTGCACTGAGTGTTCAAAAAATTCTGATAGCTGTAATGACCATTTCCTTACAAAATTCCTAAGACTTTTGATCAACAGCCATACAAAAGAGGGGTTGCTTGCCTCTCATTTCATAGAAAGAAATGTATAATTAAGTTTTTAGACTTAACCTATGAATCCAGGATATGAATTTACAGTTTATGAGCTATTCCATGAAAAGTGCCCCTCTGTACGATCTGTGGCGGTTTATCCTTTAACAGAGTAGCAGAAAGCTATCTCAGAGGGCAGAACCTCTAAAGCAGTTGTCACAGATCAGCTAATGCTGTGTGAACTCCCTGAGCTCGCACCAAACAAGCAAGAGGTAATGCAGCCACTTGGAATAATCCTTCTATTCCACCCTACCACCTGGGTGATTTCTCACTTCCTACAAGTAACTTGGCAGGGTAAGTCCCATTTAAAAAGCTACTGTGTCCCATTGCAGTGCATGCATATAGCATAAGAAAAGTAAACAAAGCTGGATCTGAAGCACAGAGACACCATAGGCTAAAGTTCAGTACCTTTTTCACCTGAAACTTAAAGCTGAGTTCAAAAGGTTCTTGCTGAATAAGGTGCTTGCTCTCTAGCCACAATACACGCAGACATGCTGACAAGATGACAAGTGAATTTATTAGACTGGCATTGAACCTGAGCAAATAAATCTTCTTGGAGCCTCCTGAGTTGCACAGAGATATTCAGGTGGCCCTCAATAAGCCTGGCTGGCTTTGAACTGCCTCTGTGCCGTCCTGGTCCTTGTGGGAAATAGGAACACAGCACTGAAGTCTTCCTGATGACTCCACAAAATGAGACTGGGTCTTTAGGGCTATTAGTTTGTGTTCTGAGACACAATGAGGCTAAAATGCTCAGACCCAAGCTGGCTGGGAAGGCAGCACAGCTGCCTCTTTCTGGCACCGGACCTAAACTATTAAGTATGGGCAGCCCAGTGCTGGCTGGCTAAGGACAGAGCTCAAGTATTTCTGCTTCCATCGTATGATTAACCTCAAACTGGTTAAAGCATCCGCAGATAACTGAGTGTTGATTACAAATAAGTTCAGAATCACATAAAAAGCATGTGGCAGAGCCCACTGCTGTATCTATGCCTCCTGCATTCCTATCCTGTGCCTATTCCTAGGAATTAGCGTACAAGACTGTTTCCCCTTACCAGAAAGGGGTATGTTTTTAGTCATGTGCCAGTAAGTAAAAGGTGGCTTCTGTTAGTGCCTGACAAAATCATAATTAGCAGAAGACACCTACAACAGTGCATAGGTTAAACAAAAAGAGCACTAGAACAATAATTTTTAAAAAAGGAAATAAAAAGAGCCAAGTGACCATTCCTTACACCTAATAAGTGAGGCACAGCCACTCTGATTACTGGTACTCTGCCCCTGTGGTAAACTGCTTATGTGAAAACTACAAATCATTTCTTACCAAGTGCTCTCTAGCCCCTACATGGCACCAAGACAAAATTACCAGTTAGCGGTTTTATTTCAGTCTCTGGGTTCAGACTGAGCAATGTGATTACTGACTGTGCTGTAATCTATCAGAGTTTGCAGCTTTAAGCTGAAGTTGGGTGTTGCATGAACACATTATGAGGATGCTTGAGGGGTAAAATCTGCTGGGATTATGTTGACAAATCATAAGAGAAAACACCACCAGACACATGGCAGCCTTATACAGTCAGCTTTCTGGGGGAAGCCTGTTGAGTGTTCTCTTTCACAAAGTTGTACCCACATGGTGGCTTAGAGAGCCAAGCTGTGTGGCCCAAAACAGAGCCGGGATGGGGAGGAGTGCAGGGATGGCACTAATACTGACAACCCAGGATCCTGAGTGCCTGAGTGTTGTCTGGTCTCCTTTTGTTGAAGGGTGTACATTTGCTTTGATGTTCACAAACTCAACTGGTTTCAAAAAAGACGTATTTACATTTAGAAGGTATTTATGTATCCCAGGAGTGATGCTGGACAGAACATGTGAATATTGGAACTACCCAGTACATATTTCTTAGACATGAAAATAAAATAGCCTTCAGTTGAAAAGCTTGCTAAAGTTCATTTCATTTCCATCCTAGCAGTGTGCTTAGTGCTAAGAGAACTGTGCTAGAAAGAGGCTATGAATATCTTTCTCTTCCTGTCCCCTCCCCAGTTATTAAAAGAAAACACAACATTTGATGGTGAGGAAAATAACTTGAGAGGAAAAAAAAATCAGAATTTTGTAGAAAAAAGGAAATGCATCCACCGTTATATTGTGACAGATCTCTTTGTATTTGTTTGACAAACACAATGAGTTTGTACAATACAACAAGTGAAAATGAGAGAAGTCACCTTTGCCTCCCCCTAATTATTATCAAAGATTGTGCAATGAGTTTGAAAATTCCATTATGGGCTTGTGACTTTATTATTTGCAATAAAAAGAAACTGTGCTAATAAAGATAACAAAGGTAAAGGAAATGGAAAATCATTCTGCATGCATGGATAGCAGGGTAGAAATCAAAATTCAGCACCAACTTATAACATCCCTCCTAACCTCTCGGTGAAGATCAGTAGCATTCTCCTCTGCATTCACAGACTTCCATTTCAGAGGAACACAGCAGAAAGAATGCAGAAGTAGTAGAAATAAGATTACAATAAACTCAGCTAACTCCCTTTGATTCCCAGATGAAGGCAGAAAAAGCTACATTGATGCAGTCTAAAAAGTTTGATCTTCATCTTGTGCTGCATTTGACAGAGCATATTCTTGGGCACTAATAAAATACTAAAACCAGCAGTAGAAACAGCTGTGGCAAAAAAGTATGGTAGACGTGTCTAGTATTTGGGAGGTGGCAGAGGGTATTGGTAATGGCTGAAATTATTTCGTGACCAATATTTTGCTCCATTACCCAGAGCAATATGTCACTTTCCCTACTCTATAGCGACACAGTAAACAACAGCTTGTAGATTATGCTAGTTCATAAATAACAGCATGAATCTTTTGTCTCCTAACACCTCCTCTGAAGACAAACTGAATCATGACAATTAGCTACAAAAAATAGCAATTACTTGTTCTTGAGACTGTTGAATTAACTTTATTATTAAAACACGCTCTTAAATTATATATATAACTCTTTAGAGGCCCTAAAATTGTCCAGTTAAAATATGTCCTATCACCTACATTTCCTTCTACAGTAACTGCCTTGGGGCTGGAATGGGAAGTGAGGGTTAAAAAGCCAGTAGACATAGTATATCTTGATTTTGACATAGAATTTCCATCAGTGATCTATGAAACGAAGTAATGACTCCATTACAATACAGTGGATAAAAAAAAAAAAATTGCTTTGTCTTCCAAATTGGTGTTAAAGGGATGTACTCTAGGCCTGATTCCACTCAATGCTTTCTTAATGACCAGGATGAGGTATGAGAGACTATGTTTATATATTCAATAATGATAATAACTGAGACTGCAAAGGGTAGGGTTCATCATAGCATTGAAAACTGAATATGGTTGAAATAAAAAAAGTAAAAAACTTCAAAACAAATGTAAAGTACTACAGGCTGGAAGGACAGATCAAGTATAAGACATGGGATAAAACACGTGAGCTGTTTTACAGCAAAAGAGAAGCTAGGGAATTGAAGTAAGTAATAAATAAATTTTGAGGCCAGAACATGGCATCACTTGTCCTCGGTGCACTGTATTTAATGGTGCTGAAATTTGTCTGATGCATCTCTTTCAATTTGGGACATAAAAAATTGAAGAAGGGAAGAAAATATCAACAAGAATGGTGTGAGGGGTAACACGCTAATCAGTGAAGAAAAGCAGATTGATTTGATGGAGTAGTCTTCTCTGAAAAGAAGAGAGTAAGTCGAAGTTGAGTTGACAATACACATTGCAACAGTTTTCTAGTATATACAAGGGAGAAAAATCAAAAGTTACGGTGGGAAGCCTAAGAAAAATTCTGAGCTTCTGAATGTAATCAAGAATTGCAACATATTATCTAGAAAAAAGGAATTATTTAGAAACCTCTTTTATTACAATTTATTTTTTTAGATAGCTCCAAGAGGGGCTGCTAGCATTTTAGTCCTCCATCATGGTAGGGGAATTTCTCATACACAGTCTCTGAAGTCCCTCCTGCCCCTATACTCCTAAAATTACACCAAAAATTATTTGTACATTTACAAAGAAGTTTTGGTACAGTGCTCTTATATGAATATGCTCGGAGCTGAACAGCCCCACAGTGACTCTCTTCAGTGCCTTTTAGATGTTTGTGCTAGGACTCCACAGGAGTTTAGGCAGACAAACACTTCTGTGCTTCAAATGATATGTTTACCAGAAACTGGGAATCTTGATCTAACTATAGTGTTTACAAAAACTGTGTTTCTGGTCTGCATTTCTGTTTTGCTTCTCTTGGTAACAGGACATAAGGTACAAGATTACACTTTTGGCAGGTGGTGGGAGTTCAGTGCACTAACGAGTGCTTTGACCCTCCAGAGTAAACATCAGCAAAGGTCAAAATCTAGTTAAATAAGTCATATTGTTCAAGGAAGCAATGCCTCATGTTTAAAATAAAAAAAAAAAAATAAATAAAAAGGCAGTGGAAGTCATTCAAAGAAAATTCCTGCACATTAGAGTTACTCTTAAAAAAACCTGCTACTGACATATCCCTGTGTCATGAGGCACATGTACAAACCTGTCTGAACCACTGAGATGTGATTGGTCAATTCATTACTTGCTCTAATTCTGGGAAATCTCCCATTGAATACTGAAATGAAAAGTAGGCAAAAGGAGACATTAAAAATGGTATCTGCAATGTCTTGAACATCACGGACACTAAGCAATTCTTTGGTGTGTAGTATGAACTGCTTAACAGAAATATGATCTCCCAACAAACAACCTCCAACATATAACCTTTGTGAAGCTCAGTTACCGATCCCCTTTTCACCTAAGACCAAACTAAATTTGCATAATCTGCACTGACTTTCTCTCTGTCACCCTGTCATAAATGGCAGTCTTTTGGCTCGTCAGTTGAAGGAATGAAGAATATCCTCTTCCCATGGCCCTAAAATTTGGCTGGTTATAGAAGGCAGAGGCAGGGCAAGCTTTCTGGCATGGGGTTTTAAATTAATTTACTTTCCCTCCTTACATTAAAAAATTTCATCATTAATGCCAGTTTCAATACTGCAATAAAATACTTTACGGGACCCAAAGTAGATTAATAATAAAAAAAAAAAAAGCCCTCAGAATTAAAGATCTTGAAAGATCTTGCAGAACTATTGTCAACTGCTGCATGGCAAGCTCTTTGGCAGCTGTTTGTTGTAAGGAGAAGATATTCCATCTAAGAAATTAATATCCCCTTAAAGGTAAGCCTTACTCTCAGTGGAAATAGAGGCAAAAACTGGAACAAAATCACCACAGATACAATTTTACACCCATCCATTGGGAACATAAACTCTGTCCAGCTCTGCTCTGGCACTGCCCCAGTTCCTGTAGTAGTACTAAATATACAGCCCTCTACCCTAGTTCACCCTGACGACGCATGCAGAATAGGAAACGCTTACAAGGGTAATTTAGTTTATCTGGCCTGTGTAAGGCTCTCCTGACAATCTTGGATGCTGTGCCACGTCTTTGACTAAATGAGAACTATGGCTCTCTTTTTTTTAATTGAAGCCAATTTCAATGCACAGACTTCCATTACCAGGCCATTCCCTTGAGATTCTGCTGAATCCAGGTGATGACAATATTGCCAGTATCGAAGTCCATTTCTCTGCAATCTTGCCTAACATTGCCCTGTTGGGAAAGAGCCCCCAGAAGGGCTTGAAAAAGTAGCCGGTCTGGATAAAGAAAGCAAGCAGGCTTCAAAATCTGAATTCTGACTGCCTACTGCCAGCCAGTCTGAAACACTGCCCAATTGTCCAGGCTAGCCTGCAATCATGTGAGAATACAAAGCTACACTTGTAATCCAGACAAGCAAATTGGCTGCTATTTCCCGCACAATGATACGGGTTTAACTGGAATGCTCTCCACTGCAAACACAACCAAGGTAGAACCCCTTAACAGTATTAACCAACGGCCTGGATTTTGTCTTTTCTTCTTTAAATGGACAAATACCTAAAGACTAAACTGAAAATACAGGCATTTAAAATTGGGCACGTGCCTATTAACATTCAAAGTACATCTGACTGAATCTCATTTTAAAAGGATGACCAATAATTAGGTCTTCTCTCTGCAGAACCTAGGATGTGGTAGTCCCTGTTTTGGTCACCTACTTAAAATGCTAGCCAAGTTTCTTCTCACCACACACTCTGCAACAGGTCTTTCTCCAACCTAGACAAATACAACCTTGCCCTACACTCAGCCATTCAAAGACCATTTTCTTATCTCACCTTCCTGTTCATCTCATGGTCCATATCTTTTTAAATTCCTTCTCTGATTTTCTTACTCTACTGAATCTAATCTAAGGTGCTTCTCTTAACTTTTTAAATGGACCACAGCCTAACTTCAATGTACCTGTTATTCACAGTGGAAAAGCTGACTTTTACCTCACCATCCATAGCTACCATCCTTGCCTTAATTTGCATTTGCAACTGGTTATGTAAGATGCAACACTAAATAATTTGGTGCAAAAGTCAGCTTTTAGCATCTGTAAGTATGAAATTTTATTCCATAACAAAAATTCTCAGATACTACACAGACGTAAGGTATAGAAAAGAGCACTTGTCTAATGCACTAGAAATCTCCAACAGTCTTCTACTGACCACTGGGCTTAATTTTTTATTTACTAAATAAACAGAACTGAGCTTACTAAACTCAATAACATACTTAATATTAATAATTTCCAACCACTCCAGTTCCTCTCAATTAAACCTCACTGTTGGTTTATATAGTCATTATCAGTGGAGCCCACAAGCCTGGCAACAACATTTTCCTGGAAAAGCCAGTTTGCCATTTATCACAGGTGTGGTCAAAAAACACACATCTGAAAGCAATATTCATCAGTTATTAATTATACTTCAGATGGAATTTTCATCTTCAACTTAAAGGACTGCCACCATATTCTCTAATTATTTAAACTTTTGAAGGGTGAGACCTTTTAGCTAAGATTCTTTGTCACTGAGAAGAGTGGTGGTATAAAAGTGAATTTTAATTGTTCTTTTTTTCTTTTAGAAGGAGTTACCCAGAAAATGTGGGCCCTTTGAATCTCTCCCTCTCCCCTGAGTCCATATTTATGTTTATAAACATTTCTATCCCTATATATATATATAACTGTCTCCAGAAGCTGAATCTGGATTGTTGTGAGTGAAATGGGTCTGAATTGTTTTGCAGAAGTTTTCTGAGAGATACAAGATTTAGCATGCTGTTATCAACCAAATTAGACTTAACAGATTTAAAGATTCTTCTTTAGATATTTATTTAAAATTTCTACAGTTGCAGAGATCACAGCCTATTAAGTCGACAGAACACCTAATATTAATCTAAATCATTCCCACTAAATACTTCTTTAACCTGTACTCAGAAACATACTTTCCTTAGCCTGACTGGGTAACCATCAACTGTTAAAGTCAGCCTTCTCCTGAGCTGGAAAAGAAATACCACACAAATGCAAGCCCACTGCTTCTTGCCTCATCTATCACTGACAAGGAAAGCAAAGAAGATTCCTTCCTTCCTTTCCACAGCACCGTTTTATATTTTTGAAGGCTGCTACAGTGTGTCCTCCCACTTTTCTGATGGAAAAGCCTTAATCTTCCTAGATCGTATTTCCCAGGTGTCCAATTGCTTTCTCAAGACTGATGACTTCTCCACATCCCTTTGCAACATGTGTTTGCCTCTGTAACATAGTAGCTGCTGTGAGGAACTTGACATGCATCCACCTAAGTCTGACAGGCATTTAGATCTCTATTTATCTTGTTTTGAAGTTTTTGGGACTCCTCACATTGCCTTCAAGAGGGGCAATGTCAGATTCCATTCACAGCAGCTCGTGCATTCAGTTTGATTACCATAGGTATTCTGAAAGATATGAGAAAGCCAAGGTTCTTTTCTAAAAAAGGCTCACACACATTCTGTAATTCCCTTTAGAGCTGAGATAACCCATGTGAACAAAGAAGTAATCTTGGCTCAGGCACATACTGGCTGTGCTCTTTATGTTCCTTTTCTTTCTGAGCAGTATTTCACAAGTACTGTTGCCTCTCTATCAGTGAGGCTCAGACAAGTCATCAACCCACAAATCAAACTTGCTTGGAGATCTGATTTGCAGTTAGTCCAGCAGTATATATAAGAGCTCTTTAGTTGATCGAAAACCTAGTTTAGAGAATCCATGAAGTCAAGAAAATGACTTATTATAATTGTAGTCTATTGATAAGGCTTAACATCCATCAGTACAGTATATTTAGGGTTGAAACTGAAAAATAATTTAAGAAAAAGCTAAGTTAACCCACTTTAAGGAGTTTGAACTAATCAAAATATCAGTGGTTTGTGATTTTTTTCCCCTTTCTTCATAAAAAAAATATGTGAAATCCAGAAAGAAAATCAAGCATCAGATATGGGCAGGAGAGTGGAAAATAAAAAGTGGAACAGAACTTTAACCTTGAACTTTGATAATACACATAAAAATTGAACTCATCCGTTTACCTGTAAAAAGGGTAATTAAAAAACCAAAATAAAGCAGTAGCATGAAATCCTCAAATACCAAAGCGAATGAAAAAATCATTTGGTACTGACCATGAATGAAAACTGAAGCTAAACAATTTTCAGACATCATTTGATGATCTACATGAATGAACAATCTTAGAATAAGATCCTCCTGTCTTTATATGGTTTTATCCAATCTGTAGCAGAGGAATTTAATGGAAATAGAAACCAGCAAATAACTGCAATGATCAGTGAAGTCAACAGAGTCTGAAGAGGCCCTTTTCTTAGCTTGAAAGATGTTTATAAACACATCACCTGTTCACTTACTATGTACTTTCTCCTCATATTTTTACACCTTAATGTTTTTCACCTGCAGAATTCATCACACACCGCGTGCTCCAAAATGAGTTACCCGTGCTGCATCTTAGACAGAGAAATTATCTCGTTTCAGCTGGAGTGCAAGATCAAAATAGGTGAAAAGACTTTAAATTACTTGGAAAAACAGTTCTGACTTCACTGGTCAAGACGCATCATCTATGCATTCTCTTTTGAACCACTTCTATGCAGCCTTTTGCTATATGGGACAGGACTACTTCTTAGAAACTGATTCTAGCCAATGGTGAGTGTAGTCCAGGATCAAACCTAAATGTACCTTCATGATTCACGGTGGAAGGTGCTGCAGTCCTGAATAAGGTTTAAGAAGACAATTGTCCACAGTTATTTCCTGCAGAAGCCAACACAAACTGCAATATCAGGTTGCTATAAGTAAACAGGCATAAAAAGGATGGGTTACAAGCATATAAAACATCTAAACAACTCCTTCCTCTGAAGCAGAAGGTGCTGTAGGCAAGTAACTCATTCCCAGATTGAGCGGCATGGCCAGGACAGGATTAGGATGGACAGGGAAGGAACAGATTTATCAGGTTTTCGCACTGGCTTTGGTTGAAGAAGAATTCTGTCAATCCTCAAGCACAAAAACTGCTGCCCAGAGATGGTTTTCAGGAAGTTTAGTGTTAGAAACTGTCTTTAGTGGGAATATATGCTGCATAAAAAGGGGCACAGGCTGTCCCACGGGCACTTGAAATTCTTAATTAGCCCAAGGGAGGTCTCCACAGTACAGAAAAATTAGTTTTAGTAGATCAGGACAACAGGGCAGGCTGGAGGAATTATTAGCATATTTGGATGAAATTCAGCACAAATTTAAAGGAAAGAATGCTGAAGTGACCCTGTGGAGGGAGATGGACCTGCCAAGCCAGAGGGTGATGGAGTCCCGGGAAGGTAAGAGCCCTGAGAACTGTCCCGTGGTTAGGGTGATGGAAAAGGCCTTCCCCAGGATTCTCTGTTCTGTTAATGTACCCCACTTCTGTTTCCCTGGTTGGCCTGTTGGCCTTCCTTCCCCTTTCTACCCTAGATGTCCCTAATCTGGAAAGTTCTCCCTTCTTCCCTCTCCCACTGGCCCCTGTACCTCAGCCACTCCCCTGTTGTTTCCCCACTGGCTCCAATCCCCTGGCCCCGCCTGTGTACCGCCCCTGTGCCCTCAGACCATTGGCCCTGATGCTCTCTCCGCCCCTGCTTGCCCCCTAACAACTCCTGGACCCTTCCTCCTTCC
The DNA here is from genome assembly GCA_013397775.1 of Eulacestoma nigropectus. Taxonomy (NCBI): domain Eukaryota; kingdom Metazoa; phylum Chordata; class Aves; order Passeriformes; genus Eulacestoma; species Eulacestoma nigropectus. The sequence continues at coordinate 1,880,577 of VZTE01001494.1, forward strand.
TGATTTTTCATCCTTGGAGCTGTTGAAGCGTGTGGGTGTAATAAATCTCCCCGTGGAACTCCATACGAAGACCCTTCCCATTGCCTCTTTGCCGACGGCTTCCTACAACAGCTGTCCGGCACAAGTGTGTGTGTATGGCACCATTGAACGGCTCCCTTATTGGGGATGCTTTTTGGAAGGTTGCGGCACTTAGCATATTTGGATAAAATTCAGCACATACTTAAAGGAAAGAATGCTGAAGTGACCCTTTTGACAAATACAAACCAAATTCTTTATTATTTCTTCAGACATCATTTGTGATCAGATGTAATGCTACTACCTCCCTTTTAATGCATGTTTTCGTATTAAGACACTGCTTTAAAAGACAAGAGAATGAGGGTCAACTTCCACCCATACCAGCTTGGGGTAGGGCATCACTGAGAGGCCTCTTTTGACTGAACTGTGCCAAAATGAATGTCTTCCAACATTTCTATCTAAGACTGTTAAACTTCACCTATGTGTTCAGACACGTGTTGAAACAATGACTCCCATTTCCCCCTCAAATGGGAGGGTGCCACCACAAGCTGTCTGTACACAATCACTGTTTTTCTTTCTATCCTCATGAAGATGTGAAAGGATATTTACCTCTGGGAGAAGATGCCCATCCTCGCTGTACAATATTTTTGCAGTGGCAGCACAACTCCTTACTCCTAGTAACACAAGCATCAGAAGGAATGATGATCAAAATTCCAGTTCAGAGGCTGCCTGTGGTATCCTTGCTTTTATATTTAAGACTGATTTTCCACCATATTTTCTTAAAATCTATTCCAGCAAGGTTTCAGCTAGCCACTCTCCGCTCTTCATTGCTATTCCACCTTCTGAAGTACTGCAGGAAAGAAGGGACATTTCTGCTTCAAAATATCTATGGAATTTAGGTCAGAATAGCATAATGCAACAAATGCTATTAAATTACAGAAGGCTTGCTTTCTCCACCTAGTGGCTAAAACACAAAGCTAATATCCTGTACAATACTAGCACCCTAAGGAAAAAAGGCAAAATAAAAAATAAAGATACAAATAAAAAGGATGAAAGATAAATCTCCTGATTCACTAATACTTAGTGGCTTAATTTTATCAAAAAATTTGATAAATCTTTCTTCTCCCCTCACCCTCAATAAAAGAAATTTTGCCTTTTCAGGCAAATCAAGGGAAATGGATTTTGGCCTCCATGAAAACTGCTAGGCAAAGATACTTGGAGGGTCAATTGCCCTGTTTTTTCATGGAAGAGGCATAGTGCAAACAGAGAATATCAGTATTACGACACTGAGAGCTGCCCAGATGTTGAGCAACATGACAGAAAGAAATGCAAAAGTACTATCTTTCTTACATTTGTGCTTCTAAGCTTGCGGTGGCCAAGTTTTCCTGACCACCATAAAGTAGAGCAGCCCAAAAAGGGAGGAAAACAGTTCCTTCTCTGATTACTTTAAAGTAGGACCTCACCTATGCCTGAGTACCTCAAGCTAGACTTCTACTCGCAGTGTAGTTTCCCAGGGCTTTCTTCATAATCAAGGGAGATAAGCAGGTGCCTCCAAAGAGTGTCTTCTGGCCTTTCTCAGAGCTTGGCTCAGCTGCACTGGCTCCTGCAATGTTCATCTCTTTAGAAGAAACCTAGGAAAACTAGCTCAGGATCAACCATTTCTAATATGAGGTGCTAAAGTAGAGTAGAAGGTTGGTACCTAGCATAGTAGGATAGGAATTTTTAAATGTTACATGCTTTACTTTTCAACCTGAAGAGGCACTGGCCTCTCTGAGTGATTAAGGCTCAGAGTGAGCAATTTGCTTTCAAGATCAAGAGTCCTGTCAGCGTATTTTTTAATATTTCAAAATAGGATGGGAACAGAAGAAAGTTTTCTGTTCATATTTACCTCCCCCATCAGCTAATCACATAAGCTAACCTGCTCTAAGTTTCACAAAACTAAGAAGCAAGAAACTGAGAAAATGCTGAGGTAAGTTTTTCCACTTTCTAAAGGCCCAGTCCAATGAATTCTGAGGTATTGCACAAATAATCTGGGTCAGCAGCTACCACTGCCTATCGACATATGCAGATTTGTTTGGAGATGACAAACCCCTTGCTCATTTTGTCATAAGGGGCATGGGTTCAGAAAAAAGCATCTCAATCACTTTTCTGGTAATAAGAAATAACAGAAAAATCTTCCTTCATTCTTGATGTCCAACACACCCAGGCCCATCCAAAAGTACATGTTTGTACTTGTTCTAAAAACATAAGGAATTCAGTGTGCTTGTGTCTAGAAAGAAGAGGACCAGAGCAGAGTCAAATTCTCCAAGCAGAATGAACTTTGTAAAATAATTGCAATTACTAAACCCCTGCTTTTGGTCATGGAGGATACACAGGGTTGGTTTGAGTTAAATATTTTTGTTTGCCCTTTCATTTAAGCATATGCTTAAGAGCTTTCCTGATTAGAGATTGATTTAAACCTGTATTTAAGTGCTTTTGCATATCTTCATACATCAGTGACAGTCATAAACAGGACCTAAGAGAACCATTTTCATTTCAAGATTTTCAAGATTACAGGAAAATTACAGAAGACAATGTGCAAAAAAATTCCTAAACTTAGAAAAACCCCAACAACAACTTCCCCCCACCCCCAACACATGGGGAAAAATATGCATCATTTTTGTGATTTCTAATGCTATTGGAGGTGGTGGGGGAAAGGGTTTTTGTATTTGTTTGGGGATTGTTGTAACATTTACACTGAGAGTATTCAGTTCATATATCGCTATTTTCATCAATGGGTCATCAGCATGAAAAGCTGGCCTATACCATACTTAAGAAAAGATTATCACTTATGTTATCTAAGATTAATCTGAAATGGTTGTTTAATAACCCTAAATGTCCTTCCAGAGTTCCAATAACAGGTTTCCCAATGTCAGAGAAAGGCACTTCCTGAACAATATGTTGTAAGAAGAAACATTACTGACCTACTTTCACTCTTCTCTTCAAGCAGTGAAAAACATTGAACAGATACTTGCATGGTTATGAAACGTTGCAAGTTTAAAGCAACTTAGGAAAAACCACAATCCAGCAGCTTAGCACCTAACTTTTAATTGAGTTTTCTCTTTTTTTTTTAATAAGGAAAGGTAGTCCATAATGTATATCACTTTATTAGTGTATGATACAGTAGTACCCATTAGTAATATGATTTTTGCAGTCAGAGACATGTCTTTGAAAACAAGTTCTTCAGCCTACCTCTGATATACTGAAAAAAGCCCATGACTTCTGCTTCTACATCTTTCACTCTCCATTTCTGAGCAAGCTTATTACTTAGAGATAACTACTGCATGATTCATTCGCCATCTTTTTTATTTATTTTAGTATATTTTTCTATGCTGGATTGAAGGGAGAACAGCATATTCTGCATGTTTTCACAAACCTGTACAGGGTCACAACACCCTCTTCAGCCAAATAGGTTACATTATTACTTCAGCCCTGGCTTACTGACAATATTTTTCTACAGTGTGGCAAGATCACTCTAACATGCTAACATGATAAAATTGCTAGTCACACTGCTTTTGTCTCCACAATGTCTTAGCATCTCCCTTTTCAGTGAAGGCTAACAGCAACCCAGCGATGTATAATAGCTCACATTGCTAAATCTCCTTTCCTACGCTACGAAGACCTATGGTGGAAATCTTGAAGCAGCTCCTTTGTTAAATCCCTTACTAGCAGTCTCCAATTTAAGTTCCCTCTGTCTGACCAAAGGGATAGAGACATAGATCGATAGTACAGAGAGATAGAACAGAATGACTGTTTCAAGAAATTCGTAGCCTTTCAGAAAGAATTTGCAATTGCATTTCAAACAGAGTCCAGAAATACATGTGCACTGTGTGCTTTGTGGATTGTTTTAATGTCATCATCTGAGCACAAAAGGGATTCTTTGACCTATCACTCAGAAAACTTGTGCTTTGGATGAAATCTACTTTATTAAATGGTAAACTACTTCCGGCCCCAGAAAAAGACACCCCAAATAAAAGCAAGGACATTCACATTTTCAGCTAAGAAATTACCCAAATATTTGGAATCTAATACATGTTGACAGAAGTCCCACAGACAGACTGCAGGAACTGAGCTGTTTGCATTTCCCACTCAGACACAGGCTATTTATAGATGATATTGTTGCACCAGCCGAGCAAGATTTACTGCTATCCTAAAGGTGAGATGGAAGAGCAGTACAACTCTTCACTGACTTTAAAAATGATCGTTACTGTCGCAAGCATGAGAGGATTTTGCCTTTATTTTTTGAAGACATTATTAATATACTCTGAGTTAATTAAAGGAGAAGAGGGATTTTGTTTCCTTTTGCTTTTCTGCAAGGATTGCTTCATATTGCTTGGATACACAAGTTACAGGTTGCAGCCAGCAGTCAAAGGCAATCATGCATTCATATGCCACATTTCCACTAGGAAAGACAAGATGTTAATGGTATAAATGACAGCTATTTGCACTGCTTGGTCTTCAGACCTGGCAAAGGTCATTAATAGTCAGTATGTACCAGAAGAATTTTTTCCTGCGCTCTTCTACAGTGCTCAGGGGACTGAAATAATGAAGATGCCAGTGACATCTTTTTAAAAGGTAATTGCAGGTAAAAATACAAGCAGAAATGAGAAATAAGAAAAAAAATCCATGGCTACTATTAGTGAATTACTTGGGTGGTGGGGGAGAAGAAAGGGGAGAGAATGCTCACCAGCACAAAATTTGATTCTCACTGGCTCTGCTCCCTGCCCACTCTGTCCCAAGCTATTTCACTCTGCTGAAGCAATTTCACATTGTGGTGATTGAGACTTTCAGAGGCTGATTCCTCATCACCACACACCTTGTATTTCTGCTGTAGTGTAATTTCATTGTACAATGTTTTACTTCAACTCTCTGCTTGAGCAGACAATTAAATACAGTACCACATTAAGCTTATACTCCACCACTTACTAGAAGGAAATCCAGCAGATGAAACATACATTTCAAAGCAGAGCTGCTGCACATAAGGAAGAGTTTGTAAAAGTAGGACCTTAAGATAAAAAATAATTGTTTATACAAACCTGGTTTTTAACCCCAAAAATATGTATTTCAACTTTCTGAATCTCCAAGAGATTCTGATTTAGACTGGTACTTAGGGGTGAGGCCGTATTTCATTTTGGATATAATCTAACTAAGCCATACTTTCATTTATTTATGGTCTTACAAGTCCATTTCAGATTGCCTAACTATACATATGACTTTAAATTAGACACATTTTAAGTGTCTTAATTCAGTCTAGGTAGATGACCTCCACCACACCACATTTTTTGTTGCAACTGGGGTGGTTTGAATGAGTCATTTTTCACCTGTAGGAACTATATATCCTTCAACTCCTGCCTAGCACAATGCCAGTTGTAATTTCCAGATAAATCTCAGGAGACAGACTGACAGTTGAAAGAAAGAGAAAAGCCTGCAGCTGTGCAGTGCACAGTACATGACTAGCTCTCATCTACAAACTGCTCCTGAGAGTGGCTTAGAGTCATAATAGACGGTGATCTGATGGAAGGCCTTGTGGTTTGCTCGTGGGTAGGGATTTTTTTGTTTGGTTTTTTTTTTTAATCATAAGCCCTGCAGAACTAGGGGGGTGTTGTAATCAACACTGTAACATGACTTTTTTAATGAGTATCACTCACTTCTCACGCTTCAGTGTGACTGATGCTGATGGTTTTCAACTTGTTTCAGTGGCCGCACTTCATACTTGTACAGCACTGAAGCATCTCTCAAGATTTGCTTTCATGACCTCTGAAACACTTCAAGGTTACTTCAAATCCCATGAGTTCCCTCCTTGTCTCCTTCCTCCCCAAGCAGACACCTAATACCTAAAGTTCAAGTATGCACAGGTCATGCCTAAGTGGCAGCCAAAACATATTGTGGGTTCTCAGTAGTCCTGCTCAACAGGGGAGCAGAAGAACATCTATTACACTCCTTTTCAACCCATGCCCTCAAGAATGTCCAGGACATGCTTCTCTATCTTGCACCACAAACAGAATCTCTGTTGCCTAAAATTAAAAAGCTGTGCCAGATTCATGGCAGGTATTCCACCCTGCTTCTCTGGTATGATTGGGTTGCTGAAATGAAGGCAGTAGCTTTAAGTTAAAATTTCAAAGATGCAGAGTCCTGCTTCCTCCCGTAACCGGAGAGCAGTGCCGCACGTGGTTCGCTGATGCCCCACCTTCCTACAACCCTGCTGCAGTATCAACATCAGTGAGCACAATATGAGCTCCTTTGCTGCAGAGTTGTACCTTGTCCTCTCTCCCCTCAGCGGCTTTCTTATAGCACCCTCTTGAAAAGATCTTGCTTTTCTACTAAGACACTAGGAATATACCGTGCACTTGCATGAGCTGCTTCCTTAAAATCTGCTGTAAGTAAACATTTTCAGTTTGCTAAAAAAACCCAAAAAACAAACCTAACCCAACAACAACAAAAAAGCCAACCAACCCTCTCAAAGCAAAAGCCCCTCAAACACAAAATACCAAAGAAACCAGAAAACAAAATCCACACAACTAATCCACCACTCCATATCCCAAACCACCAGAAGGGTGAGTGAACATAAATAACCTGTGTGGTTTGGTGTGGGGATTTTTGGGTGGGGGGATTGTTTGTTTTAACTATGGAGATTTTTATCTTTTCCTATTGTTTTCTGCCTGCTTGGAATTTTTTTTAGGGGAACAAGGTATTCCTATTGTTTAACTGACCACAGCTCATAATTTCTGAACCTGTTGGTTAACTTTACCAAATCTGAGAGTGAGACAAAGATCTCAAAGCAACAGTATATTTTTTAATACATGTTTTTTCCATAAAAGGGGCAGAAGGGATGTTCAAACAGGAAAGAGATGAAGCACTGAAAGGCTAGTTAGCCTAGACAGGCTTGCCTTTTGGCACTCATCTACCAGGCAGCCAATTAGACCACATATAGCTGGTAGTGACCCAGTTATGGTATGATGGACTTCCAGATCGGGAAGACTTGATGGGGGACAGATTAGAGGTTTTACAATGAGATAATAAGAGCACAACTGGGGAAACAAGAAGACGTGTAAGTATTGCAACAGGAGACTGATGGGGAGGTAGGGAAGTGAAGAGGATGCAAGATCCAAATTTGTAGCAAGTCAGGATTCATTGACTCAACTGCAACCAATTTATTGTTCTCAGTATTCCTGTTTAGAATTACAAAAGACAGCTTCATTTATTCTTCTGGCTCTGCTCATTATTTCTGCAGGAAAGACTCCAATAAAAGTAAGTACAACAGCAACGCATTAAAGCTTTTCACAATTGCACTCACACAAACCTAGCATCCTTCTTCCATCTTCTACCATACCCTCAGAAACACATAAATGTTGAAGAAGGGCTGAGCAGAGAGGTAAAACTTACTGCTTCACATTGGTCTGTGAAAGTGCAATGTCTGTACATATGCTTCAAATTCTGATGCAACAGTCTGGTATGGTTACACTCATAAGAAAAATAAAAGATAGCTGAAAATTAATCTTAGTGGGAGAGACACTAGATTTTAGTTAAGAGGGCATATTTCTTAATATGTTCATCTTCCTTAATAGCTCTAAAGGAGGCAGGCAATTGTGCTACATTTATTTAGCATAAAATTAATTTTATATTAAAATTACAGCCCTATAAAAATATTGCAGCATCCTCAGGATTCAAAGGCAGTCATGTATCATAATTTCATCTTAGAATGCATACTGACTATGTTTTACCATGTGTTTTATTTCTAGGAAGCATCCTAGAAATAACACCAGAATGCAATACACATACATTAAGTAAACACAGGGAATTATTTCTCCTCAGATGTGGGTCTACAGCTTCCACTCAGTTCAGGGACTACACAAGGCAGGCCTGGACCTCTGTTTTCAGTGTAAGTTCAAATGAAACATTAAAAATCTACAAGCAGGAAAGCAGATAGAGAATAATGCTGCTCTGTCTGAAATAAAAATATAGGCTATAATTTCACTGTATGGTCTTAGTTTTCAGTTCGTTCATTAAGAGATACTAAAATATAACCATGCAACCACTAGTTTAGTTAATTATAGGCCAAGAATCTCAGTGGATGATCTGGCACACTTCTGCTATTGTTAATGAAGCAATAGCAGTTTATACCAGCTGAACACATGCTTTCCATTATCACGGAGAAATTACTGGCCTTGTCCTTGTACACTTATGGAAGAAGAAGGAATGTGGAATAAGAAGGCAGAGATGCTGAATGCCTTCTTTGCGTCAGGCTTCACTGACAAGACCAGCCCTCAGGATTCTCTGGTCCAGGTCCAGGGAAAAGCAGTGGTGGAAGGAAGGTTTTCCCATGGTCAAGGAGGATCAGGTTAGAGATCACCTCGTCAAACTTGGCATCTGCAGGTCCATGGACCCTGAAAGGATGCATGCACAATGGCTGAGAGAGCTGGCAGACAAGAAAGTGGTCAGGAGCAGTGAGCATGGATACACTAAAGGTGAATCCTGCTTGCCAACCTGATTGCCTTCTACAATGGCACAACTACCTGGATAAATGAGGGGAGAGCGGTGCATATTGTCTACCTGGACTTCAGCAAGGCTTTCGGCTATGCCTCCCACAATATCCTCATAGGCAAACTCAGGAAGAGCAGAGGGTGAAGTGGGTTGAGAACTGGTTGAGTATGACACATCCCAGAGGATCATAATCAGTGGCACAGGGTTTAGCTGGAACCTGCCACTAGTGGTGTCTCCAACAAGAAGCAATGAGCAGGAACTGATGCACAGGAAGTTCCACCTGCACAGGAGGAAGAACTTCTTTACTGTGCAGGTGACCACACATTGGGGCGGGTTGCCCAGAGAGGTTTTGGAGTCTCCCTCAATGGAGATATTCAAGACTTGTCTGGACACAATCCTGTGCCATGTGCTCTAGGATGGCCCTGCCTGAGTAGGGAAGTTGGACCAGATGGCCTCACTGGTGGTCCCTTCCAGCCTTAACTGTTCTGTGACTCTGTAATTAAATACAGAGTCTGTTTATTATTATTTATTATTAATTAATTCTTTCTGAGAAAGTTACATTTCAGGTTGCATCTTCTAGCTACTAAGAGAAAATTCTTTAGAATCTGATAAAAAAAAAATTCTATTTGATTTTATGGCTTTGGTTAAAAATGGTGTTGGCCTTTCTGCCAGGCTTCTTAATGCGTCAGGGAGACATACATGGAGTTGAAATACACTGCTTTAATATGATTTCATTCTATGATTGGAGAAAAATACCATGAAAGAAAAGGACAAAATCACACCATATTTTAGCTCCAGAAATGCTTCTCTCATGTACTGAAAAATGTAAATACAAATCCAGTAATAACACATTTTACAGTTAACCCACTACCTTCATTTTGACTTTACCTGAAATCAAATCCTGCACTGCATACTCAGGTGTTATGTTCATGTTCACCTGCCAAAAAAAGCTTCCTGGTCATTAAGTCCTCCCCTCAAAACAAAAAACCAAACAACCTATGAATAATTAAAAAAACTCCAAGAAAACAAAACAAAGCAAACAAAACCAACCAAAAAAACCCCAGAAGGCAAAATCTTGTAGCACTCACTGTCAGTGTTGAATTATGTATCAAGGAAAAGAGTTTTATTTCCATAGGTTTGTTTGCTTTGGTAATTGATATCTCTTCCTCTTGTGTTTTTAAAGCTGTCTTTAACAAAATGACAGCTTAAAAGCCCTCCTTATTCACAGCTTGAGGTTGAAATGGAATCAAGCTAGAGCTGGAACAGCTTTCCAAATTAGCAAGGGAACCTACTGTTGAAGTAGACTATTACCCTGCATGTGTTTGTGCATACAGCCTTGTTTCTGGTACCCACAACTGGGCTAGCTGTAATTTACTCACCTCACAAAGCTGCCTCCTTCCTGTTCTTCTCAAAGAATTTAGTTAAAACAACAGAAAAATCAACATAAAATCTTCTGTGCTTGAAAGCACTTTTCACTTCCAGTGGACGAGCAGCACCAAGTCATTGAGGAAATAACACCGAAAGAGTCTTGAAGTGCTCAGGGCAAACACAGTGGGCTGCAGTTTCGAAGGGGCTGTGCGAGAGGCTCTGAAAGTCTTATGTCTGGTGAGTACTTACACAGTGTAAGTAGTGGCACACAAAAAGCCAGGGCTACAGTCACATCAAAGAAATATACGGTGCAAATTGGATAGATCACGTGCCTTGCAGGCCTGCTGAGGAACCTCTTAACATATATGCAAAGACAAAGCTTTTTTTATTGAATTCACTCAGTGCCATACATTTTGGAGAGACCAACAGATGCAAGCCGCTTTAGAAATGGGAAATCTAAGCCACAGAAATGCACAGAAACATGAAAAGAAGACCCTCAAAGAGTTAACAACAAAGACAGAACGTGCCCTTCCTGATCTAAGTTTCCTACCCTTGCACAGAACAATCCTGAATTTAAATGGAGATTAACAGAAATTACCTAGCTATTGGGCTGGCTTGCTTACAGGTATTAGCACTCAAAAAGCAGTCTAGCATGCAGAGATGATGGGCAATGATTTCCCAGATGTCTCTTGATCATTTTCCCCTTGATTTCAGTTTGCACTGAAATCCACACAAATCGTCACTAAATGTGCTCCTTACAGAGACACTCCAGAGCTCGGGAGCAATGAAGAAGGGCAGGAGGAACGGCAAAACTACTCCACAGCTTTTGGGAGATAAAGGGAAAATGTCACATGCAATCAGTTGTCTATGTCTACGGGCTGCAGTCAGAGCACTATTGCACATTGCAACCCAAGAGCCTTGTGCTAACAAAGTTTAAATTAAAGGAGCTAAAAGTAGGAATTTCATAACTGAGTAAAGGGCACATGCAGAGCCTAAAACCACCAGTAAAACTGCAGTAACAGCAGAATGAGACCACGTGTCAAGAAAACGAAAGAAACTGCTGACTATGATAATGAACTACCTTGGAAAAATCACAACCTTATTCCACCTTGCCAAGTGAGTTGGATCACACATTATTTCTCAAAGCAACTCAATTATTACTTACAGCTTCCTTTCTCAGCTGCCTTGCTGTACTCCTTGGATTCAAAAAATACTCGTAGGATGGAGCACCATACAGTCAGGCTTTGCTGGGTCAGCATCCAGGACTAGGTGAAGGGAATTGCATATGATTTCATGTGCCTGGTTGCTTTCCTCATCAGCTGCAAGCACTTCTGTTCAGCTCTCTGAAAGAGCTAATTATGTGAAAGGGGGTTGTAGCCAGGTGTGGGTCAGTTCCCTCTCCCAAGTAACAACCGATAGGATGAGGAAATGACCTCAAGTTGCATCGGGGGAGTTTTAGATCAGATATTAGGAAAAATTTCTTTATCGAAAAGCTTGTCAAGCACTGGAACAGGTTGCCCAGGGAAGTGGTTGAGTCACCATCCCTGGAGGCATTTAAAAGACATGTAGATGTGGCACTTAAGACAGTCTGTAGTGGACTTGGCAGTGCTGTGTTAATGTTTAGAGTCAATCTTCTAGGTCTTTTCAATGATTCCATGATTTCCTGGAAAAAGTGGATGCAGCTAGGACTGACTCCATTTTCCTGGCTTAGGCACTAATCACCAAAACAGGTGAAACTTAGTCTAGCTCTGGTGATTATCTGCTTCCAGTAAGAGGTCATCAGAAGGGACAGCACGGGATGGCTGCCCCTTTCTGCATGACCCTGAAGGGAGGAGGTGTGTGCCCTTTCTCACCTCCCTGCCCATAGCATAGCATAGCTTGCAGGGCATTCAGGTGTTAGTTTTGGTGGTAAATCCCAAAGCCAGGCAAACGTTATTGTGCTTCTGGTATTGCAGTGGGCATTTTTTCATAATTTATAGGTGGCTTTTTTCAGATACTAATCATGCTTCCTAACCACAGGTCTTTACTTAGATTATTAGAAATGGCACAATTTCAAAAGATGCAGAGGAGATAGGACCCTGGGGTTTTTTTCACCACTAAATTAAAAAAAGTCCCAATTTGCTTCATAAAAATCTCCCATTTTAAAGCAGTTTCCTACTTGAGACTGATTCTTTTGGCAAAGTGTCTACCTTGGGATGAGAGATTAGCGGTTTGAGACAGAAGAGGTGTAGATGAATGTGGAAGCAGCAAGGAACAAAGCTGGTCCTGCCCAAGCTCGCTAGCCTTGGTGAGAAGACAATGGTATTTATGTTGTGAAAGGCCAAGGCTTCTAAAGTGATGACGAAAAAGAGATGTACCAGTGGCCAATCATGGTCACTCAGGGTGCTACTCCCACCTGCAGCAGCTGACTGGACTTGTGCACAGAGATCACGGGTGACATGGGCTGCCTGTGCTGGCCCATGCACTCAGATATATGTTCTTCAGTCACTCTGATGTGAAAAGAATGACTTGTAATAGCATCAAACTTTTCCTCCATTCTCTCCAGAGTTTCTGTCCCACGTTCTATGCAACACTCCCATGGCCTGCCTAACCACAGTCCCCTCGTACATGCCCAGCTGCGGGATCGATATAATCTGACTCTCAAAAATACTTCCCTGATGGGACTTAGTGGAGTCAGAAAGATGAGTTGGCAAAGGGATATTAGACATCAATCTTAATGGCCAGGAAAACTTGGAATTTATATTTTAAAATAGGAGAATGTCTTAATGTTTTAACATTATATAAAATGAAAATAAATCAAAGCAATTTATTGGGGAAAAGCTTCAGATGTGCAATGCACTGCTAGGGGCAGGGAGGAGGGAAGGCAGTCTTCCTTTTTTTGGCTTTTTATTTCACATATTCTGTCATGCAATAGAATCAGTTTTCACTTAAAATATATGTGTGTGCTATGTATTACTGTTTTCTGGGGACCTGTTTTCACAGCAGAGTGCTACCTGGCATGAGTGAGCCCAAGTGGCATGTTCTATCTGTCTGAAAAAACCTGCTTTGTTTTGGGTGTTTCATCATTATACCAACAATTTTAATATTCCTGGCTCTCTAGCCTTTGTTTCCTAACTCTCCTACCTTTCTTCTGTTTACCTCCTCATCCTCTTTTCCAGCACTTCCTTCCTTTTGTTCTTTTCTGTGTGGTACAGCCCTTGAATCACACCCCTGTTGCCAGACAGTTTGTCCTCTGCGGTGCTGAATGGGCACTTCAGAAGGCAGCGTGTCTCCTTCTCAGGAAGCGACTGCTTATTTCACACACAGAGAGGAGCAGCAATTCAGCACAGCGGGAGAAATTACAGAACACAGCCTGGAGGGGAGGTCGATGAGACAGAACATTTTTCTGGAGCTTTCTGGCTCCATTTAACCTCTCAATAAAAGTAGGTTAGAGCATCCTGATATTAAGGACCATGTGAAAGGGGAAAATGAAAGGAAAAAAATAAGCATAGAGAGGGGAAGGAGGAGGAGAAGGGAGTCTTTTTACTGGAAAAATGTCCTTGCAGGTAAGGCACATAGAATTCCTTCCAAATGTATAGGATAAAGAATGGGATTATTATGCTTGGCTCAAGAGTTTGCAAGTGTGACTTTTTTTTGCCAGTGTCAGGTTTGAGCTGTCACAAGTCTAACCACACTTACTTCTGCATCTGGACATGGTGGGGGAGAGACTAAAGAGGAGAGGGTAGAAAAAATATTGTCACAGGTCAAACAGACAAATATAGAAAATAATCTGTGCTGTATTCTTAAAAAAATAGAAGTGTCTGAAGGTCCCAAATTCTTTGCAAAAACAATCAATTATGCTTTTAAATAGATACTGAGCAAAGACTCTTATTCCCACTTCTCTACATGAGGAAACTGAGGAACCTTTCCCAAAAGGTAGTGTGAGACAGGTCTGGACTTGCCAGGTACAGGTGAAGGCATGGGACCCTTACCACTAAAACAAAACGTAAAATTATTTGTTAATAGAAAACACCCAGAGAACCATGAAGCGACCACTGCTTTAACTTCATTGCAATTACTAATGTAGCTTGAAAATGAGGGGGAAAAAATACACCAGCAAGCCAAGGCAGTTTTTTACCCCTGAGTTATGATGGATAAAGATGTTTGAGTGGGATTTTATAATACATTATTTCTGTTTTAATCAGGCGCTATAAAGCAGCAACAGGACTTATATTCTTCACAGCCACTTTGGATTATTGAATGCTCACAGTAGGCTAAAAGAGCACTTACAGTTCATCAAATTAAGCAAAAATGTATAAATTAAGTACCATCAAGCCCACAAGCCAATGCATTTATGAGGAGTGAAGAAGGGGAAATAGAAGAGCTTTAAAGGATGAGGCATTAAAATGTACTTTACAGTATGCTGTTAAGAAATGACATTCACGGCTGAAGAAAACATTAACAAGCATCTCAGTCTTTTTCCATCCATTGTCCGAAGCTATTTCTACATGTCTCCCTAGTCAACTATCTGTCTTCCCTGCTCAGCTATCTATCTTCCCTGGTCATTGATTATTGCAGTATTTCCAAAGAGCATGATTTATTGTCTCCCACACATGCTCCAGCTTATATAGCACTCCTGTCATGTGAGGCAGGCTCAGCCTGGAGCTTAACATCTGCAATGTGGGTGCAAAGCTCAGGGTCTCACACACAGAACCTGTTCTGCAGGTTCATGTGGACCAAAGGCACTGGTCTGCTATGACACAAAATTGCAGCCTTCTGAATGCAGAGCAGCTTTCCTGTCACATAAAAGCCTCATCCAGGTTTAATGATCCTAGGAATTTCGATACTTCTCCCTGTCTCTGGGCTACCAGAGAAGGTACCTAAGTGCCTTCATTCGTTCACCTTGCTTTCTGGCACTGTGAGTTTGCCAGTCAGTCGCTGTTCCTTTCCTTTGCTGCTGGTTCCTGGGCACCCATCATAAATCAGGGATGCATTTTTTTCCCTGGTGGTTCCCATGCAAGTTTTCAATACATTCAAGATTGCTTAGGCTCCTAGCTAAGACTGGAGGCTAAGACAGGCTGAAGATGTCTTCTCCAGGAATGGGAGGCAGCAGGTACCAGCCCATTTCAGAAAGTGCTGGAAATTAATGCCCTAAAGGCATAGGGTGAGAAGAGGGCAGTTTCACCCTTGTGGCACCTAATCCAGAGGGAGGGAAGGAAGGAACAGCTGGACACGGACAGATGGAGAAAAAATGCAACAAAAATTTTTTATTCCATATACACTGAGAGGATATAATTTCTGTTGTCTCTTTAACTGCAGTGATAGATTATGAGAATTGCCACAAAATAAAGATAATAGCACAAGCTAAGGTAGCTCTTTAAAAGCATGGAGGGAAAGCCATCAGGATTATGAAAATGTCAGAAATTAAAACAACTTGGAAATGAATCATGAACAAAAAAACTTTATGCATCTGATAAACTGTTTGCAAACAATGGTCATATATCTTTAATCTACATTGCAGCATGAAACACTACCTTTTCAGCAAGGTCTTTACAGTAACAATTAAATATCACTGTCCTCAAAATCATTACTATTATTTCTCACCCCTATGAAGACAAGACCTCAGACATTAAGTAGTCAGCTGAAAATCCCCATTAAAGACTTTTCAGATTGAGGAGAGGTTTTGTTTCCAAAGTAAACTGAAACAACTGAGAATCAATTAAGAAAAAAAATGGGATATTAATTAACAATCAAATTTGCCAACTGTGTTTTAAATACTAACCTGCTAGATAAGGAATATTTTATGAGTATTATTTGCCAGTTTCTTCTAAAACAGTTTTTCTGTGTCCATTATCAACTTCCACTCATCTTTCAGATCTCTACAGTATTCTTACAGGGAAGGTGTTAGATGAAACTACTGAAGAGTCAAACTGAGATAGGTAACCAGTTAAAATAGAAAAGCGTTCCCTTCCAATTTCCTGCAGAAACACTGGGTAGGCAGCCCATATTGGGCTGTGGAACAGTTGGATTGAAAAGATTTCAGATTTGGATTCCATAGAATAATCCTTCAGCAGTTGATCTGTATATGAAAATGACCATGCTGTAGGTATTGCAATTCAGAAGAAAGTGGCTACTTTAAATTGTGCTAGAAAGTAAAATTCGTAAAACGAACTGCCTCTTTAATAATTTTCATCTTAAATAGTATGGAGTTCCTGTACCATGCAAGTGTCAAATACAGAGGCATTATTTCTAGCGCGGTCTCAATGCAAGGTGTGGGTTGGTCTTGCTCCTCCTTCTGCTTTGTGTGGTAGGATAAGAGGCAAGAAAAGTGAGGTTCGTAGGTGTCTAGCACTCATATGTTTTCATCAACAAATACATGTCTCTGGCTACGTTCATACGCACATATGTTTATACAAATATGTATACACACACGTATAGATCGTGGCTATGGATCACAGTCTGTGGTGCCATCTGGTGGAAAGAAGTCAGCAGCGGCCCTACTGCTAAAAAAATAGACGTGCCAAGTAGCCTTAAAATAAAGAAGGAAGGAATGAAACCCCAAAAGAAGGAATGTCTGATCATATGATTAATGGAAGCCACAGCATTCATCAAAACACAATCAGTTCTAGTCTGTCTCAACACCTAAAGCTTCTTACCTTGACTGTCTCAGACTGTCACACTCATTGATATGGATCAGCAGTCATTGATGAGCATTTAAAACCACAAAAAGCTTGAGTGGGTAATGAAAAAATATAAATACTCCCTGACATTTCTAACTGTCTCCTTTCCCGGTTCTGTCTGAGTTAGAAAGGTTGGAGCCTTTCAGACTTAATGGAACAGCGAACATCTTCAATGTCTTCAACATCTGCATCTCATAGAGAACCTTTAACAGTGAGCAAATATTTACATGAATACAAGCTTTTATTATTTTCCCTGATGCCCAGTCAACTTCACCTGGCATGAGTTGTTTCCATTTCTCTCAGTAGATGCAGTTCTTGGGATAAAACTGCATACTACAACTTCTAGACAATAAAAGCAAGAATTTGTTTTAAAGATTTCTTGGAGTAATGTTTGCCATATAGGCAGAGGAAGGCAGTCATGTTTTATTTGAAGGATCTGGGTTGGCTTTCTCAAAATTCTTTTTTAGTTTTGAAGAAAAAAAATATAAATGGACTGGTTACTTTTTTTAGAGAAATCTTTTATCTTCAAGGATGGCACTCGCATCAGAACAGACCAAGGCCTGAGGGAGTCTGCCCAATACGAGTAAGATCTAATTCTTCACTAGGTTATGCAAAATTTGGTCATTGGGAATGTTCTTTTATACAGAGTTATGATATACTTCTAACTGTATATTCACAGTTACACTGAGGACTAGGGATAGGCATATTGTTAAGGCTTAACAATATAGTTAACATTGTTAAGGCTTCCATGGCAGAAATACATACAGCAAAAACAGTTTTGTAGAGAAACAAAAAATAGTTGAAATGTTCATCAGTCAGGGTGGTGACATTATATCATGTTCTTATTCTTTTAAAGGTAGTTCTAAATAATAAAAGGTAGCTGACAAATTTCAGCTTTCCTATTTTCAGAATAGGATCCTGAAATGAGTCGGTTAATTAAATAATGATCAGGGTTGCTTTTTAAAAGGCTGGAAAGTTTGTCAAATGTTCTGTGTCTCATAAAGAAAATACTCTGGAAAGCAGAGACTTTAAGTACATAGCTGAGCAACCACAAATACATATCCATATACCAGCTGTAATTAGTTTCTGCAGCTGAGGCAAATGTGCCACCTACACTTCTTCCTTCATTTTCTTTCCCCAGGCTCCCTTTATCCTTTGCCCATTCAGTGGTTGTATATCACTTCTCCACTTAGTTCTTAGGCTCTCTTAAGGCTCCATCCACCTCTCTGACAGCCATCAAACCCTCTCAAAAAAGCAGATGGAAATGCAGTGGGGCAAAGAGGTGATAGTTCTAAATAAAAATCCCATCTCTGCTGAGATAACATCCTAATCCATTGACAGTCTTTCTTGATAAAGACGGAGAAAAATCTTGGCTAAGATTTCAGAACTTGAGTTGTGGGTGAACCATCTCTGTAGCTGCCAAATTAAATATATGCCTTGACCTCCAAAACTCAGCATTGTCAAAATATGTTCTTAAAACTCACTCAAAAAAGAAGAGTTTAAATGTATGATTTCTGTTTCAGCCGTTGCCTTGTTTCTGCAATTCTTGCTTTTTGCTCTTGTGTTCTTTTGTTTCTCACTTCTTATATTATGATGTCTGAATCACAGGCTGCTTCTTGTATCCAGTGAACTCAGCAGAATAATTTGTATTGAGTTTACTTGGTATAGAATTGGATTTACTGTCCATTGCTCTAATCTGTTATATTACTTTTCTCCTTCTATTTCTTCCCTATATGTAAATAAACAATGAATATAGAGAAGTTACACTTACTGGCTAATGTATGTGTTGGAAGAATGGAAATTAAACTAAAGAAATGGCTATTTTGGGGAACAATTTTCACACAATTTTTTAACAAAATATTTATCCATAATTTTTGACTATGAGTTGCTAAAAAACAAACTTCCATTTACTACAGAAATGAAAACATTTCCCAATAAATATAAACCCCCTTTCCGCCTTCCTATAGCTGAGATTCTTCCCCACCCTCATCATTCAACAAATCCACTGGGAGAAAATGATCTTTTTTTCTCCCAGTTTTTCTAAAAAAATTCCTTTGTTTCTGTGTAAGCTCAGAAATAATTACTGAGAAGGGGAGGGTTTCATTTGTAGGACAGTTCAGCAAGTTCAGTGGTGAATGCCTGGAAGACCCTGTGATGTGCGTTGTTACAGTGATTAATGACTCTTATTATTGATGCAGAACCATAAATTTATACAGGATCTGTCAAGAATAAATAAGAGAGCAGCGTGTTCTGCAATAAAGAGTTACAGCAGGAAAATAGCTAAGATTAATAAAAAGCAAATCTTAACAGATAAACAAACACATAACCAAACTGTGAACACGATATGCTCCCTTTGTAGTTCTTGGAATGTTGTCTTTTCTCTGAGATGAGAAGGGGACTGGGCTCTTAGTGGATATAAGAAAACCAGAACACAAAAAAGAATTTGAATTTATGGAGGGAGCGGATTCATTTCCTAATAAAGCCTTGAAAAAGTAATTTGAAGACAATTTGTTTACAAACACACACCTGAACTGATGTCTGACTGAAGAAACTGACAGTAAATGGGATGATGTCACAATTTTGGGGAGCAGCAAAGAGACCCCCTTTTCAGCCCCAGTGATTTCTTTGCAGGTTCAAAAAGGAGCATTATCCCTGTGGTTTCAAGGTGCTCTTTTCTCTGGGGTGCTGCTGCACATCCTCACTCAACAAGAAACTCTGCGCATAGGTACTGACACAAACTTGGAGTGTGGAAAGTACGGGCTGATAGAGTCTGATAATCCGCGAATTATTTAGGTGGTCAACAGCCAAAAATATACACCCTGGGATTTGATAGTATCTGTCTTGTTCAGATATCTACCTCTGCCTAGGGCCAACAGAGGGAAGCCAGTGTAATTTCACCTGGGGCCCCAAGAACTATCAGAGAGATACAGCAGAAAAATCCATCAGGGAATTGTGGGTTCCCTATTAAAAAAAAGTATTCTCATACTCTGGGTCAAGCTCACTTTCACTGGCTTTTGGTTGTAAAATGGTAGGAATGTCACCTATGTTTGTGCGTAATGGAATGTATCTCTGAAGTGATTGTGATCTTAAAAAATACAATATGGAAAAAGTAAGACCTAAACTCTTGAAAAAACATCCAAAGTTTGTAATTAGATGTAGAATTGAAATCTAGTATCATGAAAGAGTACAAAAATGAGAAACCAAGTCACATCTGGATGTTGTATTGGCAGCATGTAGGGAAGGAATGGGTTCAGATGTGTTTCAAAGCTGAGGCAAGAGACCATAAACAGGATCAGTTTTTCCTCCTTACCTCAATGACACAAGAATACCTTACATGACCATGAGCATCACACTTCTGAAATCACTTCTCTCTTTCCTGTGTCCTCATACCATACCCAAAGGCACAGTTTAGGCTCCTTCTGTGCTTGATTCATCTGGGCAGCTCTTGTCCTCTCTGTGGTTATATTCCATAAGGTTTCCCATTTCATGTCATGTTCAGCGCAGAGACTCCTTCAGCTGGCACCTCTCACACATTGCTTCTGGCTTCATTCTTAGCACACCTCATAGGTATTTCCACTGCTTTTTCTGAGCTTTAATTACTGAAAAACTGTCTGGGCAGTATCAACTGACGCTAAAATGATTTCCTCTTTAATGTCAATTGAAAAATTAGTTCCTTTTCTTGCTCCAAATGCTACTTTCATGTCAGTTATTTCATGAGGCCCCCGAGAGTTTTACTAGAGCAGCCAGCTGCCATGGTGGAATCGTGCCGTGTTGGACCAAGCTCCACGAGCACACGCTCAGCTGTTACTGGCATTCTGCATTTCGA
The DNA here is from genome assembly GCA_013397775.1 of Eulacestoma nigropectus. NCBI lineage: Eukaryota > Metazoa > Chordata > Aves > Passeriformes > Eulacestoma > Eulacestoma nigropectus. Next base: position 1,900,965 of record VZTE01001494.1, read on the forward strand.
GTGCTCAATACTTACAGGAACACCAAATATTTTGAATAGATCTTCACTTGGTGGGAAGTGGAGACAGTGCTGCAGGGAGCTACTGTACAGACAGAAGCAGTAATGAATTCTATTGCAAGAAAAGGAGGATTAGAGGCTTCTTAAGTAAAGCTATGAGAGAGGACAGAGAAGGGTATTTTTTGTTGCTCATTAAAGTGAAAAATTCCCCTGCTTAGATCTTTCTCTGACCTGTGCACAGAGATAATTTTTCCTGCCTAGAGACATGGACTTCCATGCTTTTAATTCTCTACAGACTACATCTCTGCTGTGTCTGTTGCACCAAATGGCATCTGCTGCCATTAAATTGAGCGTGGCAAAAGCTGAAGTTGGCACTGGCATGCAGTGGTGTGGATCAAATGGACAGGCACGTTTTGCATGTGTGCCTCACTACCAAGCAGTTTTTATTACTGAAACTGTTGCAGGAAGAAAGAAACAGGTTGTCAACTGTGCAGCTTGCTCTTTCATTTGAGTTCTGAGGATGGGTTACGGGTTAAGGAAGACTGAGGATAATGCCCCATAGAGTCTCTATCACATAAAATTATCCCGGATCTGTTTATACACATGTACATAAATTCATATCCACAGCACAATGCCTTTCCAAAATAGCATTTTATGAAGGGGCAGAGGAAGGCAGAACTTTGCAAAGGATGGAAAGCAGGCATCTTTCTCGACTCTGGTCAGCACCTCAGGCTGCAAACAAACATCACACAAGCGTGAATCCTCTGTAACTCTTTTTGAAACAAGTCTGAAATACTCAGTGTCTCTCACTGCACTTCTACTAAGGCAGGTGAAGCTGTGCTGATTAAATGTCTGGCTGGGTGTGATGGGGTTGGGGGCAGGCAACAGGTAGCTGAAAGAGTAAAGTGACTGGGGCTATTTTTTTTTGTAAATAATTTATATCACTACTGGAAAAAGTAATCCTGATATAAAATTTTTCATCCCGTGTTTCTGAGCCCTTGTTACTGATAAAGTGAAAGGTTGCTTGTGCCACAGTGAGGAGGAGACAAATTTCTGGGCCAAATGCTGATGTCTTGCTGACATTCAAGTCTCCTTGTTCCCTCGTAGCCTGCATGCACCTCAGCCATTTATGCTGCTTCAGTTCTTTCCCTTTAATCTGTGCATAGAATTAATCAGAATTATTTGTTAATTCACTCACCAGGATAGCTCATGGTCACTTACCTAAACCTTTCTAGCAGCCTCCAAAGGAGAGGCAAAATGAGGTTGAGCCTCACTGGCCTGCAAAGCCTCTTCCAAGTTAGGGAAGATTCTTTTCTACCTCTTCTCTTTGGGAAGTTTGTTTAATTTTGCCCATTTTTGTCCAATTAGCTACACCATTTAATACTCCTACTCAACAGACAGACTGCTTCTCTCAGGTAAACAGTCCACATTACCACAGTGAGCTTTGACGCTCAAGTCCCTATTTCTTAATGAGAATTCTTTCCAAACCTTATAATAAAAATTATATGCTTTGGGAAAAAATAACCAAAGAATTCCCAGCAGAGAATCCAGTGTGGTTATAGCTTGATGACGATATACTTTTTGAAGGTTTCTCTTTGGTGCTGTGTGGGCAAGTAATAGAAATCACCTCAGAAAGCTACACTCTGCATGTCAGACAGGATGTGTCATAGGGAAGGAAGAGATAAATGAGCTTGAAGTGGATTGGGAGGAGAAGAAAGTTTTAATAAAATCAACTATAATTTAGCCAAAGAGCAGAGGTTTTTGCATTTGTAATTCCTTGATCCTGAGTCTCCACAGCTGGAGGAAGTTTCTGACACTTTTTTTTTTTTTTTGGTGGAGAGAAGACACAAAGGACTTGTTCTCAGGACTTCCTGTCAAGAGGAGCTGGCTGCAAGAGCTGAAACATATTACAGTAATAAACATATTTCACATAGGCAGGACTGGCAAATGGAAGGACCATTGCTGCAGTCCAGGGAAGCCCTTGATATGGAAGAGAACCTTCTTTGTCCAGGGGCCTCTGTGCAGGGGCAGAGTCCTCACTAGAATTACAGACACTGTTTCCAGCATGCAGCGAGCATGGAAACAATTATTTTCAAAGGGAAAGCAAGGAGAAAGTGTCATTTGCAGAAAACACTTCCAATGCAAGCCCTGTCCTCAGTGCAAAAGACAAAAGAAGGGACAATTTTATGGCCAGCTCACTGCACAAGCCATTAAAGTTATGTTCAGGTGAGGCGCTCTTCTACAAAGACAATTCAGTTCCCTTGTGTAGTAGAAACAACCCCGCTGTGAGCATCCTGCCTCAGTCATTGCTACAGACAACACTCATCACTACTCAGAGCACGCTCAAAGCTTTAGTACCTTGTAAAGGTCAGTCTGGCCCCCAACATAAGTCTTTCTGGATTGAAAAAATATTTCATCCTTGCCATACAGGTCTGCACAGGGGTGAATCATACATCTCAAGATGATTTTGGTGGGAGCACTTCCACTGACTGAAACTACTGGGTAACTCTATTTTTCTAAGCAGCAGCAGTAGATGTTTCTTTTGAATGTTTTTTCTTCTGGAAAAAAAAAGAATTGGATATTCTCCAAAAATTGGCATCTGCAAACAGCTGTTTACATCCCAAAGCCGTCACAGCACAATCAGTATGTGAAAAGGGAAACAGATTTTGGAAACCAGTTCTTGAACTCTGGGTTATAGCCAGTTATTGCTGTGAAAAGTAACCAGAAGCACCAAATCCCACTGAACTTAGGTGTGTCAGAGGGTCTAGCAGAAATCTGAATCACTGAACGGATTAAGCAGATCATTTTTCCTTCCCTTGTAAGCCTAGCAGAACATGTCTTCTCTTCTGTTTGCATGGCACCTGGTGGAGACTGAGGCCACTGTGTGTTACTGTAATAAATATTTACTTGCTCATTTGGAAGCAAGCGTGGGACATAATACTGAAAGGTCACAACTGAGAAACGGGGAAGAAACACTATGAAACTGATTTTTTTTTTAAAGTGGTAACTTTCTGGGCCTTTCAAAGTATCACCTCTAGAGCAAGAAAGGGGGCTGTCAGAGTTCTTGCTAAGAAAAGAACCTGGAACTTGCAGCACAAATGGAGAAAGGAAGCACTGGGTCAGCTCTCCACTTCTCCTGGTGCTTTACTCAGTTCTGTTTGCTTTGCAGTGGGCGTTTTTTTCTTCAGCTAAGGATTGCTGTGTCTTGGCATCAGCTGAGGAGATCTGTCTACTTCCCTGTTTCTGCCCCCTCCTCTGTACTAAAAAGAGATTCAATGGTGGCAGAGCACCTGCATGTCACCAAGATTAACTAGAAAATAACAAGATGATGTGTGGAAAGCTCAGAGGAGCCTGGGCTCCACTACAGAGTATTTAATAAGAAATTAACACCAGGCAGATGTTGCTCTACCTGAGGAAGAGAGCATCCTAGTCAGCTGACGTGTGATGTAGCAAAACTGTTAATAAGGAGGAAACTATTTCTGAGTGAAAAACATAGGACTCGATCCCACAGGAATTATGTTCAAGGAGCTTACACAATTTTCACTTGGCTGCGTGTCAGTGGCTGAATTCCACACAGGACAGAGAATGGTATAAAAGATGAAATAAATCAAATAATAGGTGTAAATCATAGTTCCTTTTTCTTACACAGTTCTATTTTTCAGCAGCATTTTCATGCAGCAGAACTGAGGGCCTCAGCTATAAACACTAGGGCACACTATAAACATAAATCCATTCAACTTTTAAAAAAACAGCTGCATCATTTTAACTGGATCGACTTTCAACTCCTCCATTTAAAGCAGTGCACTTATCTAGTAGATTATTTAATTATCATTTATGTTCCTTCAAGTAAACTCAGTGAGGTACCAGTGCAAAGCATCTGTTCAAAGTGAGCACACCTTTGGCAGAGGTCTATACATACGAATTTTGAAAAGGAAGGAAGTGGTTTGGTCACAGCATCTTGCCAAAAAAGTGGATTTTTTCAGGAATATTGTAACATTGGTAAACAAACCTTGATGACTGTGCATGTATTTCTCCGAGCTGACAGGCTCTGGGTGGGCTTCAGTGGAGGGATGTGTTGTCTCCTGTCTGCCTGCCTTGTGTGCAGCAGTGGGCAGCTGCAGCCTCCTGTCTGGATGTGCTGGGCAGCACGTTCCCCTCCAGGCAGGCTTGTTATCTGCCTGGCAGAAATCCTGCCCTGTTGCGTGCAGCCTCAGGACCACTTCTGTTAGCCATTAATTAGCACCGTGGCTTGTGCTCGCCGAAGCCAAATGGAGGCTCTTGCCTAGTGCACAGTATTCTGCCAAGACCAGATTGACATGAGTGAGGCGAGGAGCTGAGGCACAGACAAAGGCTACAGCAAGTTTACCAACAGTCAGGTGGACATTTAGGTTTGAATCTTGGCCTGCTTGCTATTTTCAGTAATTTCTGCTGCAGTCCTGCCTGCTCCTGACCCTTTGCTTCTGTGTTTGCTGATCATTATTGGCACACTGAGACCTTGCTCTTAATGTGCAATCTCTGGTCATCTAAAATAATAAAATTAAAATTTATTTAAACCTGCTAAGTATGGAATTGTCCTAAATTTATGCTACACCATCTATTGATTTGTTTTCTCTCTTCCCCTCTACTTGAAATCTCAGGGAGTGACAATCAAAGGACACAGCTTTCTCCACCTGGAAGTCGTGGACATCCATTCCAGATGCAGACTGCTGATAAACATAGCTTTTGCCCTCTGGAAGTAACACACATCACACATTACAAAGCCCCATTTGTCCTTGTTATTTTAATTCTAAGGCTAAGACAGATACAATGATATAATTTGCAAATTAACTTTTTTTTTTTTTTTTNGAAATGTTATTTTTTTTTTTTTTTTTTTTTGGTCACTGACAGTGGGACCAGGAGGATGACAAGATAAAGCCTTCTTAGCTGCACTTCCACAGAAGCTGATGCAAACCCCCCTTAGACTGGTTCCATATGCACACAGAGAGCCAACTGACAAACAGAACCAAAACCACTAACGCCACAGTTGTTAGCAATTTCCTTGTTAGTAGAGCTTGAAGTGGAATGATCTTGGAAATGGAGCAATCCTGGCAGTGACAAAGATGAACCTGACACCAGAACATCAGATATAAACCACGTTTGCACCATTTGTGTTAGTGGAACACAGTATCCCACTTTCTGCTGATCTCCCCAACCTCCTCAGGCAACACTAAGAGTTGCAGGCAGGCTGGAGCTTCAGCTGCCTTCCTCCTTTTCTCACCATCATCACAGCCAGCAGCAATGGGCATTTCAGTGCAGGTGCACTTGAAAAAACCCCTCTCACCTGCTTCCTCATCTCATTCCTCTATTTTCTAAGGATTTCTTTGGTCTTTCCTGATTAAGCTGAGGGGAGATAGAAGGTCACTGATGTGTATTTGGGCAAAAAGAAGTGAAAAGAAAGTGTGCAGGCAATCCCAAAAAACATGTATAGGGCTGAAGGAGACAGGCACATTCCTGGCAGGTAAAAAGGAGCACTCAGTGATTCCCAACCTGTGAACAAAGCCACTTCGCTGGGGAGGAGATTAGAGCTGGACCCTTCCACCCCACCCTCACCTTTGCCACAGAAACAGCCCTGGTGGGAAGAAATGAGCATGGCAACAAGAAAGCTGCTGGGTGAAGCAGCCCTGGGGAATGCACCAAATACCTTTCTTGTTCCTTGTGAGATATGGCTGAGGAGGCAATTTACTTTCCAGCTTCCTTTCAAGATGAAGTATAGCTTGCTCTACCACTGCTTAGGCTGTACTTATTCCACAAATAAAGATTTTCTGTCTTCCATGCGGCAACTTTTGCCCTGAAGTCACTCTTTAAAATAAACCTCAGAAACAGAGGCAATGTTCTTCTAGCAGGTGCACAGCTGAGAGCCTGGACAGCAGATACCCATCTGCATTATACATTCAGTCTTAGTGTGAGAAACACTTTTTCCTGTATTTCACCTCCTAGAACGTGGGTGGCTGTGCTGCTGACAGGGCAGCAGAGCTGCCCTGTCTCTCTCGTTCCTTCCTTCCATTTGGTGAAGATGTGGAGAAGGCAGGCTTTGCTGCAAAGCCTTTCTGCTCCCTCTGTGCTCAGCACAAGAGTCATAGCCTTGGGAAGCTTCTGCAGAAAGGTGCCACAAGAACACAGAGTCACCCAGCTCTTTTCTTTCTTTATTTTTTTATTGAAAGCTTCATCAAAGAAAACAGAAGTTTAAACCTAACATCCACTGATCTACAGAAAGCCCCAGGAGTGGGAAAATGGCAGCTATTTAGGATTGTGTTACAAATGGAAAACATAAAAAAAAATCATAGCAGTACAGATCTTTCAGAGACATTCTGAGACATCAGCACACAGATGCCCATATAAATAAGATTCATAATTTAGTGTATCACAGAGGTTCTGTATTCTACATTTTGGCTGCAGTGAAGTCTGTAAGGGCTGTAAAGAACCTCTGACCCATTTTTGTGATGCTTGTTTTCTTGATAGGAAGTTCATCTGCTTTCAAAGCTGCTTTGATTTTTCTTACAGATAGAATCTGTTCATTCTCCTTTAAAAAGGAAAACAATTAAAAATTCCTAAATGAATTCCATACACTTCCTGGTTTTACATAAAATTGTTTTGCCTCAAAAAGATAGTAAAATTTTCTTCCACTCTGGAATACATCATATTTAATAATACTTCAGTTACATAAACATCATGTTTTCTTCTTTAGGTTGTTATTTTTGGGCTTTTAAAAATATAACTGACTGTAAATTTCACCAAATTCATAAAATTATTATCCAAGAGAAAGACACTTAAAGGCAGAAAAATTAATGTTGGGCAGATACTCTCTTAAGGACAACAGATACAGATCTTGGAAGGTGCTTACACCTTGCAGGCTTTGGACCTACAAGGAAAAATGGATTTGTGAACCTGTCAAAGGCTGACAGTTTCCACTTCATTACACATTTTTATTAAGGTGAAAGAACTCAGCTGCCACTGTTGGGGAATTAACAGTTGAACTGAACAACTTCAATAAACACAAGTATTTTTTCTTATAATGGAAATCTGAACCAGCGCTGGGATTCATTTATTTTACAGCTTTACTCTCATAATTTTCTGTTCAATTTTAACAAAGAGCATGTTAATAAAGGGGAGAAGAAAAGGTCTCTTCTGCCTGCTTTGAGGCACAAAGGTGAATAAATCTCTGGGGTACATACAGCGCTCTAGCCTATCTGGGTGACAGGAGCAATATAGAAAAAGTTGGTGCTCTTTTTGAGAGGAAGATAACTCTCCTTACACTGCATCTTTGCTGCTTGCTGAGATTCTAGAAATCTGCTCCACTGAAGGGGAGAAGTCTGCTGCTCACTCAGCCCTCCTTCTGAGAAAGTGTGCGCGCATGACTGTGTGTATGCATATTAGAAATGAAAGGAATCCTCGTTACTAGAGTCAATTGTCATTAAACAGAAAAGACTAATGCACCAAATGTCAGCAGTTTTGTTGTTTTCTGTTTTGCATTTCCATCACACCGTGACTGTTTTCTTGGTTCGTGTGGGCTACCGAGAAAGACCAGGCAAATCCCTTACCCTAGGGCACTTCTTTTATATCCAGACCAATTTCATGTTAAATAAAGTTTTGAAAGGAAATGTTGACCATGCGTGTATCAAACATTACTATCTTCAACTACCACATTTGGTCTCATCACTAAAAATGGATTGATTCATTACTTTAAGCACATTATCACTCTTCAGCATGACTCTTGCCATAGGTGGAGTTAAGTGAGTCTGCCTAAACCTGTTTTGCTCATGACAACCTCAGCATTAAAATGAAGTGGCATGAGGAGCACCATCAAGCTTAAAATCATGAAGCATGGCAATTTGTTAAACACTTAGGATCAGTCTCAATCTTCAGTACCATAAACAACATAATATAGATCCAAATACTATGACATATTAAAAATAAACTTTATTACAATGCAGGCTTCCTCAAATTTGCTGAGTTTTGGTACACATACATACATAAATAATACCCTTCATTTGATTTTTACTCGAGTAAAAATCCATTCGAATGCTACAGCCCAATTGCCCACTGAGAGTTTAAGCCCTCACTTCTCTAATGACCAGCCTTTATCTTCCACATTTGGGCATGCATCCATAGCAGATGATGATACAATGTGATGCAAATATGCCTCATTCTGCATTACGGTGGATTTCTTGACCAACACAACCAAGGCAGTCTCTTGGTAAACAGAACTACACAAGTAAGCACAGGCTAAGGACATTTCAAGAGTCTGTTTCACTGGAAGGCAATAAGAGGACATTCACAATTTGAGGCCTGACTGTCACAGGTGAAAAGTGCTTACAAAACCAGCAGTAGAGCCAGATAGGAAGAAGTCTCTCTGCAATCTCAGCGGGAACAGTGAGATTTTTCAGTGCCCTGATCTACACTCGGGTCAGCACCTGCAAATATAACACTCTCTTCAGTTCCACTGTATCTTTTTCTTTTTTTCCCTCAGTAATAAGTGACAAGCCCAGGTATTCAGTTTTCTAGCCATACTTCATAGTTTTCAGACACCCCTTTTGTATTTATCTTTTAAGGTAAAACCAAAATTACCAAACCTGAACATCCAGATTTGATTATTTACAAGAATTCAGGTGTGATGGAAAGTACATACGCAGTTCAGTTTATGAATTTGATGTTACTTCTAGACCTCTGGGCCAGGCACCATTGCCTTAGACATCTAGAGTTGTTTCTGCAATCTTTCAGGAACTCTCCTGATATTTAAAGCTAAATTGGCAAGACAGACAAAGATATTGACTTTACAAATTCAGGTGTTCAAAAAAAAAAAACAAAAAAAACCCCGGAAAACAGAAACTAAACAGAGCATAATAATAAATCTTCAAAAAATCGTATTAGCCAGAACAAACATAAAGAAAACCAGTTTAAGATTTCAGAGGCCACCAAGTGACAACACCCATGCAGCGTGTTGCTATTTCACTGTTCACTTTTATCTCATTTTTAAATTTTAGAAATGAGTTACCCCTTTCTGAGCATCTTGTAACTTCCAAATAAGCTTTTTTCTTACCTTATGATCTATGACTGTTTATACTCAAGGGTCACAGTGTTTACAATTCATAGATTTCAAGTACCAGTTCACTGGGGTTTTTTTGGGATCAGTAAGATGATGAATTGTACTTAAGGGGTCCATTTTCTTTCCTCTTCTTCTTCCTCTACGTCTTTGCTTTGTTTCTTTCGATTTCCAACACTACTGAACATTATAGCATGGAAAAGAAAAGGAACAATTCTAATACAGAATGCACTTGAAACACTTTAAAGTGACAGGCACTGTGATATCATGTTGCCTGCCTGGCTTAATAAAAAACATTGAGATTGTTTAACTTTGCTGAAAAAAATAAGAAAAATGTTTCTGAATGTATAAATAAAGCAGCAGAGTTCTGAATAGAAACAAGAAGGTACCTCAGCATATTCATCAGCCACATGGTAGCTACCTTGTAGCCTCATTGTTGATAGTAAATGAGACTTTGTGTGTGTCACGCTAGAACTAACACAGAAACAAATGTCTTTATTTCATATTTAACTGACTTGTGCCTGGGGTTATCTCCATTTGTACAAATAATTCAGAGAGAGACAGAAAGAGAGTATGTGTAGAAAGGAAGAAAATAAGGCTAGATCGATTTTTTTCCCTCATATGCCCTCTAAAGAAAGAGGAAACCTTTATCCAAGGACAAAATTCAAGTGCCCCTCTCAAAAAGCAACAAGTAATGAGATAGCACATGAAACAGAAAGAGAGGTTTGGTCTTTTTTTCTGAATTGAAAACATGTTGTGGATGATGTTGTTCTTTTACTTTGGCATCATCTGGTTTTCAGAAGTGTTGAATATCAAAAACTACTCTGGAGAAAGCAGAAGTTTCTTCTGAAAATCAGGCCCTCTTCCTATGGTGAAGAACCAGTGAACTTCCATTTCTCTCTTTTCTCTGTTGCATATCTAGCAGCATTTACTTGGGAAACCCCCTCCCCCCTCCCACTATGTTAAAAAATACGATCTTGTTTTATCGATTTAAAAAAATAATTGTGTTCTTTTCCCCAAAAAAGTCAGGTTAGGGAAACACAGACCTCTTTTTAAGATTGGGCAGCTGAATCAGATTGATCCAATACATATGTTTTAATTTCATTATTTTTAATGGATACCCTGTCTCTAATCCACCACAATAAATGTGATGAGCCTTCCCCTCTCTTCTGGGTGGAGGAAAGTTTAAAAACGTTTGGTTTAATTTTTACACATAGATATGTGTATATGTATGTATATACGGAAATGCTGCTTCACTTCTACCTCCTTAAGGAAAAAAATCATCTTTTGACTTCCTTCTCACCTTTTTCATTTGTCTGTTTGGAAGAAGTAAGGGCCATAATCAAGATTTCTGTATGGAAAATAACGGTCATTCCTAAAATAGGTTTTAGTGGATTCAATTTAGTGTCTTTTTTTTTTTTTTTTTGCCAAATCATACTAATTAGTGATTGTCAGCCAACATATTAAGACAACAGAAATCATAGCAGAGAAGAATAATTTTTAACTTCCTGCCTGCATGACAATAATACATAATTTTCAAAATTTCTGCTTGTATGGGAAAGATAAAATGAGAACAAAGATCAAGTTTGCTTTCTCTTATATCCACCTGGCAACTCAAATGCAACACTGAGAAATGAATGCAGAATTAAGGTGGCTATGCATGCTGGACGATGACAAAGACTGAGGTGAAGAAATGAATTGGTATGTTGGAATTCAGAAGGAAGACTGTTGTTTCAGTAGAAATACCAAAGATCAGGTAATTAAAGAGAAAAACTCATCAAAATTAAAGCCCACCTGGACAGATTAGTTGGTAACCCAATCCCCCTTGCTTTGGGATGTTCTCCAAAGCGCACCATCAAAAACCAGGACAGCTTCTAATACCAACTATTCTGAAATTTCCACTATAAACATATGCAGTATGTAAAACACCAGTGGAAGATAGTTTAAACAAACAAGAAAGTAAGAACTGGTCCGGCCATGTAGGTCAAATAAAGATAAAAAAAGAAAAAAAACCTCTATCTTCTGGACTGCGTTAGGGTGTCACTTCATCTTTGGTATAAAATAGGCCATCCATAGGCTGCATTTGTTCACAACTAGGAAAGACTACAGAAATTGTCAACAATTTCTTCTATCTATTGCTTTTTTTGCACTTTTTTTGACCATAAGCTCCTATCTACTTAAGTTTTTTTTTAATGCTCTTAAGCTAGGTTTTTGCAATGTGACAAGCAAAGCAGACTAAAAACTTCTTAAAGCTCATAAAAAAGACTGCAGATAAAAAGCACTAATGCTTTTGCTAGCGATCACGCTTCGTAAATAAAAAAATCTGCATTCTGCAAGAAAAAAACCCTGCATTCTCTATAATGCAGCAAGTTTTTTTCTCAATTCAATAACTTTACTGTAAAATGCTTTAGCCTTCTAGAATTTTTTTTCTGTCAACACTTAAGACAAAGTTCATAAAAGTCCCAGCATTTTTCCAATCCTTTCAGTTGCCACAGTTCCTTTATCATCAACTTTTCTTCAAAAGAAGAAAATCATTTTCTTTTAAACTGTACAGTTTATTTTTTGTTCACCCCAAAAACTCAGTCTATTAAACTTCTGCACCAGCACCGGTGTGAGCAGTTTCAATTCATTCGCGGGTTTTCTAACAAGACGTTGACAGCTTGCCTTGAGAGCCTTTGACGTCCTTAAAATTAAGGCAATTAAGATTCAAGATAAACCTTACCTAAACATTTCTTTTAAAAAACCCAAAAAACAAAAAACCAAAAAACACTCTAGATTTAAAACAAGAAGAAAAAGAAAATGAGAGAAAAAAGAGTAGCTTAATTTTTGAGGAAGACAACTGGTTTTCATCACAACTTGCTCCCTCTTGACATCATCAGTTTTTCTGTTAAAAAAAAAAAAA
>VZTE01001494.1:1912982-1926866 GCA_013397775.1 Eulacestoma nigropectus
TAAATTCTGAATTCAAATGTTCGTCCAGATGAAATGTCAACCCAGCATTTTTCCTCTGGGTTTTTTCTTTAGTTGAAAAAAAAAAAAAATAGCAAAAATAAAATTGTCAGACTACATGACGGAACCATTTGCACAGCACATAAAAACACTGTTTTGTTTTCATTGGGAAAGGTAGAAAAAAAAAGCATTCATTTGACGCCTGTGCAAACTGGAAGCCAACTTCTTGTTCAGTGAAGTTTCTCCATTCAAGGCAAAGATTTCAGACCGACATTCTTCAGTCCTGTTTATTGTCTGTAAAAACAATTGAATTAAAGTGGTCATTAAGTCAAAAAAACTTTGAAATAGGCTCCTCTCCTTTTTTTCCACCCAATTCCCTTTAAATGTTATCCAAGCTAAACTAACTTTGCAGCTGTTTAAATATGATACCACCACTAAGCTGAAAATAGCCAGGCAAAAATAGGGAACTCCTACTTTGGGGACGTTGACACATCCTAAGCAGATGAACTTACTCTTTTAATGCTAGGCATTAATAGGAGGTCTAACTACACTGAAATGAGATGAATACAAGGCGTAACACTGTGTAAATCTTTCACAAGTAATTCAATACGAGGGTGAACATTTTCATAATAATAAGTGCCACTATTTATTTTGGGTATTATTAATAAAATGAAGGATAAAATTACAATACAGGATACAACCAATTTGCTAAAAAGAACACATTTTCTGATGGCAAGAACAATTAGACTGTGGAGCAGTCTGCTTAATGAGCCAGTTAAGGCTAACTGCCAGAAACCTTCAAGGCAATATTAATTAGAAAAATATATTTTTTTTATCCTATAGTGTCATATCTTTCTAAATTTAGCACAGAGAATAAGCAAAATTACCAACCTTTTTCTTACAGATGATACCTCTCATTTTGTGTTTTTGATGTTTCATGTCACTTAAAGATATGTCACATCTAGCTTATCTTAACAAGACTGTACGAGATCTTTAAGACAGAGCCAGAACCTACATATAAATGCTATTCCGTGTCTAGGGCTATCCATAAGGGTCAGCTGCTGCTTTTCCCACAGTCCTTAAAGCTTACATGGAAAAAATCCTTTTCTGACCAAAGTTCAACACAAGAAAATCCAGCACCTTTCCTTTTGCAAGCATTAATGCATTTACCTTGCCTAGTTCAAAAAAAAATTTTAAATTAGGAGTTAAATTGTGGAGAATGTCAATGACCTAACATTTGCCACAGAACTTTTTGTCTGGGAGTATAAACATAGAACTACAATTTTAAATATTAAATTTGCCAAAGGGTTTTTTCATTGCATGACACCTGAAAATTAATATTTTGAATGTTAAGAACAGATTTATGTGGAATGAGACAATTAACTATTTTCTTCAGACTTTCTATGCATAATTTCTGGTAGGAGTACTCAAGTTGGAAGCTCACCTCCTGAGATTTTGCTGCCCCTCTGGGTCGAGTGGCTGCCATATGTATGAAAGTCCAGTATCACCAAAGGGTCACAGTACACGCCCTCTAGTTTAACCTGGCATTGAGTTTGCCTACAAAAGGCTCCAGAAAAACATAATTCTTTCCACATTTAAAATCAGAGTATGTTGTCTAGCAGAGTTTTGCTTGGAGGTAAGAGAATATACTTTTCGGGGGCAAGGATATCCATTGATCTCCGCTTCATAGTCTTCATGCTTTTATGTGCAAAATTAAATATTTACAAGGAAAAAAGGGAGTAGGGTCTAAAATAATTAAGGTGATTTCCTCATAAAGAAGATTCCTCTGCTCAGAATCAAGGGCTGTTTTTATCTACACAATAGGTAGCCAGGTTTTTGCCATGAAGTTACCATTTCTGAACTCTGTGGGTGGGATCCTCAAGTACAGCATTCAGAGTATTAAATGAAAGAATACATATGCTGATTAAAAAGTGGAACTTAGAATTTAAGTTTCATGGTTTATTTTTACTCACAAAGAGAATACAGAGTCCTTATACCACCCAGTTCATTCTTAGCACATTGCCTCTCCTTTGTTGCCTGCCATTTCATGATGGTTGCAAAGAAAATAAATATAAGGAAATATACCGTTATAACTTTTCTCCTGACTGATCAGCTCCCATGAAATAATTTTATATAGTCTGCCTGTTCCTTTGCCTATATCTGACAAAATCATTGTCCAGTCATGGTAATTACTTTCTTGTATTTTGCATTGACAATCACCGTTGTAGATCAGGCATGATGTTTGTTATTAATAAATGTGCCCTTTGAAAAGCAGAGTAATAAAATTATATTTTAATTATAAAACAACTTCACTTGGTTTTATATTAAAGGTTACTGGAATATTTTGTCAGAAGTTATTTTTTAAAGACAGAGGTTGTGTATATTTTGGTTTGTTTCTATAGCTTCCCACACTGCATTTCTGCCTGCAACTGGCAGATATAAATAGGGGGCCCATTTCAGATAAAAAAATACTAAAATAAGCATAATAAAAAAAATCTGTAGTGGATCTGCCTGTCTGATTAAAAAAGAAAGAAACTCCTCTGAATATAAATGCCAGTGCCATTAGAAGTATATCCATCACTGCAAAAAGGCTGTAGCTGACAAGGAAAGATGAGGCATCTCATTCTCAGGGAATTCACCACACAGGCAAGAAACACAGCACCCATTTCAATAAAGAGTTGCAATGTAGTTTCCTCCTATGCTGGAAAAATGCCACAATCTGCAGCTGACAGCTATCTTATGAGGACTTCTACACCTAAGTCCTTTTGCTTTGAGATGTAAGAGAAAGGCAACTGAGACACAGGAATGGTCAGATCCAAACGCTACAGAACACACTCATTAAAACAAGCCAACAGGATGGTACAGACATATTTCCCTCTTTGCCATTTATATTCTGTAAGTATTTTGCAATCATTTATTTATAGGTGCTAGAGAGACTGGCAGCTAGAAAGGATAAGCATACATAGTCTGTGTCTCCAATTGGGTAGCTTGTGATGGATTGTTTTTGTAGTATGTACATACAGACAGATATAGGCATGACAAAAGAAATAGTGAGGTCTTCTGTTTTATGGTGGTCAAAACCACATAAATCTGAAACCATTTGATACTCATACAGTAGACAAACAAATGCATCTTCCGCTTCCAGAGGTCAAAAATGAAGTAAGGCAATTGACAAATTGGCATAATTCTAATCTTTCCTATACTAGCTCATATCTGATGCCTCTGTAACTACAGTGTCATGATGTAATGACTGACATATCTATCATATTTCTTGTCTGGCTATTTCTCTACTTTTTTCACCAAGATAAAACGTGTAATTCTCTTTTCACAGCGATGCCGGTGTATTAATGAAGGACTGGATTTGTGCTCCTTCCTAGAATCTGTCCAACATTTATCAGTTCCAGTGAGTACCCTGTCACTAAGTAACCTTCCCTTTGTGAAGAGTTTTATTGTAGCAAAGAGAAGCTGTGTTTGAAGAGATTATTCTGAAGATGAAGAGACTCTTTAGGAGTTCTAAATATGGCTGTCAGTATATAAATTTGAACTTTCCAAGGTATTCTGCGGGAAGTAAACAAAGGGAGCAGAAGAATGGGGACAGATGGAGCAGTGCTTCTATCCACCTCTTTCTTACCCCTTCTTCTTCCATTTCCAGGTCGTGCCTACTCCATGTCTGCATGGCACAGTTTTGCACAATCACAAGTACCAACCTGGGGTAATTCATACTGCTTCATTAACTACACTTTCAGAAAGAAACCTTTACATGTGCCAATGTGTACTGTGCCAATATTTTCACCACTGCAAAATTTAAGCCCTTTTTAACCTCTGATTCCAGATGCTGCTTTAGCCCAGCATGATGATTGTTAACGCAGTTGTTGAGACCCTTCTGAGTCCAGAAAAGCAGCAGACAGTTAGAGAGCATATCATTGTGGGCAGGAGCTCAAGGACATTTTGCCAAGTTGAGGCCATCAGCCAAAACCTTTTGCAAATTACACTGTGATATATCCAGAATTCATCTGAACTTAAAGCTATTCAGAATTTATACTGCTGAAAGAGGGAGTCAAATTTGGCCTGCTACAACCAAGAAGCAAATCCTTCTGACTCCAAAGCCTATGCCTACTTACTTAGACTGTTGGTAAGAATATGCAGGCGCATGTTCACTGGATGTTTCCACTGTCATCTGTTGCTGTTGACCACTGGCTTCCTGTGATGAAGATGCTACTGTCTGTGGAGAAGTATCAGCAACAACACCCTAGGGAATCAAATGAGAACATGAAAAACTTACTAATTTTGCTTATGTCAGTGAACTACATAAAAGAACTCAGCACCAGCTCACCATTCACGCATTTTTCTAGGGATCGAGACAGTTTGAGGCAGCAGAACCACACGCTAACACAACAAACTCTATCAGTTTTAGAAAGCTAATTTGGCAACAAGAAGCTTTCTCAGCCTACCAGTAGTAGTTTTCTGTCACAGGCTGCAGTGAAAAACACCTTCCCCTTTGAGGGCAGTTCCCTGCCCATTCAAAGCTAGAGGTAAATCTTCTGATTTTGGTGTATTCTGGGTTTTACTTCTTGGCTTTGTCACAATGCATGTATGGCTCTTCTAATTTTTGCTTACCTACCCCAACTTCACAGTGAGTTCACATTTATTTTGTTTGATTTAAAATGCAATAAAGGCAGAATCTACGCCCACCACTCTCCACTTTACTATACATCCAACAGAATTTCAGTCACCTTAGAAAAATGCTGCCCTCTTCTACACACTGTTTCTATGCATGTTCCTTTCAAAAATAAATTTGCTTTACACTAAAGACCTTAATCTGTTAAGTCAAAGCTCCAATGAAGTTTTGTTTTATTTATATGTTTGCAAAAAGTAGATAAGTAAACACACAAAAGATTATATTCATGAATTTAACATTATGCACAATTTCTTATCCTATTTAGACAGTCTGAATAATACTTGGTTTAAGTTTTTTGTATGCTTTCAAAGCAAGCTACATTTTCTTTCCTCTACTCTCATGCTTGGTGTGTTGGTCACATGAATAGCAAGGCTCTTCAGGGAACATACTTTATTACTCTATTGCACACAACAGAGCCAGAAGAGGGAGCACAAAGCACTTGCTTTGTTTTTATCTGAGTCCCGTGTAAACAACAGGTAGTTTATTTTAAAGCATCTGTTAAAATATCAGTTTCATTTTTCAGAAATTCTTCTATTGCTTAGCAGACTGCCAGTATTATCTTTTTCTGCCTACTTCCTTGTCTTTATCCTTCTGCTTTTGTCCATCTCATCTTGAGATTGTAAGCTCTCTGGGACAGAGACTGTATGTTTTTGGTCTCTGCTTGTGGAGCATCCAGCATGGTAGGGTCCTGGTTCATGATGCTACATGAATACAGATAAACATTAACAATAATCATCATCACTGGATAAGAGCAAAACAGGCTATAGATTCAGATAATATTCTGATTATTATAGTAGATAATTATGACATCAAGTTACTTTAGAAGGCATGAATCACTAGTGAGTGATGGGGAGGAGGACTCAACAAGTAATTTAAATTAACCTTAATTCTCATTTGGACAGGCCAGCATGGTGTGCAGCCAATCCCGTTGTACGAACCAGTCTCTATCCCACCATCTCTTTTTAACTCAGATTTGTATCTGCCTGATTTAGACTTAAGAATGGCAATTGAAAAGAGGCACCCACAGTACATTTGCAAACAAATGAGGTTTAGGGCAAAATTATACCGAGGCAAAAAAGACTGAAACACAACCAGCTCAGTATGACAGAACAGTAGTAGCCTTTCCTGTGGGACCTTATCTGGGAATAATTGCAAAGAACTAGGAGAAAACAGGATAAGCCCACTTGACTGCTGGTGAAGCCATGTCAGCAGTACCACTAACTCACATCCTCAAAGCACAGAGTAGTAGTAGCACAAAATCCGAAGTCCACACAGATGAAGACAGAAGTAGAGAGGCCCTGGCACTCCTTGCCTTACCCCAGAGTAGGGCAGAAGTTGTTAATACAAGAGGGTAGTGCCAAAGAGAAACACACAGGGAAGAGGATGCCCAGGCTCCCTCCTCTCGCTGTGCTCAGTTGCCCTTATGAAGCTTCACAGAAGTGGAGGCCAAGCTGACGCTCTCCCAGCAGCTTGTGGTCTACAGGGTTGAGTAAATACTTACTCATTAGACTGTCATCAGCATGACTCAGCCCCAAGGAGGGAGGGAGCGAATCCTTCCTCAAGGATGAAAAGCACTCAGTCAGTGCAGCATCCTCCACGTCTGTATATACAAGAGGAAGGTTTCCATTGCTCAATCACTTTTTCTGGTGGCTAAATGCTTCAGCAATTACCTATGCTTGCTAAGGACCGCATCAAACCCTCTTGCAATCTTCTCTTCTTGAAATCTCTTTTGGTTTCGTGGTCTGCCTCCTGGGTTTGTTTTTCCTGTCTCTTCCCATCTCCCTCCCAAGTACATGGGGAAAAAATAGTCATAATCACTGATGTTTTATTCCATGTCCTGCTGTACAACAAAACAAATGAAAAACAAGAGCCCTTGCAAATAATTGAAAAAAAAAAAAAATAAAAAGAGGGGTTAGAAAAAAGAAGGAAAAGGAAAGAAAGAAAACAAAAAGAGAAGGAAATGTGCAGTCCTAATTAAAAAAGGTGGAAGCTTCCAGCCACCACTCCATAAAGAACCTTTAGGCCCCTTTCAAACAACAGGTGCAAGAAGGCATAATAGATAGGAGTTCTGCTCCCCCTTCACTCTACTTTCATGGATGGAGATAAACTTACTTCAATAGGGACAGCTGTTGGAGGCACAGGAGTGTACTGGGGAATGTAGGTCCCTTGCATAGGTGCAGCAGCAGTCATGTACTAGAACAAATCAAAAGCAAATGAACAGAAGAAAATCACAATTAAGATGCATAAAAAAACTTGTTAGAAGCATGGTTCAATGCTTCTAACCAATTTCAATTTCCTATTCAGAGTTTTTTGGTTAGTGTATAGCATATTATTTCTTTTAATTAAGAACTTTAGGTAATGGCACAACTTACCCAGCTATAAAGGTAATATCTGAATACAGGCAATAGTAAACATCTCACTGATAGAAGCAGATCGTTCTCTAAAATGGAGAGACTCCTATTTGTACTTACAAAAATATCAGTGGAGTCATGACAGCAGCATATATATACATATATATATATATATATATAGTGGTTACAGATACAAAGCAGTCTAAACAATCTTTTGGAGTCTTGTTGACCTTATCTAATGACACCTACAAAATATGAAGCATAAAATTTGAGAGGTTTATTCCAATCTATATTTAACCCCATCAACAGCAGCAGTTGAGTTTACAGGGACACAAAGCTGCAGATAGGTGCAATCCAAGACAGGAGAAATAAAGGAAGAGGAAGATCCATCTGGAGTTTCTCCTTTTGTACACAGATACCTTAGCTAAATTCTTATGGCTTATTCTTACTATCCAGGGATCTTTCCTATGCATTTTGAAACTTGTGCAAATTATGATTATAGCAACAATTTGTATTGGCTTCTCTGAAATACTGTCTCTCCCAAGTACTACAAGACAATCTTTTTTTAAAATTCATTTGTGCATGTGAATTTTGTCATTGTTATGGCACTGATCTCTTTATATACACCACTTCTCAAAAAGCTCTTGAACTGAATGCAACAGTCATTGTTCAAATTTTCAAATAAAGTATCAATATTAAGTCCTTAGATCTATATGTACTATCCTTTCAACAATCCAGTTCTAACTACATGTCTTCACTGGCAAGAATCTCAGAATGTGCCCAATCCCTCAACTGACTGTATGACACTTCCACTACATGTTATCTTCAAAGACACACCAAAGATCTGAATCAGCCCACAATGTATTTGATGAATTTTAAAATGAGTTAAATATAGCTTTGCTTCCTGGCAGAGCTAGGAAGTGCTTGCGAGATTTTATTCCGCTGTTTATAGTAAAATTTACATTTAAAGCACTCTCCCACCTCAATTCTAAACTAACTGGATGGTTTGATACGCCTGTCACAAACATGCATTATGGAATTGCAAAGTGGGGGTGCAGACTGCAGCAACGCTGGAGAAACGCCTAAGGGAATAGCAACAGCATATGTAAGAATCTCACAGATAAATTCTGAAGTATTCTTTCAAGTAGAAGACAATAAAAAGTATTTAAGTGAAATTGTTTTCTATTAAAAAAATAAGTGAGGATCATATGTGACATAGAATGTATATTTGCAATATGAGCAGCACATGGTGTTGAGAACCATCACAATATTTTTTACCCAAATTCATAGTGTTTTCTTTAACTTGAGCAAAGAGACAGGAGTGCCCTCAGTGTCTGTGTGCCTGTACCAGGCCATGTTTTTCTGCAGCTCTTTTTCCTTGTTCTTCAGGAAGAGAACTGAATTCAATAGCTTTTTTTATGAAGGCTAACCCACCAAAAGCATTAGGCCAACTCTCCCTATTGTGCTTGGTACAGTTGGGCTGTTCTCCTGCCTCACAGATTAAGAGCTAATGAGAATGTTACAGCAGGGTGTTCCAGAGCTGCTTCCGCTCCATTCATTCTGCCTTGTAACACTGCCCTCACATGTTGGGAAGACATCTGTTGTGTAGCATTGTTCTAAATGTGTCAATATTTAACATTAACCTGAAGCATGCATTCTTAAGAGTTCTGCAAAGACCTGCAAGGGTTCTAAACATCTATGCAGTCCAGCTTCACTTGTACAAATATATATAGGTTTTAATTGAAAGTGTTAATTTAAATAATAAAGTGGTCTCATTCAACTGGAACTTCCTCTGATTTCTTCCTTGAATCTGGCAAAAGATCAACACTCAGACTCTTGTAAGATGCAGTTGTCTGCCATTCCCTTACCTTATACACAAACTCATGCGACTTAATACACAACTATCAAATTACTCAATCGCCTCTTAATTCATACCACTCCATTTTTCTGCAAAATCCTTCAGCATTGTGTTCTGTAGCACAACAATGGAAACTGTCTGGGAATTAATTGATATCTTTGCTGACTCTAAAAGCACTGCTCTCAGTAGTTGTGCAGTTTCTTACTCTATTATTTTTTATCTCTTGAGGCAGATCCTGATCTTACTTTCCAGACTACTTCATGTTGCTTCTTTCACTGCCAGACAATCTCTAGGGAAAACTGTACTGTTGCCTTGAGTGTCACTGGTGGCCCTGGCCAAGGCCTGCTTGCTCATGTCTTTTCAGATATTCACACCTCCCCACACTCTCCCGGTTTAATTTTTTTTGCAGGAGTTTTAACTGAATTCAGCCAAACAGCAATGATTTAAATCACCAGAGACCAAAGCTATCCAGTTACTTGCCAGGCTCCCTGGAGAACTGCAGGAGAGTGACTTCTCCCCTGAATATAACATTCTGCTTGTCTAAATGTCTTCTCTAATGGTAGTTCAATTTTTTGAATAAATCCTTTAGAGTTCTACAATCAAAAAGAAAAATGTTGTGAGCCAAATTAGTTCCACCAATGGCACAAATGAAGTCATAGTACTTGTGGCAAAGAATTTGATCCTAGGAAAATTTAGCCAAGGCTCCGTGCTACAGAGTACTGGTGATTAACTGGTCCAGTTGGCCCTTGACCCCACAGCAGCAGTGGTCTGTATCACAGGTATACATATTGTGTCCTCTACTGGAATGTCCAAACATATTTAATGTCTTCCTCTTTATGAATGTAAAGATATCCTCACCGTTTCAGGCAGGAGTTATTGGGTCGACAATTAAACACGTTACTGGGACTTGGAACTGATTCTCCATCTCCAGGGTCTCACTTAAGGATTCATTGAGGCTTCTGTAAAAATCTTTACCAACCTATAAAGTATAACTACAGCTTAGTCCTCAGAGACACATAACTGGTGTCTAGTATCTGAAGTCCTCTCACATGCAGCACAGGGAGTCCCAGCTGAGACCACATGAATTTGAGAGTGTCTGCCCTGCTGGATCAGTTTCTACGTGGGAAGCTAGTGCTGAGAAGCTGCTTTAGCTTAGTTTGTTTACTAACCGTGTAATGAAAATGGAGACAGATTAATTTTTCTTATCATTGACACTGGCTCAAGCAAGTTCACGTGTATTTCTTTCCTTTGTGAACTACGTAATCCTAATTCTCTGATCTCACTGGATAAATAAAGATTACATAGTGCTAAGGCACAACGTCTGTGTTGATACTTATATTAATGGGTTTGGATGATGCAAGAGTTGAATTCCTTGCCATGAATATTCACAGTTGGTTGTTTAGCAAAAAGCTTCTTGAACAGTAGCTGTTCAGTAGCTTCCATATCCAGCACACAACGAGCCCACTGGAATCTGTGTCTCTCTCTGGCTCCCCCAGACACTTTACCTAGCTATTCTACCAAAAAATATGCTCTGGATGTGTTAAAGTGAGTAGAGTCCATGCTAGGAGGTGGAAAAGAACTTCAGAAATTATTCTGAGATTTAAAGAAAAGTTAAATATTTTATATCTACCCAGTGTAAGACCACCCAGGATGAAAATTCTAGTCTAAGGACATCCCTGAGCTGAGGGACTCTGTTGTAATGCAGCTCCGTTTGGATCACAGTTCCTGTAAATGTACATACTTTGCATATGGCTTCCCATCTACCTCAAAAACCTCATGTAAGGTGTAAGTAGGCAGATGGCAAACAAAGAAGACATCTATGTCAGAAGACTATCACTGGGATTTATTTTCTCCATGAACTATACTCATTACTGTTCTTTATCCACACATATGTGAGAAACAGAGACAGCCTGACTCACATGCTCAGCTCAGCAGCACCCAGCTAAATCCACTAAATATTAGTATTATGAGCACTGAAATGAGAGAATCCGAAAAATCCAAATGCATCCTTCCCTTGTCATGTGTTTCCATCAGGATTAAAGATTCTTGAGCTGTGATGTGATCGGTCATTCAACAAGGTATGTGCAAGACAGAAGAAAGCACCGTTCATTCTTCCACAACTGTACAGGCTTTGTGGGTCTAAAAGTAGAAGCTGCATATTTCTGACAGTAAAATGAATAGTGACTCTACAGGCACAGATGATGGATCTGGAGGTTATAAAGGAGCTTTTTTCGGCACTCTGATGCTTTAAGAGCTGGTAATTTCTACTACAGAAAACGACTACATTGCTGGTGGCAACATGCTCTTAATTTGCTTGTAAGCTATTGCTTTCTTCATACAGTACAGAGAATGCATGTTCTCAGCACTGAAGATGTGCAGTACTATAATATAATTCATGCTTTATGGTGCCCAACTGCTTAATTCAGGCTGCACTTACCAGGTACCAATTTAGTCTGTATGCTACATTAACAATTCTACTCATGCCTTTTCCAATGGGGTTTTTTTTTTTACCATTTTGAAACTACTTAAATGCGTGCAAAAAAATATATAGCTAGAAAACGAGAGTGTTAATGTACACTTACACCTCGGCTCTCCTTTCAGATACTACCCTCTGTGACTACAAAGAGTTAAATGCAAGGAGGTAACAAATGAGGAAGTGGATTGAGGGGACAAAATGAGATCCCTCAAGAAGGATCATGCTTAATTCAGAGAGCAACATCACTTCTTAGAGATCTGCAAACAGCTGGGTGTCCCAGCCCGGCTCTGGAAAGAATTGTGTTAAGCCTGCAGCAAACACTAAACCCATAAAGGTGACAGGAATTAGGAAATAAAAAACAGGAGGAAGGCAGCTGCCTGTACCTGGCAGAGTGAGGGAGCATGTTGCAGCAGGATAATACGGTTTACCCATCAAAGGTGGAGCTAAGTCACCTACAGGGAAATTACAGGAGCTTTTACACTGAGACTATGGCACAGGTAATGTCCATTTATTCATCTGCCCTAACTAGCCCCTAGCCTGCCTTTCTCAGGCCCAGGTTAAGGCAGAGTCAGGCAACTGCCTAACAGCTGAGGTACATAGCAAACACCCCTTACACCAGTCATTAGTTACTGAATTTCAGCTAAGACAGTGCCTGAAAGAGTGCCTCTTGCAAGACCAAACTATTTAATTTACATCACCAGAAGAGTTTGGCTGCACACTCTGTTTAAGTTCTGAAGGCCATCATTAACAGAATGTATAAGAAACCACCCTAAAGTTCAGTTCTATTTATAGGCCTAGTTGCCTGTAAAATAACACAGCTGTGATTAGATGGAGGCTGCTGCAGCTACATTAACTCTCTTGGTCACTATGAGTACTATGGGATTTTAGAGAGTGATAACAGTTAATAATCTGATCAATGCTGATTAAGTTTCCCGGTATAAATAAAAGAAAAAAGAATTTACAAAATGAGATAGTAACAGATAGGTTGCAGTAAATCTGGAAACCTCAAGCAACACTCAGAATCAGTAGACTTACTAAGGACAAACGGCAATGAGCAAGGAAAAAATGTTAAAGAAGCTTTTTACAAATTTTACATGCAAATCCTCTTTTCTGGTGTTTCGCTTTGGTTTTATATCAATGTATATCTGTTGCAAGAATCAGAGATCTCTTTCCTTGTATCATCAGCCTCCATGTTCCTGAGAAGGCACAGAGCCTTTTCGGTAAAGGTGAGAGCCAAAATGCAGAAGCCTTGTACCAGAATGCGCTGGTAAGCATTTACACCATCACAGCCTTCTGAAGGGAGATTAAATGGGAAGTCTTACATGAGCAAATGCTAAACCATATATCTTAAATAAGCAAGGATTCCAGAATCTGGTCTTCAATGACTGTTCGTGGTTCATATCACCACATGAGCTATAGCACAGTGATAATGACTTAGCTTTTCAGGATTCCCAGAATTAATGCCAAGGTTTGTTTCTGTCTTTTTTTTTTATCTTTTAAACCATCTGAGAAGTCTAGACACTGCATCACTAACAGAATTATGTGAAAACATTTGCATTGCTGGAAAACTGAAGGAAGTGAGTCTGTTGGCTGAATTTAGTTTTAACTTTTTTTTTTTTTCACCCCATGAAGGAAACCTGCCCTTCCACTTTCAAATCTCTTTCCCTGCAAAGAACAAAAATTGCATCTCTCTTTGACCATTGCCACGTGGTTATAACTGTAATGAAATATAGAATAAAAACCGCTGCTTTTTTCTCTCTGGTTCCACCTTCTCATTTGAAAATACCCTGTTCTTCAATAGAAAAGAACATTGTCTTGCTGTGTCCTCTTATCCCACAGTCTGGCATGGAGACATGGGAACTCAGCAAGAGAAAAGAACCATCTAGTTCATCAGCGCCAGTGGCAGTTCAATGAAATACAATATCCAGCTGCCACAGTTTTCACTTTAAACTTAAAATATCTTTTGCTACCCAGAAGCATTCTCACTTTCCAGCTCAATCCTGTACTTATTCAATGGCTGTTATTAATTTCACTTTCTCCCAATTAAAGAATGGGAGAATAAATGATACAAAGTTTTTGCATATATTAAAATAATTTTGCTAATAATTATCAGCCAGGCCTAAAATATAATAATATAATTCCATTTTACCACACAATTACCATAGTCCTATCAAGAACAGCTCTGTCATTCAACAGAATCCCATTGCTGGGCCACTGCACTCATTGTTCAGGCAGAGAATAGAAATCTTTACCGGATTTAACATTCCTTCCCTGCTGCTCAGTAATACAAACGTATTTAGGAATGCTAGCTATCAATTCCCTTTCAACCTTCCTAATGAGATGTTTCTTAATTCTCTGAGCAAGTTAAATGAAGGTAGAGAGAATAATAACTTCAAGAACTATATTTGCAAACTAATCTTCTTTTCTCTTCAGGAGTTCTAAACATCCTTCACAAATCCCTATCTTTGGAAATCAGAGTAATACAAAGGTATAGAAGAAAAAGTGCAGATGAGCTACACGCCAC
>VZTE01001494.1:1926912-1964833 GCA_013397775.1 Eulacestoma nigropectus
CCCCCCCCCCCCCAAGCTAACAGGTCTTTTCTTCTTTCTGAAATTCAGTCCTGCTACTAAAGCAGAGTAATCAAGACTAATCAGATAAAGACTATTTAGAGTAAACAAATATGAGAACCGTCAGATCCCCACATACAGCTGTGCACCACGCTCTCACTAGTATACACTTTGTAAAAACTGCAGTAAATGCAAGCAGTATAAACGGATAAATAAAAAACTGGCTCATTCACTTCAACCACTTTTTAGTCTAAAGGCTGGCACTACAAATGAACTCGGTACAAGTCTCAAACCACTTCCATATATCTCATCAATGTCTGAAAAGGGAAAAAATGGAGGAAAACACATCAGGATGTGAAAGTAAGTTCCCATTCTGATTGCATTTTCATTAATTGGTAACTTCCTTCAGGAACTTGACCTGAGAGTGCCAATGATCCTTGCAGTCCATGTGAGTATATGAAGGCCCATGACATTTTCACTCTTCCTTGTGACAAAGCCTCCACTGTAGGCAGGGATCCATGGAGGCTGTATAGAAATGTAAACTGATTCTCCATGTATGAATGCCTATATGAATAGCCCCAAGATGTGAAAACTGCTTTTTTGCATAATTCGAATAATTTCATGTGTCTGATGGATACATTTGTAAGAGAGGAAGACTTCTGTGCTTAAAACAAAGAACAAGACTGTAGCAAATTGTACTTTCTTAATTCTTCAATTCTTACCCATCTCTCTACAAAAGAGGCTTTTTTTTTTCCCCTAATACCCTCTGTGTACCTGTTCTATGAATGGACATTATGAGCTCTCTGGGGCAAGTTTTTGAGCATGGGTTAGTGAATGATTTATTACACTCCTGTCTGCAGCACCCTATATAAAACCAGGTTAATAGTGACTGTATCATAACATAAGAGTATACTGCATCAGTCTTGGTCAACCAGGGTTGGTAATCCCTGAGATTCTGTCACATTTATATCCTTCTTTCAGATCCTGTATACTGAAGAATAAATGGGTGATGCAGTGGAATTATAACTATGGCTCCTGATATTAAAAAATCCATATGCACCCCCTTAGTTGGAAATTCTTAGAAATTTCCATCTAACTGCAATTCTTTCAAGTAGTCCGTGATGAATGGCTGCTAGTAAGATGAAGGAAGATTGATCTGTACATTTTAATATTTTCAACATAAGTAAAAAAAAAAAAAGTGTCAGTGAATCTCTCAACATGAGCACATTGAGCTATTATTAATAACATATCCATTTATATGAACAAATAATTGTTTTCTAGAGGTAAACATGTCTTCTAGATGCTAAAGCTCCACGAATTTGAAGAGTCTAAAGAGAAGCAGACTGCTGTGTGCAAATGTCCATACTGTATGGATGAAGTTTTTAAAACAAAAGGAGAACTGCTTAGACTTTTTAAATAACAGTTGCTCATCAATCATCACATGCACTTTCGATTGCTCTTTCAGACCAGGGATAAAAATGGACAGCTCAAGGGTCAGCTGTCCAAGAATGAAGCAGGTGAAAGCCAGGACAATTTGCTGGAAGCTAAACCAAACCAAAAAGAACAGTAAAAACAGACAAAAGGCCACCTGAATATTAGTATTTCCAATTTTCCTAGAAACAGGAAGAATTTCAAAACCTCCTGCATGAAAAGCCAGTCATGTCAGACAGATGAAAGGTAGTAAGAGAGTAGAATTATACCACCAGTGTACACCTTGGACATTGTTAAGAGCACCTGAAGCATGATATTCCTCAGTCCTTTACCTCTAAAATATCCCTATAATCCAAAATATTTGGTTAAGTATAATGAAAGATATCACTGTGGGAAGGGAGGAGAGAGCAAGGCAGGGCAGGGCAGGGCAGGGCAGGGCAGGGAAGGGAAGGGAAGGGAAGGGAAGGGAAGCTTGGAAATTCACCCAGGGATCGGGAGAGAACTGATCCCAGGAGTTCGGGAGGTGTCCAGCGGGATCAGAGCCTGGCCAAGCCTGGCCGGGATGGGCACGAAGGGCAGCAGGGAGAGGAAATGGGGGGGTTTTGCTCCTCTTTCTGCTGGTTCGGTCCTGCCATGTCTGGTGACAATCACAAATCCGGGAAGAGNACCATTTCAATACTTCATCAAAAAGACTGCTGTTCACCAGTACCCTGCATCCAGAGATGGAGGAGAAGTTGCCAGTTCAGTGTGCCTGAAACACCTTGGAGACATCACCTTTTGGGGCTTACCTTGGAAGTGAACAGCGGCATCAGGGATGCCTTGAAAGCTGGCCTTCCTGAATTGATGATGCAACTTCCAGGCTTAGGCAGAGGGAAACACATTCCCTCTGGGAAATGCTGGGCCCTTATCCCTATGGATATGAGGAAAATCAGCCTGCTACTGGGCACATGTGAATAAATGTCCTGCAAATCATTCACTCAGGCCTTCCAGGCAGCTCAACATAGAGTTGGTGTGGTTGAGTAGGGAGTTTGCAGGCCCCAAGAGCCCTGCTTCATATGGGTCCTCATGTGAAGCTCTGAGATGTCCTTACCTCTTCCTACACACCTGGAAACTGGCAGTCCCTCCTCTTCAGTCTTCAAGCCAGTGCCCTGCTTTTTTTTCCAGGACAATCCCACCAAGTTGCCTCCCCAAAGCAACATTCCTGGGGTTTTCTGACTTGGCTGCCAGACTAATCTGGCCCTCAGTAAGCAGACCTGTAAGCCGACCCATTAGGAGGTCTGGAAGCCTGCCCATAGCATCGGACATGGTGAGGCTGATTTGGCACATGAAATCCTGGGAGTGTTTTGCAGCTGCTGCCTGAAAGCTGACAGAAACCAAGATGGACATTTAAGCCAGTTGGCAGCTGCCAAGATCTTGCAGACTATGTTTTGTATTGGGAACACCATGAGGCATTGTTTCTGAAAATTAAATTTTGTTTGGAATTTCTGGCTTAAGGGAGAATCTTTCTGGTTTATTCTGAGTTTTTAAAAGATGAATCAGAATGAAACCAAATTTCATAAGATTAATTTCCCACAAACTGGAAACCATGAATGTTGCTCAGCCAATTCTTCTTCTATCTGCAACTTCAACAAAAGCATCAGCCATATTCATAGTTGGATAGGGCGAGGATAACAGAGAATACTAACCTTTAAAGGCTGGTGCCAAGTTCAGTACATTTAAAGTACATTTTAGAGTGAGGCAGTACAAAATATTGCTTCTCATTAGCATAAAATTATTGTGCAAAAATCTTTAAGTATATTTACATGGTCATTAGCTTTGCTTACATGGCAGGGCCGTGGAAGGTGGTAATAGCAAGCATTTTTGGAGAAGACTTCCTTTTCCCACTTTCCACAAACTTGAAATTCTTATGGGAGAAGGATCTCCTTAAAATTAAAGTCAATGCCCTACTGATAGAGTGTGACTGAGTAAGAATATTACAGTTTGCCTCTAAGAATGTTAATTTTCAGGTGTGGGAGGATCTCTGAGACACATCAGATCATATCAGCAATAGGGCTGCAAAAGCAAAGGAGAAACCTTGACTTTCAGCAGAATAGTCTGAACTATACTGCTATGTCATCAGCTTATCTACCATGTAATGATCTGCTAACAATGCTGAACTCCTAAACTTACTGTGTGATAAAAATTGCTCAAGATCTCTCCTAATTTGTCCCTGTTTCATCCAAATGATGAGGGGAAGAGGTAAGGAAGAAGGAAAGATACCAAAAATTAAAAGAAAAAATCCAAAACAATGAAAACCATCAGAAGAACAAAAACAGAAAATGAAAGAAGGGAAAAAAAAAATCCCAGTACTTCAAAAAATAGTCATCCCTCCTTGCCTTAAGCCCTCCTGTCCTGTCATCTAATCAGTAATTTGCCTCCTACAGAGAGAGGTCCCTTTAGAATGCCCCCCATTTTTGACTACTGCAGGCCTTTCACACTATTTCACTGTACTATTTTCTTAACCTAGTAGTGGGACACTGTTTTGTTGGGAAAGTGTGATCAACACAGCTGATGAACCATAAGTGATGTAGCCGAGAACACAAGCCTGATGCTTCAGCTTTGACTCTCACTTTGTACAGGTGAGCAACTTAATACAGAGGAAACCTGAGGTTTGTTTGGGAAAAAAAAAGTGCAAGTGCTCCTTTTTCATAAGACACTATTAAACAGAGCTTTATGGGTGTGCTTAGTACTTATTTTACCAGGAATAACATGACCAATGCTTGAAGGGGCCAGCAAAACAGATGTGTCTTAGTGCTGGCAGAATAGCAGCATTCCAATGCTGTTCTTTGTGTTCTTTCAGTGCTAGTTTTCCAAAGGAGACAGAATCACCTCATATGCATTCAAATTATATACAATTATCATTTGGTATGGATTTGTGCCTTAACACCTTCTTACAGTTCTGGAAAATATAAGCACTGAAAGTTTTCAGTGCTGGTGTATGAATTTTAATAATTTTAAGGGCTAATACAGACCAGGCCAAGTAAAAAGCAATTCCCATCATTGGAGAAAAAAAAACCTGTTAATCAGTCTTGTCCTCGCTCTCAGTGTACTGATTGTAAATAGTTTTAGACAGGGCTAAAAAAAGCGTAGCAGCAGTCTCAGCTTGATAGACAAGTATGCTGTAATGGTTGCTCTTGATATATTTTTTCAGGTTAGCACATTCTGCGAAAAATTAGAAGCAAAGCAAAATAACAAAATCTTCCCAACTTCCTTCCCTGTCTCTAATTCTGATAGAGATTATAAGGAGAATAATCCAGGAAGGGAATCAACTTTGGGGAAGACATTAATACATGTTCAAACACACATATTTCCTCCTTATGAATGCCCTTTATATGACAGAGATGTCCAAACAGCACTTAAGGAGCAACAGCAAAATGCCTGACAGACAGGCATGATAAGTAATGGCTCAAAATGTTTGCAAGCCAGACAGAAGGGGTGACTTTTTCTCCTTTTTTTTTTTCCCTGAAAATCCTTCAAGGTAAACTCACTCCATGTCTGCTGGCATGCAGCCATTTTCCTATAAATTCATATTACAATGCTGTATTTCTAATGGATTGGGTATGGTGCTTTTCCATTTTGCTAATGAGAAAAGCTAAAGGCCATTACTTGTTCTGATTAAGATCCCAAGGGAAGAAATGTGATGTGTATATTACCAGGCCATACGTAAAAGAAGTATTTGGCATTTCTAATCAATCAGATGAAGGGTAGACAGAAATAGTCTTATCCTGTGACTGCAGAGGAAGAAGATATAGGGGGAAGAGAAACCATAGAAAGTGCCTTTAAAAGGTGACTTACGGGAATCAGTTATAATGATATTAGTATGATCAGTGACTAGGGCTACTATCTGGGAAGGATGTAATTACCAAAATGAAAACTTTCAAATGGGAAGCCTGATCAAGGGCAGAGGTACTGTCATATTTCTCAGAGCACTGTCAGCTCTCATCCAGGCAATGTATTACCGTGTCACTCACCAGCACCATGAGGTTGTGCTTCCCTGGGGTGGGAGCAGACCTAAGGAGTGAGGGGTTGAGAAACTTTGCATCCAGCTCAGAAACATGGGTAAGTCTGGCCCCAAAGGCAAATTCGAGATAAAGAAAGATAAGGCTGGGCAAAGGGAAAATAGGAAAGAGAAAATTCCCAGTCATTACTGGCTTTAAGGGAGGTTTTGCAGCAGTGCACATTTAAAAACGATTTCAAGTGAGAGAAAGAAAATGCTGTAGACCAGTGAGCTACTTGTTGTAAAGGAGAGGAAAGAGTCTGGAATATCCTCTAAGACGTTTCAATATGCAATTCGTACATCTTTAATCCTGATGGTCTAGAACTTTTTCAGATTTATACTTGAATGAAATACAAAGTTTAGAGACAATTTTTCATCTCTTTTTCAGTGGCTGCATAGTAACAGCTTGAAAATGGTACAAGATAGATGCTCCAAATGGCAAATAAAATGAATAGAGCTTGGAGATGAGTGTTCTAAGAAAGAATAAGATCCTTTGATTGTGTCACACTGCATAGTCAGAGCTGTAGACATACTTTAAATAATATATTAATTTCACAGAATATTATAAATCACTCATGAACATTAAAACTGACAAAAAATCTACCACACTATATCCTCTCAAATGAAATTGTATATTAATGAAACATTACTGTCAGTGACAGCAAAACTATGATAACTGATAAGGTCGGCAGGAGAGACAGTCTCCTCCACTCTCCCAAATCTGTGCTAGAGCATCTAGCTTTCCTCTATAGGACACCACTGATTCTTTACAGATACTTGGGAATGCTTCATATACATCCACATGGGCATGGAAAGAAAGGCTGTAACACTCCCTCATGTGCTTTAAAAGAACATCTTCAGCCCTTCCCTTCACCATGAGATCAGGAGGCAAAACTAAGAGATGTATTTCTCTTAAATGTTGCTGGGGACAAGGCATGGATGCAACATACAGTGCTGGAAAAAAAAATAAGAACCACAGCTGAAAAAGCCCATCTACAGCCATCAAACTGAAATTCAATCATCTTCAGCTTTCCTTAAAGACATATATTTAAAATATTCCACACAGGCCCTAACAGGAGTTCTCAGCGAACTCTTCTGATCCCTCTGTTCCAATCATGCGAAAAGGAACAAATGCTGCACAAATGCACCTCAGCCTGTACAGGCAAGCAATCCTGGCCTCTTCTAAATGCCACAGCCCAGTCAGAGAATTGCTCTTCTCAGGAGGATCTTGCAGAGTATCTATTTCTAGGTTAGGTTGTCATTCAGGTACTTTGATGCACTTCTGGCTCTGGCACATGGACTGGAAAGCTCAGACATCTTCATTATGCGCTGGCGCTCACTGATCAGCATAATGTTCCCTTTCTCCTTTCCTTTTACACACAATATATATATAAAAAAAAGATTAAGTGCTGTGCAAATATTTGCAGTGGACAAAGTCCTAACTGCACCACAGATTTCCTTGTCCAAAAATATGACAGAGATGACAAAGTGGCCATTTTTCTGTCAAATAAATTTATATCTACACTTCAAAGCCATAGGACTTTGCATCATTCACCTTACAAAGAAGGATCACTGCTGACATAGAAGTATTATGCTGAACTCACAGGCCACACTGCTAAAATACAAATTAGCATAGTTAACACTTACAAAGTATAAAACTGGCTATTCCTGAAGCTGAATATGGGCATTTGCAGATGCCTCTCACTTAGTGGCTGATGTCAGGGACAACAAATTTAATCTTAGGATGGGAGGGTTTGTGTGGGGGATGGTTTGCCAGCTTGCCCAGCTGTACCTTCCCCTAACAGCCTTGAAGGAATGGTAATTGTGAACTGAAACAGCATCTGCTTAACTGTCAACCTTGCCTTAGGACTGGAACTTTTTGCTTGTTGTGAAGATCATGAGAAACACTACACGGATCATGAAGATGAAAACAAAGCAGGACTAAAAACATTAAATACAACCACCAAGGCACAGCTGTCCATACTGCTAGTGAACTCAGGGAAATATAAATGCCAAAATATATTTGACATTCATGATACAATTTGGTATGGGAACTTAAAACACTGAGTTAACTTCAAAATTCTATTTTAAATTATTTTTCATTATTATTACTATAGAGGACAGATTATTACAGATTATTCAGCAAGAAGTAATTGTCACTGCTAGGCAACAAAGCCAAAGCTAACTAGAACTGGTAAAATCTTCTCTTTTCTTACTGACAAGAATGGGCCAATTAGTTCAGTTGCCTTGACCAGAACAGCGTATGGCACTCAATCACTCTGAGACTCTGGGCTTTGCCTTAAATGTACAGCTGAGCATCCTTGGGTTTGGAACAGAAGCTGCTGTCCATACTGTAAGAAAGACTACACTGTATGGAGGTCGTTTACCTCAAAGGGAATTGAAGACCTTGCATTAATTTGATTATTTATTTAAGTGATGCTATAAGGTTTAATTAACCTTTTCAAAACACCCTGAGAATATAAAATGCAATATAGGTGCTGCTGTTGCTATTTGTCAGTTGTTTTCTGTCTCAGGATGTCTCTGAAAAGACTGCAGTCCTGTTGTGTTTGGGAGGAACAGCAAATGCTATAGATTCCCTCCTGTATAACTTCTACCATAGGAAAAAAAAAAAAAAGAAAAAGAAGAAATGTTTGGCAGAAATCTGCAGGACATGTGCAGATGGAGTTAAAATATTTCCATAGAAACTCCACAGCTTCATAAACCGAACTGCCTAAAAAATAAGTGCTTCAAACTATCAGTAAGTACCGAAATTTCTTTGCTTACAATAGGATCAGCTCCGCCTGCAAAGATCTCTGTAGAACAATTATAGACCAGAGACACTAATACTTTACAGTTCTATGTCAGACTTGTAATTGCAATCATATATATTAACATTCTTTGGAACACATATCCAATAGTGTGTGCAACAAAGTAAAAATCCTAATATTAAAAATAAGCTCAAGATGATGCCATGGTGCTTAAGCCATATTTTTCTGTTTTGAAACACAAGAAAATAGAACACTGCTCATGACATTTTTATGAAAATTAATGGAAGAGAAAAGTGGATTTATAAGCCTTAAAATGTATTATTCTTTTCTTTGCCTTCTGTTGCAGATTAATTACTTCAATTTTTTCCATCAATCATTTTCTGATTTCTAACTCTGTTACATTCAGTTTCAAACAAAGGATAAACATTTCAGGAAGGTCAGTGGTCTTCTGCTCTCAATATCATTCAGGTACAAATAAATTAGGGAAACGTCCTTCTTCAGACAATGGCCACACATTGAATGGAATTTTTTGCTACTACCTATTTCCCTATGTCCCACAACACATCAAGAAAATCTGAAGTTGCTGCTACCTGCATTTTTTAGTTACAGATAAAATTTGTGTAAATAATAATCTTCTAGAATGTGTATAGGAAAAAAATACAAATCAATCAAATTAGGGTCATTTTGTTGGCACAGCCATTTATTCTCAGAAAACTAAAGATTCTGAGATAAATCCATTGTCTTCAGAGGAAATCAGTTTTACTAAAGCTAGGTAGGAGCATCTGCATGTTAAAAGAAAGGCAGCAAAATAGCTTTGGTTAAAAAATTATCTTTGAACATTAAAATTTTGAGCACCATTTTGGATTCTGTGGATAAACTAGGCAAGGTTATCTGTGGGAATAGCATCATAGCCCAATTCTCACTTCCCCTTGTTACTGTATTTTTGTCACTCCAATTTGCACTGTCAAAAATGGCAGCTGAAAAAAGAACAAATACAACTCATTTTTCAGTCAAGTGCAGGTGTTTTAGGTGGAAAGGGCTGGCAGAAGAGCAAAATTACAGTAAACAGGAGGAAGGGAGTGGTCAGGTGCCTGAGTGGCTGAAAAAAAATCACTTTGGAAATCATAGCACCTTTGGTCCATACTGCAAACCCTGCACACTGCTGTGGTTCACAAGCCAGAAAACACAAACAGCACCAAGTTCTTGCATCAGTGAAATCAGTTTGTGTTATATAAACATTATACTGATTTAAGAGAAACCCCCAAAGGAAACAGGGAGTTGAGGAAAACAGCAAAGGAAAACAGGGAGTTGAGGTTGGCAAATGCACAATAATTTGGACATTTAGATACTGAAGCCTTAACAAGGTGTCTGTTGCTGTATTACAACTACTAAAATTAAAAAGGGAAAATTAGAAGCATATATGTGTGTCTATCACATTCAAAAGCCATAAAATATCATGAGAGATAGAGCAGTCCTTCACAGGACCAGAAAAAAGATGTGCCTCTGGGATATGAGTGCTCCCTGGACCCATCCCGATGAGGTGTGGCTCACCTCTGCCACACAGTAGAAATCTGCTGTGTTCAACAGTTCATCACCTTGCTGGAAAAACAATTCAGTTCAGCAAACTCTCAAATTCACTCAATGCAGCTGCTCTCAAACCCCTTGCTACAGCTCAATGAAAAGTGCTGACTGAGCTGTTTAATAGTAAATATTAAGTATAGCAGAACTCTCCTCCCAAACTGAGTCTTTTAGGAGCAAGAGGATTCTACAGCCTCATAGCTCTGACACGGAATCACCCATAACTCACAGATAATAAAATACCATCAGAGGGCACAGAGGTTATTACCATCAGCAGCTCCCTATAGAATTGTAAATCATTTGAACAAAGCTTATCCTTTTCTGAGAACTTCAGGCTGGAATCACTGTATATCCAGGATCCCAGTGTCTTACACAATATATGAAGACTGTACCTTTATCACCTTCATTTAACCTTGCTTCACAAATGAGTGAACCCTGAACAAGCTGCTCTTTCCAGAAAAGAACCAAGAAAGATACTTCAAAATTACCTGGTAATTTGTCTTATGGGAAGTTTAAACCTTTGGGGTACCAGTTTGCCAACCATCTGATAAGCCATGTGGATTGACTGTGAAACACACTGTGAGCTGAAATTCAGTGGGATATGATATGGGAAAAGGCAGTGAAATTCAATGGAATATTATTTTTGCAAGCAGCTGCAGGTCCAGGCCTTTGTCCAACACACAGGTTATGTTATCTCCTCCACTGTGATTAAAATACATAAAATACTGAACATCTTTCAGATTAAATTCACTTTCAACTCCATTGTATGTGTTTTTAGTAACGTGGCAACAGATCATCCTCCAAAACACTGCAACATCTGCAATCTAGTGTTCCTGTGAAGTCCTAGTGCCTCTGGAATTACAAAATTTCCCTTACGAAAGAACATGGGAAATGTAATTCAAAGATTGCTGCTCAGAGCAGAAATATTTTGCTTAACAAAATGTACCCATCCCGTTGGAAAGAAAAAAAAAGCCAAAGAGAGCAGTATACTTACTTATCACACAACACATGTTGAAATGAGTCAACCTTACCTCTTGGGCCCAAATGTTTTTTAGTAAGAGGATACTGTGAATGCTCAGTTGTAACATACGTATACTCTTTGACTGTATAAACCTCAAACATCGTAAATAAAATGTTATTTTGATGCACAGCTCTTTTCTGAGTTTTGGTACATCATGCTCAGTAAACATTTTTAAAAGTTTTTATAATATCCTGACGTCTCAGTATTTAAATGAATATTACTTGTTTTGAACTGAAATAGCAATGTTTCCTTGTGATGAAAAACAGAGGTTGGAGATGGAAAAAGGCTATTAGCCACTGCTCTGGATTTGTGTCAACACCTGAAAGTCCATCCTGTGGCTTTTAAAATGGTCGGCCCAGTTGAGTTCTAGATGTCCCAAACAATGAACTTTCTATGCTTCATTTCAAACACTAGTCTAGCTCTTAACTTATTACCAGTTTCTGCAACATATTAAAGTCATACTTTCCCTACTTTGGTTTCATACCAGAGTATGAAACCCTTATTGTTAGCACCACTAAATACCCTTATTGTTCATACCCTTATTGTTAGCACCACTAAAATTTCCATGGATACCCTTCATGGACCTATGTTGCCTTGCAAACCACTTTTGTCTTTCACCTTCATGCCCTTTTCTTTCAGCCAAAGTTTACATCTCTGTCCGAAGCTGATACAATTCAAGTGCTTCACGTTAGACCAAAATGATATTGTGTGAAGGACTGCAACATTACTTAAGATAAACTAGTTGGTTTCCCATCTAATTTATCATGTTGTTCTTTTCCACTGAGGATACAGCCTCTTCAAGCATTTCAGGACTTCTTGCTGTGTTTGTGTGCACTTGTACATGTGGAGAAATGACCACAGATCTATTTCGCAGCTCTTGGCAAGAAGAGCTGTGGAAGCAGCCCCTCTGGGAGACACTTCATGCTTTTCACATCGTCACAGTTTTGAAAAACACCCTTCACCTCTCTAAGATCCTCAAACTTGCCTTGTATTACAGAGATCCCACAGACTTTGTCTTCAATACTTGTATTTGGATTTATTACTTCTCTGGAAAGCCATATTCATAATTTCTGTCAGAATTACCTGAGCCTTCTTTAAACACAGGCAGGACAATAAAAACAAGTTTCATTCCAAAAAGGCAAAGAGTTTTGCTCTTGATTGAAAAATGGAAAATGCATTTACAAAAGAGAAACACATCAAGAAAATACAGATGACAGACCTGACATTTAGAGTACTTCTGTTTTCCACCTTTTATTGGGTTTGTTAGTTGTAGGTGTGGCAGGATGTTTCAAACCTATAATTATTTTCAGGGGGTTTCTTAACCTATTATTTGTTCCTCTCTTCTACTTCCCTGTCTGCCAAATAGATTCTTTCTCTCCCCCAAACTTGCCCTGTCATTTATAGCATCAGCACAATTTCACAAGAAAATGTGTGAACATTACATTTTTCCTCCTAAAATTCAAAGTTTTTAGGTAAATGACCTACTAGTAGTTAGCAAAATGAGTTCGCAATCTTGATTCATCTGCAACAGAGACATCAACAAAAATTTCTGGGAGTATGACTATAGGTGAGCCTTTTTTGGGGGATACTCTGCAGATCACTAGCTTTTTGCCAGGTACTACCAGTTTTATGGCTTTCAGTTTCTATGCATTGCTACAAAAAAAAGAAGTTCATTTTATATGCAGTGCATGGCTTTGAACTGCACTCCAGGAGCCAGGTGGCACTTCTAGAAATCACAAAATAGAACTGCAGCAGTCATGTTTAAGAAAATACATGATAAACAAGCCTCTAAATGTTCTCCTTCACAGTTATGTGAAGTCATCTGCAAATTACTTATATGATGAGGTTAGTTTGATGATGAAAATGAAGTTATATTAGTTAAGGCTTTTGTGGCTGATACTTTTTGCTTTGCTGATCCATCACTGCTGCTTTGTGTTGATGTGTATTTTTATCACCACAATCAGGGAGTTGATTCCTTCTCTGAAAGGGAATCTGGGCTAGTGTCACTTTGAGTCAGTAGCTGATATCTCAAAGAGAGGCAAGGAGTCCTCAATAAAAGCTCTTTTGTTCATTTGTGGAAGTGTCGTGTGAAGGTAAAATCTAACACCGAATAAAAGCTACTGACCTGCTGGGCTCAGCTGAAGTGCTGCTTGGACCAAAAATGGAATTCCCTCCATCTGTGTTTATTCTCCTTTTACATTTTCCTTTTCTGCCTATGAGAGGCAGTGGCTTTGAAGGTTGGCACACTTGCACATAAAGGCAAACAGTAAGCCACTACCAACAAATAGTAGGAAAGTAAAGCTGAGTTCAGAAGAGAAGGGGAAACACTACAGAAATACGATTTTATAAACTCTATTCATTCCAAAATTACCATCTAACCACAGCTATGGTCAACACATAGACTGTGGAACCCATGTTGAAACAGAGGAGTAAAAAGAGTCTCATCTACACAAGACCTGATCGGCCCAATTCTCGCACAAGTCTGTGAAATTTCAATATAGTCCAGAAAGGGAAAAGATCACATCTTTCCTTGCTCACCTGAGCAGCTGTTTGGCCTATGCTGTCAATTTAAGAATTTTTCCACAAAAAATGCTGTTGCATCCACAAATGTTTCCTTATAGAAATGCTGAATCTATTTTTGAAGATTGCTAACCTATTTGTCTCAATAATACTTAGTGGCAGTGAACTCTTCAAATTGATTTAATCCTTCATGATAAAAGTTCTTTGTTTCCTGTTGACTGCTTAGAATCTGGTGCTTTTCAGTTCCACTTAGTATCCCTTTTTATGTCAAATTACACATGAGGTAAATTGGAACTGCCTTTCAAGAGACTGTTCAGGAAGGAAGGTGCAGGAGGAGTTATTTGTTTTTTATAAATCTTGTGAGAATTTATGCTGATCTTCTCCTTTCCAACCAGAATAATTTCTCCTTAAAGGGATCCCCTGCCCCAGACAGCTCCATGTTGTTAATCACTTACATTTGCCCTAGACTCTGGCTGAGTAAAAGGATAAGGAAGATCTTAGTTTCAGCCTAAACTAGGCTATTTCATTTGCAATGGGTTCAGTCCTATATTTTCCACACAAACAGTAACTGAAACTGTCAGTCAATAAATAAAATAAAAGAGCTCTAAGATTAACACCTGATAACGTGAAAGGCACAAGACTGCAATGAAACTTTGCTCCTGTAGCTCTCCAAGGACCTTGTGACATACAATTAGAATAACAGAGACTACTTTTTGAACAAGAATCTGAACATGAGGGGAATGCGATGATGTTTCAGCTCCATGTAGCTGTAGTATCTGCAAATAGAATGGAAGATTAAACAGGAAAAAAACAACCCTATCTAACAAAGCAGTTATTCAGCTGAGGCCTTCAGGTGACATTTTAAACCACCAGTGACCATGAAGTATCCAAAGGAAATAAAAGATAAAAAACCTATAACAAGCTTGTTATTCCATTGAAGGGTTCTGGAGATATCATCAAGCCTTGCTGGCAACAAAAAGAACTAACAAAGTGGAAGATAAGACTGATGTACCTGCATAACAAGCCTGCTATTCCACTGAGAAATTTCGGTGATACTATAAACCAGGAAAGCTGAGTTAGGGTAGTTTGCAGTTACAACAGGATCCCACATTATGTCAGTGCAATTCTTTCATCTGACTGCATTTTTCATACAGATTGTCTGCAACAATCAAACAAATTTGGTTTTGTTTTTGTTGTTGTTTAAAAAATGCAATGGAGGGGTTTTTTTGTAAGTTGCCTACCATGTTTCTAAATTAGAAACTGAAAGCAGAGTGAACTGCAAGTGTGAAGCACAATTAAGCAGACCAGTTGAACTAGCAGTTTTAGTGAAAAACCTGGCTTCTACTCACTCTCCCATTGGTGTGGGTCTCAAAGGTTTAAGATGAAACAAGGCTCAGTAAGGCAGTTCCAAAGGATAGGGAGAAAAAGCTGGAGTTACCCCTTTGCCTATGAGGACTAATAAAGGCTGCCTCAAACTATTGAATGAAACTGGAACCCAAGCAGTACCTTAAATGGATGCTAACAGCAGGGAGGAGAGGGAAACCTCAACCAAGAAAGTGCAGAACAGCAAACTTCCTTCAGGAATGAGAAGCAGAAGAGAAAGAATAAAGCAAATCTTCTTCCCACTGAAGAAGCAGATTATTGCTGCGGATGGCCAAACATGGAAGTGCCAAGCAACAATGACTGAAAGCAGTGATCAAACTGCTCAGTTTTTTGCATTTCTAAAGGTTTTTGTATTATATATACTCAGGCATCAATCATAACATTATTAAACCACAAAAGAGATGTCAGATCAATGGCTGTATTGGAAACATTTTGAATGACAGGCTGACGATGGAACAATTCCAGCCTCCATACATTATTAAACACATACTAATGCTGCTCTTTCAGTGCTATGCTTGCAGACTCACACACTCTGTTCTCCCTCTACAGTATCTCTTTTAATAGCAGACCTAATTGTAGATGAATATTACATAGGAAAAAGAAGACTTACTATAATAAATAATAATAAACTAGTGAAAAAAAAAAAACAACAAGCTTTAAACCCCTTGTCTATCTTCACATTATGCCTGCTGGCATTAAAATTTCATTTTAATACAATTGTAGGAGCTGAGACTGGGTTGTCAGCCTTAATCAGAATATTCAGAGCTATTGCTTTCTTGCTGTAATCTTGACATAATTTAAGCTTAGGTTTTCTTTATGTATTTGCCCACAGCTAGTACACCCATGTAAATGCTTTTTGCTCTTTTTGAGTGAAGAGGCACATATGAAAAATACATATAAATATGGCAGAAATCACCCCTCTGGCAGATTGTCTGCTTAACTCCAGATTTCAAGCAGACTGGGGAAATGATCAGAGCAGCACATGCGCCTCTCAATTCATCAGCAACAAAAACTGTATTTTCACCGGCAGAAATCAATTTGATTTTCATAAAGGCAAAAAAGAATTATGTTCTTGGTGGATGAAGCACAAAGCACAGTAACTGGGACATTCAAATGCTGTATCAATTTCTCTCACAACACAGGAATACAGGGTCAAATTGCCATAAATGGCAGGCCTTTACCTTCTCCAGTGCCCTATAACATCCGTTGGCATTGGAATCAAGCAAAGATGGATTTGCAGCTTTTCCCTTGGCCAGGCATATTGATAGCCATAGTGCATCCTGATTAGGGAGTGCTTGGTATAGCAGAGATGTCTAATTTTATGCAGACAATTCAGTAATACATAAAAAATAATAATGTTAAAAATATAATAAAATGAAATTAAATATGCATTCTTTGGGAGTTTGGATCAAAGAAAACTTCTTGTCCCTATTCATGGCAAATGGTTTCCTAAACAAAATTATATGTGTTTTGGGGGGGAAGCTTTACCTAGGGCAGGGGGAATGCAGCTGACTATGAGTGAGTCTATAGGAAAACTACTTTGCTTTGACTGCTGAATTGGATGCTCCCAGCTGGAAGTGAACAGCCCTGCCAGCATT
Source organism: Eulacestoma nigropectus (assembly GCA_013397775.1). Lineage (NCBI taxonomy): Eukaryota > Metazoa > Chordata > Aves > Passeriformes > Eulacestoma > Eulacestoma nigropectus. Next base: position 1,943,245 of record VZTE01001494.1, read on the forward strand.
AAGCCCGCCCTGGCCTGGTGACCAAATAATCAAGTGGATGGGGGCAGTTGCCCCCTGATTTCCCAAGGGTTTCAATGTGTGCTTCAGGGCTGAGAGATCAAAACTCAAATCCAGTTTTTGGAGTCTAGGCAGGAAATGGCAGAGGCTGCTGCTACTCATGTCGCTTGCCTCACCAAAGAGCTAAAGAGTGCTCCTCTGTGAAGGGAGATGGAATGGCTCCAGCCTGGACAGAGTATTTTAATCTTTTAAGGAGCATCAAAAGGCAGAGTAATTCCCACAAGATATGAAGCTGCATAGGCCCTTATGCTATTTCTCTAGCTCACTCACTAGAGAACAGATTTTCTGTTGAAGTAATGTTTTCGAAACCCAGTGTTCATCCTGAATCAGGCAAGTGTGGAAGTGGTTTTGAAGTCAACTCTCACTTAAGTGACCACAGGGGTCTGTTTCGGCTGAAAAATATGTTATGTTAATTAGCAAAATGCTTTGTCTACGGAAAGTGAACATATGAAAGCCTTCCAATAAAAACTGCTTTGCATACTGCAAGCTTTTAAATTGAACTGGGACAGAGTTGCTGCCAACAGTGAGTAGAATTATTTGTGACTTTTTGTCTTGTTTGCCTAAAAAAACTGGCTGGTTTCTTGAAAGGTAGCTGGTGGCTCTTTATGGCACTCTGTTGCACAGTTTTAAGGACAAAATTGAAAAATATATTCATAACAGAAATGTATCATTTATAACTTTTACCTCTCATAAAACCTAGTCCTGCTGAGGTTGTGAGTCCTACTCACAGTAGCATGGCTTAGACTTGGCACAATTCTTCATGCTTTATGCTCTCAATGCTCCTCTCTCTGGACCAAAACTCAGAATTCCAAATAAATGAAGTAAAAATATCTCTAAATAAATCATATCTCTAAATAGCTTGTGTTCCCCACCTTTGTTTTTTTTTTTCTGTAACAGAATACATGCTGAAGAATGAATTTCACATCTGGATGGATACATCCAAGAAAACTGCTACTGGCAGCCCAAATCCTGATTTCTGATAGGAGGAATTCCCAACAGGAGGACTTCTCAATTATAATCCATGATTATCCTGCTTGCATGAGTATTTTAAATGGATATGGTGCTGATGCTGTTTTTACCAAAGAGAAATCCTGTATGTGATAAAATAGGGTGTAATTAGATATGTTTGAAAAGCCTATGGATATTGTAGCATTCATCAATCATTTACTCTTTCTTAACTTTTCTGTGAATGAGTTAGGAGTTTTACAGATAGCAAACATAAACCTGTATGGTATACCTCTGAATGTATTTCAAGAAATAATCACAGGGAATGCTGTGACCTTGAAAGATAAAACTGTGTAAAGAGCTAGGAAAAGAAAGGAAAGATTTTCTTTTGGCTGCAGTAACAGGAGTTCAGGATCTTGCTGTCACCCACTAGATGACCCATTGCCTCTCAGAGTCCTTTGCCTGATTCCCCAGATGGATTTGTTACTGTAAGCATTGCAATAGTGGTCTCAAGTAAGATGAGAACATTAACTAGGAATTTTCTAGTTTGCATTAAGATTGCGAGACAATGAGCACAGAAGACAATGTCTGTTAAGAGCTATGGAATTGAAAATGACAGGCAGAGGAAAAAATTCCTAGGAGCTGCCCAACAGCACAACCAGAATTCATTTTCCATTTCCTTGCCTTACCTTTTAAATACACTTCTGAATCACAGTAATTACACATGCAGAAATTCTCACTAGTCCAAGTATTTCCTTCAATTTCATGATGGGAAAAATGCTGAAATTAAGTTGGCGATGTGATTCCTACTTATTTTGATTGCTGAATGCAACATTTAAAATATCAGGAATAAACAATAAACCATCATATTTAAGTTTCATGGGGAAAAAAATACAGAAGCCTTAGATGTTAACAGAGTTTTTTTAAAGAAGTGGGAAGAGACACTGGAGTTAGAATTAAATTCAACAGATAGGGAAGAAGGAGGTGAAGAGAAGAAGATCAGGAAGAGACCCAACACAGTGGGTTAAATAACTTTGTGCAGATGTAACTTTATCAAGTACCTTATTCAATTAAAAAAAAAAGTTGGAAAACAGTGTTCCTATAGATTAGTATCAAGTGAAGAGTGGTGAAAAAAAGGGTAAGTGCGTAAGTTATGTAATTACATGTTTCATGTAATTATTACATAAAGAGCATGTGTGCTAAAGATATAGAAGTGTAACACGTATGCCTGTATTTTTGCAAAAATTTACATTACATGCAGTGTGCACACATTCACATATCAAACCACCATATATCGTCTGTAGATGCTGTATTTTAGGAATTCTTCGGAGAGCTTCAATGATTTTAATTAAGAGGGGTTTTTGCCTTTCTCTGACTCTGGGGGAGTTAACTGAGTATGACCTACACAGCTTAAAAAGAAAATAATTGTTGAAATATGCATGTTTAAATAGGGTATATTGGAAACACAGCTGACCTTGACCAAAAATCACATTTCTAAGCCTGGAACAAAATACATATGGCTGGCTGCTATGGTTTGAATTGAGTAGTGGGTCCTACCACAAAGCCAGAACTCCTGTTCCCAGTGGTATGAAACTTTCTAGACTGACAAGCAAACAACTTCCTATTAAAAACCAAATTGATAGAGCAGTACTTCCACAATTACATGAGAACTAGTACAGATCATTCCTCTTAAATATTGAACAGCTTTTGTTGACCTACCATTTTACTACTCATACTACTTTGTCATTTCTGTTCTGTAATACCTAATGCTGACTTTATGATGGTGAAGCACTGAAAAGCACTGAAAAGATTAATAAATTACCTTCTGAAAGTCAGTAAGCAATAGATGCTTTGCAATAGAGAAACAAATAGTAATCTTACCGTTCCTGTTGTGCCCAAGGAAAGGTGGTTCATCTGTTGGGTCAGAGGGCCCATCATGCTTGCTGGCTGCATTGACATAGTGTGGTCCATTGTTGGTGTTATCACAGCACCCTAGAAACACACATTATTTACAGTCCAACCTCTCTCTTATTTAAAAATAAAAGGCATTCTCTAAATGAGTGAACCTGACTGAAAACTTGGCATGAATCTTAAAAGAGACTAATATATCTGTCAGAGGAAATACGTTTTGTTCCTATTGACAACCAAGCTACGCACATATATTATTTGTACTGCTAATGAGGCCATTTTATGTCAGCTCCAATTAAGTGTCATTTTTTACTTCATTGCTTCTGACAAACAAATGCATATGTTCTTTCTATGATGAATGCTACTGTACATTGCAAAATGCCTGTCATTTCCATTTTTCCATATCCTATATAGAACAATCTTACAGACAGAACACATATGTCCCCAATTTTCTCTGACTTCTAAAACCTTCAGTCTCAGAGATCTTCAGCCTATTATGGTAATTATCTTGGATTTTTCCAGTCTCAATTAAGAACCCTTACTCATGATATTTCATAGCTGATTAAGTAAGACTAGCTATTGACAGTGAGTTTGGTAGTGACACTCATTTAAAACACATACAGAGTGTTTAAAAGCATTTCTCTTCTCTGCATGAAAAACAAAGACATTATTAACAAAGAGCATATGTACTAAAGCAAGAACAAGACTTTAACCAAAAAGTGAAACAAAAGACATGCCGGAGGAGCTTTGGAGAGAGAGCTTCTTTGCCATTCATATTCCTTGGTTTTTGCTCTCCCACTCCCCAAGGTCCCATGTTGGCAACAGCATGCCTTAGTGAAGTGTTGATTCTCTTCAGTTCTATGTTGTAAAATGCTATTTCCTGTGTTGGTTAAAGAAAGTCAGTCAGAAAGAGTGGTCTGCTCCTTTTCTTGCAGATAGGGAAATAAGGAGGTATTTTCAGCTATTTCTTCATATGAAATAATTACTTTGTACGCATGTTTGCGTGCACACAGCACAAACTTGCACAATGACATTACATCTGCTACAAAGCATGGAAAACGTCGATGAATGTATTTGTTAAAAAAAATTGCGTTTTTTTCCCTTTGAGAATACTGGAAAAATCCATCTGTAAACAAACTTGTTTAACCAACCTGTAAAACAAACTTGTTTCAAAACCCACAGCACACCTGCTCTTACATGTCTGTCTCACATTTACATAGAGCTATTTTTGCCAAGGATCTAATTGGAAGCTAAGTATTTCAAACTTTCACTTGCGATTAAAAATAAATAAAAATACAAAATTCTGGGGAAATATCAATTCAATTCTGCTTCGCCTTCCAGCAATATTTTTTCCATGCATATCTCATCTGAGAAGTATAGAGTCTTCAGTCCCTGCAAACTCATTCCTTGCATGCAGTGGGGTAAGAAGGAGGTAGGCTCATTTTGGTCACTCCTTTTTGTAATACTCTCAGCATATGAAATACATACACACTTGTTTTATGTCACAGAGTGGATTACGTTTCTTAAATTGACAAGAGCCACTAGAGAAATCTGACAAATTACAGAAGCTAGCCTCCATGGAGTATCTGTTGTGATTCCAAATAAATGCTTAGAAAACAAGCCGATCAGTGTGCATGTATCAAAGCTACAACACTTGCCACTTTTGCCACTTTCTTGGCTATATTAATTTGCACTGGTTTACATAGATTAACTTATTGATTAACTCATTTAATGGACTACCACAGCGAAGTCTTCCCTTTGGGTAAAAGAGTCTAAAAGCAAATCTGTAGGGCACACACCCATTCAGCCCATCCAGCAGTTCCTGTATAGCAGATTCAGTGCAAGAGCTGAGAGAAGAACCATGCACAAGGAAAATAATATTCATGTTTTCTTTTTGAGATAAGCGGCCTGGGATACCATGCAGCCAGATGAGGTCCTAGGGTTTGTACTTCACCTGAACTTTTTGGTTATGATAGGAAATTGTAAGCTCTATGCTGAGAGCGATCTGCATTTTTACTGTATCAAACCATAAGCGCTCAAACGAAATTTGTCAACTGATAAACAGTTCTCAGTTCGGTCTACAAGCAGTTTTCTCCTTTGACTAAAAGATGGAGAATTGCCTCAGGGCTTTCCATGACAGATAAGTTGAGGTCCCACTTGTGATGTTAAGGAAGGCAATTCTCCCTATCTTCTCCATATCCATGAGATCCTACTTTGAGAGATGTGTTCACCTCTGGGGGCCCCAGTATAATGAGAATGTTGAGAGGGTCCAGAGGAGGGCCATGAAAATGATCAGAGGGCATCAATGTATATAAGCATCTGAAGGGAGGGTGTCACGAGTGTGGAACCAGGCTCTTCTCAGTGGTGCCAATCAGGCAAGAGGCAACAGGCAGAGACTGATGCACAGGAATTTCCTGAACATGAGGAAGAACTTCTTTACTGTGCTGGTGACCCTGTACTGGAACAGGCTGCCCAGAGAGGGTGTGGAGTTTCCCTCACTGGAGATATTCAAGAATCCTCTGGATGCAATCCTGTGCAAAGATGCTTATTGCAAAAGTATGGTTCGAGGAACTTGCTGTGATTACATAGTGACAGACTGATAACTATTACTGTGTATAAATTCAGGAACTTGGAAATGAAGAAGAGGCAGTGGTGAAGGAAGCCTCATGATTTAGTGTAACAAATGCAAGTGCCAGACGTACAGTAGAAAAATCTGAGAGCAAATGTCTCTCAGCAAATAAGTAAGCAAGACAGGTATTGCAAACAAACTATTAAAAAAAATATGGACTGGAGAGAAAATATATCAAAGACAAAAATATTGCTCAGAGGCAGCAAATATATTATTTTCAAATTGAATATACACATATATTCCTATCCCTAAATATATACCATTTAAACATTAGAAAAAGAAGCTGGAAAAACAAATCAAGTATTTGCAGCTTTCCTAAGACAGCTTAACATGTTTTAAGCTGACAGTTACCTAGAGCAGAGAATTACATGCATTTCCCAGATCATTAATTCACCAGTTCAGAATCTTCTTGTGATCACGTAGGAAAGAAATTATACTTAATTAAGGAAATATCGTCTGGTTGTTAGGGCGACACCCAGTCTCCAGACCATAATGCGTTTCATAATACATGCTGTCAAGTCCATTCATATTCAATTTGTTTAGCTGTAGAAGACAAAAATGTCTTGCATCAGATGTTGCCATCATATTAAAAGTAATTTGATTCTTTTCAGCCCATAATATGCAATTGCTGATAAACATCCAGTTGGCTACTGGCAAAGGTTATGTCAAATACATTGTTTTGTCTTCATCTGTTTGGATGTTCGATTTGACTGAGTTTGTAAATGTATAGAAAGACATCTTAGCATTGCAAACTGTTACTTAAGGCCCAGCTTAATTGCAAAAAACCTGTAGAAGAAATTATGATGAGGTTTTTGCCACTGTCTTTGCCAAAAAAAGTAGTTGGCCTGTCAACTATTTAGATCTGTCCTTTTGCCTCAGTACGATTACTTTTTTTTTTTTTTTTTTTTTGTAATTCCCACAAGATACTGGTTACTATAATGACTTTTAAATTTGGCAAGATATTCTTGGCATATGATTTGTCATACAATTGTATCGATGCTACAGTGGATTTAAAAGAAATTAACAGGGCAAATGGTAAGGAATAATGATACAGACATGCATGTTTTTTGCAACATTTTGATAAACCTAAGATAAGCTGACATACAGATTTGATTTCATCTTTACTTTATTTGATAGACCTTGCCGTTTTAGAATGTTTTAAGCTTTATGGACATACCTTTCCTATAAGAAAGTGAATGTATGTATTTCAGAATATAGTCTATCACTTACAAAGAAAGAAGCCTGACTTTCTTAACTATGAACACTGCACGCCCCCCCTATGGCAACAAACTCAAATTACAGGAAGGACACCAAAACCAGTTTATTATATGAGGTAAAAATCTTTATGCAATTACCAACACTAAAAGGCATCAGCAGAACAAGTCTGTGTTGGTGCAAAGACAGAAGCCACCTTTTGTGTGTTGAAGAGTGGGAAAGTGACATCAGAAATAAAAAGTGTATTAGGAGGCTTTAGGAACGGAGAGTTCACTAGTTGAGGGATGCATTTAGGGGCCAGTGGGAGGATGGATTAGTTAGTCACAACTTTCTACGATAACGAACTGCATTAAAGGCTTCTATTTTATTCCAGTGTTCTAATACTGATACAGGACTTAGGGGGAAAATACCAGCTGAATAAATAATTTTTAAAGCTTACAGTAAGCATCTGTTTATTTTACAGTTTACTTTTACTTTATGTAAGAAGTTTTAACAAGTTAACCATAGTTACAAATTCTGCTTTGTAAATACTGGCCAATGTAAATCCAATAAACATTACAGCAGAAAATTTACTTTTCAAATTTGTTTACAGATATCTTGTGCAGACATATAAGCACCAGGCCATTCCATCTGAAAATTTATTACCCTACTACCAAGTGAATGCCTTTATGTTATCGAGAACATGTTGTTTCTTGAAGTTTTATTAAACTGAGTGAAAGGATGACTTTCCTTATACTTATCAGACAGACACATCTATCAAGAATTAATATGAAAAAATCAACATGAGTGCTTTTTTGCAGATAAATATACTCTCTCTGCATACTGAACAAATGATGGCCATATTTCGATTTACTGTTCTGTCTAGTCTGACTTGTCTGATCTCCTTGGGCTGCCTCTTACAAGGAGCAGAAAAAACAGGTCCCCTTGTCGGAACTGCAAGCCTACTGAATTACTCCAAACTTATTGGTAGGTGGCCAAACTCCTATGACTGTTGCAGGAAGATTAAAGGTAGCTTTGAAATCCTCTCTGTCCTCTGTCATCGACTCTGGTGGGAATACTCATTGATATTCCAAAACAAAGGAAAACTTATTTTCCCTTTCTCAATGAAAAGGCAGCAATTACCGTGGCTTTTGCCAGTTTATCAGAGATTAAATCATGATTTGAGTATGGTGAAGAAGATCAGTAAACATCAGCTAAAAATGTATATTCTGCAAATCTTAGGATTTGGTTTCATTTCATTACAATGTTGATTTTAAAAGCTTACTAAAAATCTGGTAAAGCGAGCAAGAAGCCCAAACCCTCCACTACATTAAAGCAGCTTTAACTTCAGAAGACGCAAACATGATACAGACCTTCATCAATGAGCCCTGCTTCTGTACTGAGTACTAAACCACAAGTTCACATGGTAATATTTTGAATCTTGGGGATAAATTCAAATTCTTAACTGACATCACCTTCATAGCTCAGCTGAATCTCCTTGGAGCAATGGACATATTTGCTTTCCCTTTCTTATGTTTTTGCTGTATGTTTGTGACCTTCTTTCCTTGGCTGAAAGTATATGTCATAGGTCCAAGAGAGTTACTGCCCAGAAGTAACTGGTTTTAAAGGATTAAGAATCCAAATACAGTGTGGTAAATAAAGAACAAAGGTGACCCTTGTGTATGCTTCACCTTTCTTACAACAATAGCCAAGGTTTTTTAAAGGTTTCTTTCCCATTGTCCTTCTTGCCTTGTATTTCCTGTCTCCTAGTTTGAAATACAGCTTTTGATAATGTACAGATACTAGCCCACATGTACAAATGCAGATTAAAAGGATATAGAAATGGGAACATCAAGATAAAAGGAAAACACAGTTGATGCAATAGGAAGAGTTTTATATTAGTAACTGTGTGCACAAATAAAGCAATACCTGAAACTATATTGTACCAGTTAATAAATGTATTATATCAGGCAGTACCATATTGTTAGTAGTTTATGCTTCTACCAGAGTTGAAAAAGCCAGTAAATTTCATAGCATACCTCTGTCTGTTAATCTGAAAGGACTTAACAAAAAAAAAAAAATAGCATTTCTGTTGCAAACAAGAAGTTGCCTTTGTTACTCAGTGCCTAAGGTGACTTTTGCATGGTGACTTGAATCTTTTCACTCAAAATAAGGTCTCAAAAAGAAAGGCCACTGAAGAAAATTACAATATTTACAAATCTTTATGAAGGGAAAATATACGTGAATTCCTACAAGGACTCTGAAGCAGATTTTGTGAGCCCTGTGCTCTACCTTTGCCCTTACTGTCTGCCCATGCAGGCTGGACCACAAGCCCATGTGCTTCTCTGTAGACCGAAAATCTGAAGTTTTCATACCCTTCTTCAACTTACCCCAGGAATAAAATAAAATTACTGGTATTATATGCATGAATAAATGGGAGTAGTTTAGCTGGGGCCTCCCACAGCAATTAGGGAATGACCTGTTGCAGTGGGGTATTTGTTCCAGCAAGTACTGGAGAAGGCAGAGAGGACATAGGCAGCTCTTGCTCCCTCATCTGATGTATTCTGGAAGGGAACGAGAAATCACAGTTGCTTTTTTCCCTACTCTTCAGCTTATAAGTGCACTTGGCTGTACGATGGCTTTATGAAGCCACTCACGTATCAGTGCTTTTGTTCTGTCAAGAACAGCCACCACTAACAAAAGCATCCTCACAACTCTCAAATAAGGTTTAGCATCCCCCGAAGACAAAGAGGAAACGCAAAGGTGGTGATTTGCCTGTGACATAACCACTGCAGTACACAGATCAAATCTTCTCCTGCCCTTCCCACTATCAGATTTCACAAAAGAAATATCCAAAGATTTCAATCCATGTCATAATAAGCAATTCCATTCTGTTTATATTCTTTTATATATATATATATATGTATTTTCTGATGTGGATGAAATCCTTCCTCCATTGTCTCCCAGCAGCTGATGTGCCATCCTAGTAAATGGGAATCAAGAGTCTTTTCTGTGGACTAGTTTTTCTTAACATCACAATGGAGTTTCATCTATTAAAGTTAAATCCAAATAATACTCCCCCTAAAACAGTTCTGTTGTATTCCCTTCCTTCTTGCCTATTACCAGCGTGAATATGGACTTAATGGCACATCCTAGTTCTAACAAGGTGATAAATGGATATTATCAAAGAGTACAATTAAAATATAAGCCAGCACCAATCTTTAGCCTAAATTTTCACTTCCTTGCCTTAGTGGGTTCAAATGAAACTTTCAAAAAGGTGCCATATTTGTATCCTCATAGTTTGATTCTTCCCATGTGCACAAAATTGCACATGGGAAGACAAATTATATTGCCAATTCTATTGCACCCACTCAGGCCACAACATTTTGTCAGTATGTGGATAGATTTTCTTTAATGTTTGAAACTCTCAGTGCAGGATTTATTATGGCAAAGGTAACTAAAAGAAACGGTGACTGGTTTGTAAATTTTTTGTTCAAGAGCAACATTTAATGAGTGATGAGTACAAACTTTTGTTATTGGCTGAAAAGGCTTATTAATTTTATTTTACTTAGGCAAACATGCTCCTAAGACAAGAAAAAGGCTTAACAGGAAGGTTTGCCTCCAGAGGCTTGTGCCTTTATGTAGAGGTACAGAGAAGGTTGGTGGCATGAGAGCATGTAAGATATGTTTGATGTGGTGGGACCTTGGCTCTCCCTGGGTTTTCCAGACAATGTGAGGCAGTCCCACCTGTCTGCGTGCTCCATAAAGGCAGGACAACAGATGGGACCAGGTGTCTGACACACTGGGCTGTTGATCTCTGCTTTTCTGGCAAGATATAGTACATAGGTCATTTACCAGGCACAGACAGTGCTTAATGGAGTTTGGGGAGGAAACGCCTGTGACGTTTCTGTGTGCACTTCTAGCCTCAAAACTGCAATGGCCAGTGACAGGGCAGCAGCTGTGATCTGTAACAGATGTGCTGTGTTTCGTTTCCTGCCCAAAACCTGGAGGGACTTGCACTGTGAGCTGTAATCTAGCAGCTGAGCTGGAGGAAAAGATTTAGTCATTAGAAGGACAAACAATGACAGTGGGAGACATCAGAAATTATGAGGAACTGGCTAGCAACAAGAGAAAAAAACAAACCAAAAGCCAAACAGAAAAGCAGGCTGGTAATACAACCCTATGTATGAAGGTTATATTAGAGGTAAGATGACAAAAACAACACCCTACACAACGAAGAAAATGGTATGGCTGTGCATGGTGTTAACTCCACAACACTACAAAGACTTAACACAGATGGAAAAATCTGAAATACCTTCAGCTTTCAAAAAAGTGAGGTGATATCACTGAGAAGTTCCAAGGAGACATACTGAAGGGCCAGGGTGGCAGAGAGCAGAGTGCTCCTTTGTGAGATCCCAAATACTTGAGAGGACAATGGGAACAATGGTCAAGCAATGGGTAAGTATCAAGATGTTTCCCTGCAACTCTGAGATCAGAAAGGCTCTTGTAAACCAGAAGTTAGTAGTGATGGACAATACAAACAAGGCAGCTTCACATAGTTGCTCCTGGATTTCATGTCAGCCCTTCCAATGCCAAGCCAAAGGCAACTCCTCAACATCAGAGTTAACTCCTAGGCTAGGCCCAAATCTAGGCTGCACTCTCAGAGACATGCTGATGTAAGGGCTACCATGTAATCCACGTATGCATCTGCGTGAGGTGGGTAGAAAGCCACCCTAAAATGCTGAGGTTAATGTCCTTGTATCACTCTCAAACTCAGCTACAAACTGCTATCTGCTTCCTATGTCTCAACTCCTTGTTGTGCAGCTCCTGCACAAAGGAAGATTAAAGGTATGGAGGGTCTAAAAATTATGTCCTTTCCCTCCTCATCCCATTTTTCAAATTTAAAATTTCTGGAAAGGTGATGAGGACAAGTAATATGCACATAATCTTCACAGGAATCCTTCTTATCCTACCTATTAGGACAGATAGATAGTAGAAGATGCTATAAATGAAACCCTGAGTGAGTAAGGATTTTTTTCTAAAGATATGCTTCTGTCCAATAATAGCTTTTAGACTTGAAGATGATAGACGGGAAATCCTGTACTAAGCCACTGTTCATGTTACGTATCAATTCAGTTCTAGATCACAGTGATTCATACCAATCTTTAAAACTAAAAAGGTGCCCTTATTAGAGAGGACAAATACAGAAATCTGTCTCTCTGTCATGTTCTGTTAGATTTGTAACCTGTAATGTTAAACAAAGCCCTTTCCCACACAGTAATGGAAAGAAAACTATTCCAGCGTGCCTTTCCTCTCATTTAAACAGAAAAATTTTCACAGCCTACATGTCCTAGCCCAGATCCCAAATTGCATTTAATTTACTGGACTTGTAACTCCTTAGGGGAGGCTATGGGTGAAATCCACTCCATTCTGTATTGGGATTTGTCCTTTGACTGGCTACCTGGCAGTGCCAGCTTTGTCTTGTTTCGCTTTTTGCCAGACCTCAAATCCAAGACTGAGGCACATATTTTCAATAGTGCCTTCTTACCTTAGATTCCATCACTAAAAGTAACATGAGACTATCCATCACTAAGACTGGTGATGTCCAACAGCCTTCCCGAGGGTTGGGAAAGGTAGGGAGCTGCATCCCCACAGGTTAGCTCGAAGGTGAAGAGCACCGATGACACGGAGGGGAGAGCCTTTACAAATTTTAAGCATGGCTTTTCTGACTCTAAAAACTCCAGACCAGTCGCTTCTTGGACTTGACCGTACAAGCAAACTGCCACCAACACCTGGCTTTTGCTGCACCTGGACAATCCACTCCACTTTGAATGATGCTCCCAATGACAGAATTGCAGTTTTTACATTGTTTTGAACAACTGATAATATAGGCACAATCTGGACAAACTGTGGCTGCAAAAGTGCCCCGACCTAAAACTTCTCTCCCAGATGCATGAGACCTCAAGAGGCCAGTCAAGCTGATGGCAGCAAGCACACAGAGCATCTCCTTCAAAGGTAACTGCATCCAAATCAGGGAAGGTACAACTCATATAGATTAAATCAAATTCAAGCCCTCAACTATGTGTCACCAGACAGAAAAAAAAAAAAAAGGAGTCTAGAAAAGGTAAACAAGTTTTTTTTAACTAAAACTCAGATATTTAAAATTCTCATTTACTTTAAGGTACTTCCAGTGAAACCAGTCTGTGTATTAGAGTAAACACTTAACATTTGTAAGTCTCTCTTCCACCAAAGACCTCAAAGTGTCTTAAATTCTGTGTGATATATAGAGGACTCAGGAGCTGGTCTGTTATCAGGGTTCTGGGATGAGTCCGGATCTACATCTGAACTTTCCCAAGTCCATGAGCGTTCAGACTGGGGAGTACATCTCGGGTCATCACCATTGCAGGCCCAAAGAGAACAGATGGTTTCAATTACACACAGCAGTGTGTGATCAGTCCAAACTGATCAAGAAAAGGATACATTTTAACTCTTGATTCAGGCTGAGCAGTTTGAAATAAATAAGAGAAAATGGCTAACTTGAATCTACTTTGCTCCACACTCTGTTGTCTTATAAAAGCAAATGAAAATATAGAGGAAAAGCAATTTAAAAGCAACCCATGTGAGTAAATATTCAGTGTGAAAATGGTTCAACTAGTCTAAGAAGTAGACATGAAAAGTTCAAAAAGATGCCGATTTTGGTTGTTATTAAGCTAAAAAGAAGAGAAAGTAAGTGATCCAGCAAGGATTACTTACTTTCTTTTTAATATATCTTTACTGATTAAAAATGACTAAAGTGATATATTTTCCCCTTTATTTTTTGTCCAGATAAAGTCACTCTTGGGCAGAAATCTTCCTTATAAAGTTTCAGCCTGGAGCACATTTTTACAGCTGAGTTATTATCCTTAAAATACGAGCTCATACTGGAAATGCTGGCAGTCCTCTTAACTATTGTATAGCAGTGAGCACAGCTGTAACATGTTAAATAAGCTGAAAGTACACGGGGGTAACAGAGTGGCTCAGGGGCCTGGTAATAGAATAGGAAGTCTCAGTGCTGGGTCACCAGGTTTGGTCATTGCTGGGACTGAAAGTCATTATCAAGCAACAGCTGCTCAGTGATGTCCAGGTATCAGCTATCCACAGAGAAAGCCTCCACCACAGAAATCCATCACTGTGACCAGTGATGTCCAACAGCCTTCCCAATGGCTGGGAAAGGTAGGGGGCTGCATCCCCACAGGTTAGCTCGAAGGTGAAGAGCACTGCTGACACAGAGGGGAGAGACTTCTGTGGTCCTTGTCCTGCACACTGCCCAGTCTACAGAGGGTGTTTGTCACCAGCCTGTGGCTACTGGGTCATATCAGGGCACTCAATTTTATCACAAGGAGGGTAACCACCAGACTGTTCCTTTCTCCACATTAGTGGATGGACCACATCCATCCCATCACACTACCAGTTTCGGAGGAATTGCCAAAGCAATATGGGCAAATGAAGTCAAAGTCTACTGCTTCAGTTTTCTCTAAATTAATTTACTGCAGTAAAACAGGTAAATCTCTCTGGTTTACACTTATCAGCACATGCTGCAGTAATCTCTATAAAAAACTTTGATTTATTATAGCTTTTTTTTGTACACCACCATTTTCTACCAGCCACTGTGTACTAGTCCATGTGAATGCACAGCAAGCAATATACAACAAAGAGGTTCTTTACTTCTTTGTGGTTTCCGCACACTGTCTGATTTGCAGAAATTTAGGTTGAAATCAAAGTTTTTTTAGGCACCTTTTCTGAATTTCTTTCAGCTATTTGAGTATTGTAGAGGTGTTCAAAAAAAAAAAAATCTTTACGTTTATTTTCTCTGGCATCTAAAAATCAAACTACCATTGCGGTCAACAGTAATTTCAGAGGTTCTACAAATGAGCCAAGAAAGAACAGTTCAAGCTTTTTCAAAGCCATTTTCTAAACCCTACCTGAAGTAAATTCTTCTGGCTACAAGGCAGTCGATGGGAACTGCCTGCTACCAAATACTGCTCTGAAAATGTCTCAGACAACAGAGAGCACCCTGCTCTGTAACCAGAGAGGAATACGCCGGAGGGTCACTACTGTGGTAAATGTACCAGAGTGAGTCTTTGACCCAAACTGGATGATCACCCTTCTGTGAAGCACTGATCAGGCAGCTGAGTCTGCCATGAGTTCAGTAAGATTTCTTTTACATGATGGTAAAAAGATCTCTACGCTTTGGAGGAATAAATCACAGAGCAAGCCAGAGAAAAAAAGGCCAGCTGGATGGTATACACATATTGCTGAGAGAACAGTAAATTATTTGGAAAAAAAAGTCTGAAGGAGAATAAAACATCCTATGAATCCAGGTCACACTTGGCACATAATTGTGACCAAAAGAATGAAAAAATTGGAGCTGTCAAAAAGCAATGTTTCCATCATATTTCAAAATGACACGTCATTTCAGAATTTATCTAAATTTGAGGGGGAAAAAAAATGCTTAAAATTAGTTCAATAACCCAGAAATGAAAACAGGGAGATTACAGACATTTTGTCTTTGTTCTTCTTCTCACCCTCTCCCCACTCCCTAAGTCCTCTCTGGGAGTGGAGTCAAAACAACATTTTCACAACTTTCTCCATGTCACTACCCTCTCCCTCTGCACATTTTCACTTGAAGACAAGTTTTAGAGCTATTATTTGATTCTGCCCACAAAGACAAATTTTATTATCCACAGAGTATTATATATGTAATAGTCTTGTCAGTCCTAGCCAGAGGCAAAGGGTAGCCTCAGAGGTAAAGGAAATAAGAAACATCCAAAGGAAGATAAATAGGAATGAGATGATAGGCAAATAGCTAATACTCCCATCTTTTGTTGAGAGTTGTGTGGATAGAAAAAATAGTGCTCTAATTAATTCCAGAGTGATAGGGACTTGAGGGCTGGGTTCTGTGCACTGCATGCTTGTGAATCTTCATTATATGTGAAACCCCTTCCTCCAGAAACCAAACAAACCCTTGTTTTGTCTTTGACATCAAAAGATGAATCATAACTTACAGCAGATGTTCCGATAAACTCCAATAGAGACCAACCTCTTGGCAGCCACATTTCTGTTCCGCAGTGACTTTTCTAGGCATACAGAAAACCCACTCGTGGGACTGAAAAGTACATGAAATGGTTTCCTGGTAGTATTTCTTGTGGTATTTTCTGTTACTATCGAGGAACTGCAGCATCATGAAGGACTGTCTTATGGTGTTTCAGTTCAGTGTCACTGCAAATGATTATGAATGCAGGGAAGTAATGCAGAAGTGCACAGCTTGAAGCATAAAATGGGAACTAGATGAGGCAAAAATTTTAGCAGAAGCTGTTCGCAATTTCAATGGTTCAAACCTCCGTAATCCAACAATCACGGTAACATACAGATCATACAGAGAATTTGAAAAATTTGGCTTGAAATCCTGGCCCTGCTGAAATTAATTACAGTTTTGTCATCAACTTGGATGCTACCAGTATTTCACATTGTTTTAATCCTCTGAGACAGATGACAAACTGTACATTACTATGCAGGTATCCAAAAAATTTTTATACCACAGACAGATCTTCATTAATTAATTATCTCTAGCAGAGATGATTCTGTTCTTGTTTTCAGATTCAGATTGTAATTCAGTGATTTTGGGGTTTTTTCAGTTATCCAATTGTGAATTTTGTGGCCCTATGCTGCCTGCAGACTTGTTTAATCAAGAAACAAAATTTTATTTTCTAGCAAGACAGCCATCTTTTCTAGAAGCTGAAGTAATTAATAAAGATAAGGACAACCAACCTTGGAACAGGAAAGAATCAAGTCTAATAACAACTTCCAGTAAGAAACCATCTAATAAATACTTGTTATGCACACTGAGAAGAATCCTTAGGCTGAAATGTTGCCATAAATTATTCATATGGAAGTTTTGGACTGTAAACAAATTTATGAAGATAATGATCTCTTTGCAATTCATGAACAAAAGTGGAGGGAGGGGTCAATCCCTAGAATAAACTGTGATGTATAAATCCACCAGCTGGAGGCATAAAGTACTGATGCAGAGATTCACTGCAGAAATTGTAAAATAATCCCTGGGTGTTTTCTCCTTCCAGAAAGACAGCTTTGAAGAGCAACTGCAGAGCCAAATAATTTAGCATATCCTCATTTGCTGTTCTTGACCAGAGCACTAATCACAAGTTAGAAATCAAAGCCTTTGGACTATAATGGGTGAATCAAATGAGAACTGTGCACAGCATCAGCCTGTGCCTGCTTAAAACTAACAGCAAGCAAGCATGAAACCTTCATCAATACAGACCGCAAGGGGTTGTTGCAACTTTGGGAAACACTGATGTTCATTTTTGTTTGATGTACCAAACTGCTTTTCCTCAGTTGAGGATTCATACTGACTGACTAGGTGGTTTAATAAGCTGAATGAATTTCACAATGGCAAAGTTTACTTCCAGTACATTTATTTAATGGCTGAGGGAACTGATGAAAGGGAAATAAAAATCTGACGAGGAGAAAAAAAATTAGTCTAGAATCTAGACTCCCCCAGGACAATTTCTTGTGCTTTGTATCCTCTGTACTGACAGACAACATATTTGCTTTCTAGCTAATTACCAACAAGACTAAAATTTTACATCTTTGATGTGTATGAGATCAAAGAATATTAGGAAATAAAAGTAAGATTAACATAATTGTCTTGTACAGCTATAATAAATTATGACTACATATACAATCAGACACCCCGTTCATCAGGAAGGCATAAACTAGAACCAATTGAACTATACAAGAATCTTGTTTAACTTTGTTTCCTCTGCAGCTTCTCACCTCTCCTGACACCCACCACTGGATCCCAGACGGAAAGCCAGGAAAGAGGCCCTCTCCCACTGGCCTATCTGACACCTATGAGTTCCATGGAAGCTCCTGTTTCAGTTGTTGAGCCTTAAAAAAACATAGCAGCCTTGTGCAGACACAGCAGGCCACCAGCAGGGGATGAACTAAAGGATTTCCAGGTCCAAAATCACATATCCCTACCACATGCTTCATCTAAAGGATTAACTTTTATTTACTTTTTTTTTTTACTACTGTTGTCTACTAAGGTGCCTACACAGACTGGGCACCAAACCTCTTTGGGAGCACTTTGTGGTGGTGCAGCCTTTTCCTATTATGTACACAGGACACGATTCTCATCCGTCAAATCTGTGTGACAGTTAGCATGCTCAATTTAGGAAAAAAGAAAAAAAAAGAGGGGAACCAATGCTTTGATGTATACCTGCATCTAATTCATCGTTACCATGGCTGGAATAATGTGTTAGGAGTGTTGCATTTTCTTCAAACTGTCCATGACTGCTGCCCTATAATAACTGATAAACACTTGGCTTTGATTGATTTGTCTTCAGTCTTAATACACACAGCATGCTTGTTTACTCCATAAATATCTTGGTATTCCTATTTCCTCACCAGCTCAGCTGTGAGAAAAAAAATCAAAGGCAGCCAAAAGTAACCGCCTTGTAAGAGTAGAATGGGGTGGGAATGTTTGGATCGCTCTGTCTCATTAAGGTGACGTGGAAGGTCTACTTCTGGCTAGGAGCTGTGAGCTACTCCTTCAAGCAAAAGCATTTTGAAGGTTTTATTTGTCATTAGGTGGCAGTGACAATGAAAAACGCCTATTGCACTTCAAGACAGCTGGTAATAAAGCAGAACAGGGAACGACTGACAGAATAACAGTTACTATACCACTGTAGCTTCTAAGTTTTTACAGCCACTCAGCTGGAGTTATACCATTGTATTAAAAGTGGTTTAGGGTATAACAAACATTTGGTACAGAGGGGTTCTCTCCCTCCCCATTGCTGTATGAGGAATCAGTGCAACAAAATTTGGGAAAAGCGGGTCTTTGGCTTAAATGAATTTAGGTATTTTTAATGTGTAATTTTGCTTTAGTTCACACAAGGGCAAATGTTTCTGACAACTGCCTCATTCAGCACCCTTGCAAGCAGCTCCCAACAAATCTCAGTCTTCAAAGGCACATTGTTTTTGTTTGTTCTCATTGTAACAGATGTTTTGTATCATGTACTTCAACGAACTAATTCATCTGCAGAGGACCGCCTACTCTGGCTGGTGTGCATCCAGCTGTGGAAATAGCTCAAGTGTCATCTGTGACCACTTTCATTCCATTCTTCTGACCTCACAGGATCTCAGTGACCGCATCCAAGCCCATTAAAAATAAACAGACCTGAGAACATCCTTTTAAAAAATTTCCAGTGGAGGAGTAATGCTACTCTAGGCAGGAAGCCTTTCTGGAAAGAATGTAACTGATGCTGAAGGAAGATTCACTCAGCTCTGGAAGTCTCCTCTGAAACATGTTGATTTTATCATATGAACTACCCAGTCAATATTAAGAGGCAACGCCATGTGTGATTTTGATGGAGCTGAGAGCTTCTGACTAACTCAGTGCCATATCAATTAGCCTGAGCACCAGACAATCAATCACCACTTCTGCTCTAAATGTACTGAGCTCCCATTAGAAGCTGCAAATACCGTGAGGCTACTTCATCTCAACACACTGAGCCCTTTAATATACTGTGGTTCTATTGTAATATATTTCTGAAGTAGAAACAAAATCAATCTGAATTGCTCTGGAGTGGAAGCATATCCCATTAACAGCTGTGCACTAAGATTAAAATTTATTAGTGGATAAAAAATAGTCTGCGACTGTAAGAAGACAATTACTGTTTTCCTAAAAGTGACCAAATGAAACATCCAATAGCAATAAAAAATAGACTTTCTGAAAATGCCTTTAGAATCAGTTGAGATCACTTCATCACAAGTCAAAACATGCCTGAGATGGTGCAACCATTCCTTGATTAGCTTTCTTAGAAGCAGGAGCAACAAGTTGCTTTCTGAATTTGTTGAGAAGTCGACTGCAGTTTCCCACAGGAAATAAGTAGTTCCTGATAAGATGCTGATCATACACTTCAATATTGGGTCCACTGTGTTTGCTAATTACTTTCAAACCACTTAGTCAAGTCACCCATTAAGAGGAAACTATTCAATTGCAGATCCACTGAACTGAGAAACTAGGCGACCAAAACTCCTTGTGGAGCTAGAATTATCCACCTGTGTAAGAGGGCTTGCAATATGTCAAACCAAGTAGTTAATTTTGGTTTTGAGAAGCAACTATGGCTGTAGTTAATTAGACAGCTTGGAAGGATTTTTAATATTGTACAACACCAATTACTAGAATATTTCAGAAACATTTCAGAAGCCTTTGAAAACCTTCAGGAAAATTAGAGCCTTATATCAGTCATCAGAACTGATTCATCACTTTCAGGAAGTTGCAGTCCAAGTCCCTTAAATCTGCAGAGAAAATTTTAAAACTTTCTAGCAACTGCCCTATATTTCAGAGATGGCAATGCATCTTTTCACTTCAGATCAGGTATATTTGCTAAAAACTTGCTATTTGGGTATATCTAGGGGTCACCTGCTTCAAGGTTTAAGCAGATTGCGCAGAAGGCAGGAACAGCTGGCTGCAGCTTGTGACATTTTCTGTAGTTCCTAACTCAGAGGGCAGCAAAATGGACTCGTTCACAGTGACACTAAAGAATTTCATGTTAGTGTTCACTGACTTCACAGTAACTCACTAACTGGTGATACCTAGGGTAAAAATGGGTGCCTGACAGAAGACTCTTTTGAGATTTTAAGTCTTTGTCATACCTTCTAGCCTTCTGCTGATTTGGCTGTTGCTTGGTTTGTTTGGCTTGGGCTTCCACTTTGGAGTATGTCAGAATTATAGATAGCATTCTTTGAAATAGAGAAAATACTTCTCAGAGGGAAACCACCACATTTGAGTAAAACAATTGTCCTCTAGCACATACAACATACAAAAGTAATGCCTGTGATGCTCCTATGACTTATATTGGATATTGGAATTGTTAGCGTGAAAGAGTTCCATCCTTTGTATTTATCCACAAAAATTTTACCAGCACAAAAGAGTTAACACAGCTTTTTATGCTGTGAGAAGCAGAACAAATATTGCATGATGCCTGGTTACATATTGTCCCAGCTTGACCAAGAAGATGAAAGGAAACAGCAAAGCACAGTCTCATACTTCATTTGACACAACAGCACTCATGGCATGTTTCTACTTACTCCTTCACTTGTGTGTTGAACAAAATAATGAAAAGAAGCTCAAAGAGGATTCAAATACATTGCATATTGTGGAGGCAAGAGAATATCACCACAAAAAGATCATTGCTAATCACCACTCCCCACACTCTCTGAGCCAGGACCTGTATCACTGATTTTTATCTGGAAGACAGATTTGAACGGCATGTAAAACTCTAGGAAGAAAAACGAATGTACACATTTTGAATATTGTGAGAAAGTTCTCGTCAATTATGGTATTTGAAACTTCCCCAGCTCTATTACAAGATGTTTATAATGAGTTCACCTATGCACACATCCAATTTTTTTTTTCGTGAATGGATGCAGTTACACACATTGGTACATTTATATTATCTCAGTGAAAACATCCATGGTTACTATCCATGAAGTATGAAGTCCAGAATCTCAAAGATGTGCACATCACCTCTGTGGCCCAAGCAAAATGTTTTTCAGGGTTATAGCCAAACCTGAATTTTGTCACCCAAAGATAAATAGTCTTGCTTTTCTATCCTGGAAAGTGGAGGCAAAGCAAAGGAAAGGGTCAAACTATTATGGAGTTCCCAGGACCCATTCCAGGTCCATGCTTTTAACATAAACACTGGCATGAATTGAAGGTATGTTTGCTGTGTGAGTCCAAATCTGAGCTCTGAGCCATAACTCTTCTCTTGGCAGCAGCAGCAGCAG
>VZTE01001494.1:1964917-2048258 GCA_013397775.1 Eulacestoma nigropectus
AGTTCCCCCCCCCCCCCCCCCATCACCACGCTCTACCCAACTACCTAAAGTTGGCTTTATAGTCATCTCCTGGTAGAACCAACATGACCAAGGTGCTGAATACCTGTGAAGATTTAGGTTGAAATGTTATAAAATTGGATATCAAGTGAAGGTTGAAGATGTGAACAGGGTGTTACTGTCTGCAGAAAGCAGCATGAAACCAGGGGAATTGCACAGGTCTTTCTCTTCGAATTTTTCTTATTTCTGTGCTATTCCCGGGGGAAGAAGTGGCTTGTCACAGCTTTAGCTGTCATGTTGAGTGTCTTTGCTTGTTGCACTTGGAGCAGAGTTAGCGAGGGAGGTAATACAGCTTTGCTACTTCCACAGACACAGATCAGGGAAATGGAGTTCTGCATCTGCCTGTCTATCAGAAACACTCAAACTGCTCCTGACAAATGTCCACCCCTTTCCTTCCCTGAAGTAAGACCTGTGACAAGCACCAGGAAATGATCATTGCATCAAACACTTCATCCTCATTTAAAATAAGTACATCTAGAGCAATCTTCTCCTTTCCACAAAAATGACATGGCCTGCCAGCAGGAAGAAATGTCAGTAGTGGAATGCATGCAACCATGTTTTTCCTGAAACACTGCTTGTTCTCCTGGACCTCTGGACTCTGGGTTAGCCAAGAGCAGTAGTGGCAGTGTTGATGAACCAGCTTTACAATGGTAGGTCTCTTTCCCTACCTGCCTACAGAAAATATACTTTTAGCCACAACCCTGTCAGATGTGGGACATCTGTGAATGTAACACCCACCCTCTTGGCTAGAGGAAGGCAGTAGACTAGTAATTTTCAAAGCTGAAAGCAGGAGTTTTTTATTGATAGTGCTAAAGAGGAAGGCTATCAAGCTGGGAGCTGAAACAGACTCACATCCTGTGTGGATTGAGCAAAGAGGAGGTGCATAATGATTTGCAGATTGCCGTACTGCAGAAGTACAAAGACTGTTTGAAAGCAGGCTGTGTGCTGTGTGAATCACATGAAGCCCTCTTGTCCCACCACAGAGATCAGTAGCAGGGTGTCAATCCTGTGATCCTCAGCTTGAAGTTGAAGTAATCATTCAAGTTATCCCAGACTGAACCCCGCATGAGGACTCCACACTCTGTGAGTTTACAGCATTTTAAGAGGCAGAAGTAGACAGCTGATAATGAACCAAGTAACCCAATTGTCTTCCTGCTTAAGGATGTGCATATATGGTTTGCCATGCATAGAGAAAAGATAACTTCCACTCAATTGCTCACTCAGAAAAGCGCTGTGGTGAAAGGCTACGCCTGGGACTTGGGGTGGATGTTAGAGACAGGGGCTCTCCTGGGCAACAAGGCCTGCAGTGACATTACAAAACGGGTAGCTTATTTAAAGGGCACAGAATGGGAAAGGATGTCCAGCAGACATCCTTTATTGAGAGGCTGTAGCCAGTAACAAAAAATAACAAATTGCATTTAAATCGTGGTAAGAAGAAGTGAGATTTCAGCCCCTAATTTCCAACTGCTTGTGAACAACAGGCTATTTGATAAGAGAAACTACACTGCTGGAAGTGTATCTCTTTGGCAGGTAGTCCAAAGGTAGTGGTTTCACTAAATAACAATGCGTCACTCCTTCAAAATTCTTCAGATTCTGTTGATCTGTCACTGTGTTACACAACTCATTCTTCATCAACCCACTATGAAACAGCCAAAGAATGTTCAGTGTTTATGCTATTACATTTCACTATTTGTTTTTGCAGTCATGTAAGAAATGGGTTGAAACCGTGCTCTCAACAGCACTGCAGATACCACTGACTCACAACAAGAGGCTTTGTGGCAAACCCTGCTGAATGCATGGACTTAATCCTAATTCACACCACTCTGAGAGGAAAACAAGGCCACAAGGTTACAACCTGAAAACTGTAATTAAGCAATTACTCCACTTCAGTGGGACTGAAATCAGTTTAGGAAAGATACACATGATTTGCCTTTGTACTGTAACGTTTAGGTCAGTATCATATTCTTTCTAAAGACATTTGTAATGAAAAGAAAGCATTTGACCCATGAGAGTAAAAAAATGAATGTCAAATACTGTTAGATCTGACTACATTCAATACATTCAATAATAAGCTACTACTTATGATATCTTGGATGTTTCCAACTTCCAGGGTGTCAGATCACAGTGTACATTTATACACTGATATTAAAAAAAATCTTAGCACTGCCTCTGCAAAAATAATTTAAAAATAATTATGATATTAAGATGTTTCAGCAGTTACAGTTGAGAAGGTGTTAATTAATCAGCCAATTACTCAGCCACCTCAAGAACTACACCAGGAATGAACACAGAAGGGAGGAAAAAAACAAGGCAAGAAAATGCTACATTTGGAAGCCAGAAATAAGATCCGCTATAAGTCTATCTGAGACTTTGCAAATGATATTCAAACACCTAACAAAAGGTTTCTTACACAGATAAGTGAAAAACAAGGAGAGAACCCAGAGCTTGGCTCCCGATGCAGGGAGGATGGGGGGACACATTAAAGATACTTCAGAAGTAGCCCCAGCAGAATAAGGACACTGTCTCAATTTCCTACAGGAACCATCAGACAGCAGAGGCAGCACTCAGAGAATGAGTGTTTGGGCAGAAAAATGAATACAGACAAAGGAGAGGAAAAACCCAGAGAAGTCACTGAACTCAAGGTGAAATGGGAAACCAGGACTGGATCATCTCTGTTGCAGAGCTGGAACATAGAAGCACAGGTCCAGTGGCCAGGACTAAAGGATATTAATGAAGATAGAACATAGATAAATCAAAGACACACCTAGCTAATCTCGGTTTTTTTAAATAAAATGACCTATTTTCTTGACAAAGGACATGCAGCAGATCTAAATCCTCTGAAGTTCAATAAAGTATTTCAGGCAGTGCTACAGCCAGAAATTACTAAACTCTGGGGATGATAAAGGATTAACTAAAGTGGAAATGCTAACAGGTTGTGCTAAAAGACAAGCTATGCTGCTTCAGTGGGAGGGTCACTAAAATCTCCATCAGGATTGTTCTCATCCAATGTTTTTAATAATTCCCTTGAATAATAAGATTTGGGGAAATTGGAAAGTTGTAAGGCCCATTAAGTAAAGTGGCAAATTAGACCTACCATACAGGAAGGACTGGATTAAACAGAGCAAGGCATAAATTCATGACGATAATTAGGCTAACATATGGTTTCCTTTATTACGTAGGAGCGTCTGCTGGAAACATAGAAGGAGAAAACCTAGGTATATCAGTGAATTTCAGGATGACTGCATTACCAGTCACAGGCACAAGGGAAAAAAGATATTTTACAATGCAGCAAAATCATCCCAGGGAAGAGGAGGAAGTATTAATGCTATTTGCACAAAAGCCTGGAATCCTGTGAGCATTGGCTGCCCCAGAAAAATGAATTCAAAGTGGAATAGATCCAAAGAAGGGTCATTGTTGCAGCAAGAGGTACAAAATCCTTACATTACTGCAAATGCAGTGATGTTAACATAGTTAGCCTAAAAATGAAAATGCAAGTAAAATTTTTGTCTAAAAGTTAATGTGGTGAACATTGAGAAGGGACAATAGTTACTGCACGTAGGAAGAATGTTTGACCAAGAACAGATGGAGGCAAAATGAATAGGAGCACCTTTAGGTTGGAAATTAAAAATGGAGAGCTAAGCCCCAGAGCAAAGGTGTTTTGAAGCACACCTCCTGATAGGATTATCATGAAGCATAAAATCAAACTATTTAATCAGGTTTTGCAAAGGATTATGTAGCATGCCACTGAGATTAGCTCAGTTGGTTAGAGCATGGTGTTAGTAATGCCAAGGCTGTGGTTTCAATCCCTATATGGGCCATTTACTGAAGAGTTGGACTTGATGATCCTTGTGGGTTGCTGCCAACTCAGAACATTCTGTGATTCTGTATGGCTTCTGGACACAGGAATTTTGAATCTTATAAACTGGTCACTAAGTCCTTAGAGTACATTAATATAATTTTTTACACAACTCCTGCACTAGAAAAATCATGATGCAATCGTAAATAATATATAGATTAGCTAGTTTCCCCTACTTATGTAAATTGGTCCTTGAATACACTTGGCGTAACATGATGGTAATTTATGGAAGTGCTTTTGTTCTAAGGATTAAGAAGGTGCCAGAGTCTCCTTCATCAGCTTATTGCTGCAGGCATGATTCTCTTCTAATTCTCACTGTTTCACACCTACGCAATTCAATTTTCTTAAATGAACTTAACTCTTGATTTATACTGTTAAAAATCAGATCGAATATTTCCTTTTGTAGTTGGGACAGATTTATTTTAATAATTAACATGAAAACCCTAAACCCTAGTAGTATCACTGTGAGGATGTGTTTAGAGGCATCAGTCAAGATAGGCCCTTGTTCCACCAGACTTTTCATAAACTTCTACTAAAAACTATTTAGCAGTATGACAGTTTTATAATCAAAGTAGATTGAGATTTTAAAAAAAGACAAATCTGAAACTGAGCCTGAGAGAAAGATGTTTTCTCCAAGGTCAAAAAGCTGATCAGTGGCAGATGAAAAAGTATCTGTCACTAAGTGCTCTAAGCCTCCATGTATTCGTTGAAGCCAGTGTGAGGAAAAGCAGGCTCAGGTCAAAAAGGAGCTGCAGCAAGGATAAATATAGCTACAAAATACATTTGTAGCTGAACAAGTATGCATGATTTCCATTTGGAATTTTCTTTCAAAACCAGATGAAGCCTCTGGGACAAAACCTCAAAGGAATATTGTATTTTAAAAAATAGTAAATTAATTAACCTTGAAGATTACACCTTAATTCATTTTCTTCCTACTCAATTGTTTATAAAAGGACATTTTGTCAATAGCCTAAAACTTGACTTGATCCTTCACTAACAAGAATTCACCTTTACAACTTTGATAGGCTGTACCAGTCTTTTTAAGTCCTATTTTGGAGTTATCACAATTACAGTGCTGCCCTGGCATTACTGTAGTTATTAATCATGAGCTTTCCTCAAGAATCCTCTTCTGGGTTTGCAGAACCCCAGAGCCTGTTTCCTTCTCCAAAGCTGCCCAATGCTGCTTCTGTAACGGAAATGCTGATTTCCTGCAGTGCAGGGATGGGGTGTGGGAGGCAGAAAGGAGACCCAAGTCCCCTTCTGCTGGTGAACTGTCCTCTGGTAACTTCTTGTACTCTTAACTGCGCTACGGAAATGAGAACCACATCTCCATCATGGGAAAGGCACCCAGAGATCATTCCCAGCCTTGTCACCAACTAGTGTGAAACCTCTGTGCTCTCAGACCACAGAACGCATTCAAAGCTCTTTGCTGCTTGTGGCAGATGAAAATTGTTGCCTTTCCCTTCCACCATCACAGAACTTGCGTATTTGGCAATTGCACCACCTGACCCTCTTTGTCACAAGCAGGCTGGGGTCCTGCTTATGACATGCACATCGTCTGATTTGCTGTAAGCCAGCAGAGCAGAGTGCTCTTTTTGGAAGGCGAGTAACATCAGCATCAACTGCAAGGCAGCAGACAATGCTAGGCACAAAATAAGAGAATGGTTCATGATGGAGGGTAAATTTGGGAGGACTGTAATACACAAGTCACATACCTCAGCCTGTTCACAGCACACATACGGATGCATAACCAGAATGCAATACATGGGGCAAAGTACCTGATGGTGAGCTAAATTCAGCACTCTGCTGAGCCCTTTACTTTCTGCACACTGATCAATCTAACTCTCGGCCTATCATTAATAGCATGTGTTTACACAGCTCACCACTCTCTTCTAACCCTATCACCTTCGGCCCACTTATTAATCTACCACCTGGAAAGTAACTAACTTGACCAGTGCTCACCAAATGTGGAATTTTTGCTCAAAATGGCAAACACAACATATGAATCTTACAGATTTGTGTTCAGGATTTTGACTCTGTAATTCTAAAACTTGATGTAAATGCATATCTCCATGAAAACAGAGACATTACATATATTAATATGAAATAAATAATTGCTGATATTCTTAGGTGATGTACACGGAGTGGGAAAAGTGAAAGAAGAATGCAGGCTTTGCACAAAATTAGAGATTGATTTTTTAAAAAATGCATTACATTCTTCCACAGAAGGTACTCTAATGTCTACTGATTAATAACTATCTTTTAAAAAAATAGTCCCCTTCGATAAAACTGCTTTCAAACAGCTGTTGTGTTAAGGTTTTTCTTGACAATGAAGGTTGACGGGTAAGGTTGCATCTTTTCTGTTAAAAAGAAATCAATATTCCATAACCTCAACTAGAATTTCCTGGCTTCAAAAAACTCTGGGGAACCTTTCAAATTTAGTATCAGATGCCTTGTTTTCCAAATATCTTTTTCGTTTAGGTTTATAGATCTATATGAAACATAGACGTATGTTATTTTCCACTAATGTAAATGTCTTTAAACAAACCGATGGTTTATCCATTTAGTGTTCATGCTATCTGTAGAATATTTGAAAGAAAAGAAAATTTTACTAGAGCTCTGAAGTCTTTTCAGGATAAAACAGCACAGCACAAGTTCCTCAAATGCAAGGGATTGTCTACTGGAAACATTTGTGGTTCTCTTGTCCATTTTTTCTAAGTGAATCCATATGTGGTGTGTCTTGCTGCCATCACAAAAAATGCTCGTTTCACTAGGGGGCTCTAACAGAGTGTCAAAAAATGTTGGCAATCTAACTTAAATATATCTTTTTCTGGCATTCCATTTGTACAACAGCAGAACAAAGGACTGGAGCAATACTTTGATATGATTCCAGAAGCATTGTATAATCAGACTTAAAAACCGCTACACTTGAGTAAGAGACGTAACTTGGCTGAATCTCTTACACCTGTTTTCTTTTAGAGGTCTAAGTTGGTTGAGCTCGGCTCTGCTTTTCTTTCCTGAGTACTCTCCCCAGCACAACACCTGGCACTAAAGAATGTCAGCAAGCACATGCTCACTCGCATCTGAAAAACCTGTTTAGGTAGCACTGAGACAACATCTGTATACAGTGGGTGCTGGGTGAGAGGAAGGCAGAAATGACCTCATGTGAGCCTGCCTGCCCCAAAGGAACATTGCCAATTACTGTCTTGATTATCAGAGTTATAGAATTGGCAGTCCTCGATTTGCTGCCTCAGGAAACACTGGAATTAAAATTGTTCAGCAGAACTTTGTCATTGGTATTCGGTTAGTTATTTCAACCTTTAAACACTTTAGCCTTAAGAGTTCAAGTAAGTTCACATTCAAAGGATCTCTTAAAAATACACAGCTAAAAGTTGAAAGACTTGCTGGAGATTCCAATTTCTAAGGATTATTTCCTGTTTACTTTTCATACCAGCTAGCTGAGTTCTCACATTTCATCTTGGAGGCAGGACTCAACTGTCTGCAGAGGACATACTTTGTTTTCTTACACTCCAACAGGCAAACTCAAGATAGACTCCTGGCTCTGTTTACTAAAAAGGTAGAGCAATAAACGTGAGGTAGAGAAAGCCATCTTGGGAGAGGGACGTGGACTGGAGCACAAGGAACTTCTTTGTTCCAGAGCGTAGGAATCAAAACACCGAAACTGCTGTGGTATTTTGGGTATTATCCAAAACAGCAGAGTTGCTAGTGAGAAAATGAAAACTGATCCATTTCAGTTGAACAATTTGTACCTTTTATGCTACATTCATGCACAACAATCAAAAGGCAAGAATCTGGATTCCCTACTCAGCCTCGCTTCTCACCAAAGTAGGGGTTTTACACTGCTTATGAAATAAGACATGTTTTTGTTGATGCTTTTAAAGACAGACAGATTACATTCAGCCATGGGCCACAGGAAGGATGACAGAAAAAAATAATAAGGGTGTTTGTTAAGACATTGACCTTTCTAGAAGGACTGTGAGGGCTTGAGAAACTTCCAGAACAGAAGTTCTCCTCAACATGCTTTATCATTATCAATGGCAGATTTTTCCATATGTTGCTCTGCTTGCACCCTTCCTGCCACCACTGGCATACTCCTTCTCCAGCTATTATGTTGAAACTATTCCAGACTGACAAGTACATCTGTCTTTGCATACCCAGTGATTACTTATGGTCACATAGTTTTACTTGTAAATAAAAGAGGATAAGTGTAAAACCAAGGTGTACATTGAGTACTAGGGCAGCACATTTCTGTTGCTTCACTAAAAAAAAATTGCCTTTAAAGAGGAAGAGTACATGTATTTTTCGTAATGAAGATTTTCATCAAAATATTTTGAACAAATATTCTCATTAGTAAAAATGAGATTGTCTACATGTGAATTGACATTTAAACATGTTTTTCAAAGTATCCCCTGGACTATCAAACAGCCTTCAGGGACTACAGGAAAAACACAATAATATGGCAAATGTTATAAATCCCCAGAATAACTCTTATCCCATTTATGTTTTGACTGTCATCACTATCCATCTATCCTTATCCTGAGGCAGTAATGAAATATAAGACTTGTTTCAAACACGGAAGAGTAAGCACTGTACTTTGAAAGATACAGTTAACTAAACTGAGCCTAGACTACCATCAGTGCTTTAAATGTTTTGCCAATTTTAATCCAAACTCACACTACTATAACTCTTTTGGAGCTTGTCTTCCATTATAGCTATGGAGAGTGACCAGGGCACATGGCAAAGCAATGAAACTGCTAAATTTTAGGTATTCTTACTGGGACACAGCACCGTCAATATGGAAAAAAGTGGTGAAGGTTCAATTTACAAAGGGTGCATTTTTCAAGTGTCTGAGTCACACATGAACCTCCAGGTAAATTTTTCATCATGTCCACATGATTCAGGAATCCTGTTTTCCAAAACCCTGAAGGCTGTGAAAGCATTAAGATGTGATAAGTTTCCATGTGTGACCCTACCATGCCAGCAGAAGTTTAATACTATTTATTCAAAAATAGCAATGCTGCCTCAACCTATTTGATATTATTTTTCCATGGCTGTTAGAGTAAGACCAGAAAAAATCACTGACAACCAAAAATAAAATCCCTTTAAAAATTGTATCTGCAATTGTTTATTAGCATCACCTTACAATATCAGTTCTATACCTGCAGAGTCCTTGTGTGTTCATCTGACTTTCCCCTTTTAGGACAAAAATATTCGGACTATTATTTTCTTAGAAAATGTAATTTTGGTTGTTTTCTGTTTTTAGGGTATCACAGAAGAAGACAAGGCTGAGAATGGAAAGCAATATACACAAATATTTTCCACTTAATATATATGTCATTTTTGCTTGTTAGGGTCAGAGGTTTATCTGGTTGTAGTTAAAAAGCTACAGAAGGAATTGGAGATACCATCTTTTACTATAGTGGGCTTTTTTAATCCACGAAGTAGATGGATACAGAATGCACACATGCTCGCATCAGGAAAAAGTGGCTGAAATCGATATACAAAGGGAAATAAAGGAGCAAAATGTCTGGCAGGCTGACCTACTGCACGGGATATCACTGAAGAAAGAGCTTTGTATTTGCTGCACGGGGAGGCAGGTGGGAAGGGAGATGAGATGGGCAGGCAGAGGAGGGACAGGCAGACACAGGATGGTAGTGCTGTGCAGCACAGCTCTTCCCTCCTGCCAGCAAGCTTGCCAGCCTGGGAGAACATAGCCCTGTCTGCGCACAGCACGCTGAGTGAAAAACCCCCTTTGTCTCCTCTACAGCATGGTTCTGCCTGTCTTTGTCATGAGGGACACTACGTGATGTTAAATTATACATAAATATCAAGTAGGTCTTTCTGTCGGAGATGAAAAGCTAATCATCCAGTAACATGATTTAGTGGATACTTATAATCAAAACAAAGAATTAACCACCACTGTTTGAGCAATTCAAACTGTGCTTTCTGTATGAGTTCATCTCTACTGACAAAGAATAATAGAGGCTTAACAAAATGTTCTCCTTCCTGGGGCAAGGGGAACGTAATATTTATCTCCAGTGGTTTCCAGGGGGATATCACATGGCACAATCAATCATCTCATGAAATATTATGAAGTAAAGTGACAGCAATTTAGATAATAACATGCAAAACTAACTTACATGAAACAAAAAGCTAACCAAATTAGAAAGTTCCCAGTTTCATCAGCTCACAGGCTTACCAAAACTCACATCCTTAATTCTGCCAACTTTATTGTAATCTTTTCTTCATTTTTTTTAAAGCTATGGAGGTGCCTAGAATAGAGTCTGTAGTTAGGCATGAAACTACAGAAACTTAAAATGGACACAGATTCTTTATTTTCTTTCAAATCAGACCATTAATTCTGAAGTCTCCTGAGTTTTCTGCGTGGTAATACTCTGACAAGTTTTCAGACATTTCTGAAAAAGAACTAATCTCTGAATGAAACCTGGGGAATGGTAGTTCTGCCTTTTTGCTTTTATACTTCTTTGGTACTAAATGCCTCGTGTCCTCTCACTTAAGAACATAATCTTTGGAAACATATGGGAAGAGACTAGGATTGCTCCAGAAAACACATGGAAGTAACCCACGACAGCAATGACACTGGAACAGAAATGGTACACTGCTTATCCACTGTCCCTCTGCTTTTTCACCTAGAATCACACTTCCTTTTTTTGAGATGACTCTCTGGTTGACAGTGAACACAAATTTAACTCGGCATATTGAGGGTGCCATTCACTATAAAAGGCAGTTTCCTTTTCATGTCCTTACCAAAGGGTAAATACATTAAATTACCACATCAAAATACCTCTTCTAGTACTGCAAGAAAAAAATGCTTTGCTGCATATTTGTCAAAGGTCAAATAAACCTCAAATACACACATATACACAAAATCTAGGACTGGTAAAGTGCTTAGGTTTTCCTTTTAGAAAGGGAGTCTTTCTGCAAGGATTGGAGATTCTTTGGCTTCCACAAGTCTGATAACTCATCATATACATGCATCTAAGATTTCTTGTGCTCTGCTATTAAATTCAAATATTAGAATACAGGACTGATGTTAAATGTGATTTTTTTCAATACATTTAATCTCCCTACAAAGAATACAGCAACAGCTTTACTCCACTGAGATGGAAAGTGCCCCCAGGGTCTGCAGAGAGGTGCAGCACTGCAGCAGTAAGAACTGGGTGCCCAGCCAGTCCCACACTGTGGTCCCTGCCTTGTGAGAGAACTGAAGAACTTGCCTCCAAAGAGCTGAGGGGTGTGGAAGCGGGGCTGCAATGAAAGACTTGTGCTACTAAACAGATATGTAATGTAATTATATCCATGTTGCTGTAACTCTCACCAGAAGTTACACTACTGTGAAGTCAAAATATTTGAACAAAAATATGAATAACAAAAAATCCTAAGCCATAGACTTTCATTTTAATTTTACTCTTCTGGTATAAATCAATGTCTTGACGATTATGTGGAATATACACTTAAATTTTGATTAATGACACTGTTAAGTGGATCCATACCTGAGAAACTCATCAAAGGTAGAAATGTAACTAAAATGGCCTGTATATAGTGGAATTCAGTGTGGTGTTTTCTTCTTGTATATTGCTAATATTTAGGCAAAGTGCATCAAAACTCTTCTGTGAGGTAAACAAAAAATTAGCTGCACTACTTCTAATGAATGTTGGTTAGAAACATAAAACGGCCTTAAGCAGTTATAAATTGATAAAGATGACAATTTTCTCAGAGGGGCAAAAAAAAAAAAGAGTTGACTTGTCAAATCACAGAGATTCAGATTTGGTAGAGACTCTCTAAGACAGCTGTGCTTCACCCTTCTCCACTTTGTTGAAATGCATTACTGAGGCACTGAGGATCCTTTTTATAAAACTGCACAGGACGTTTTTGATGGATAAGCATATAAGGAATGGTCACGTGTTGATCCTGGCAATTCAAAGTATGTAGGAACGCAGTTTTCTCGCAGTCCCTGAAGCAGAGCTTCAGAAGCAACACTTCAGAACTTGTTACTCTCTTACAATCAATGCAATTAGATAACACAGCACCCATCCTCCCCTTGCCACTAAGTCAAGCGGTGCTCCTTAAAGAAACAGAATCTTTACAGCAGAGGGCTCTTGTCACAGGGAGCAGCTGGCTGTTCTTACATGACCCAGGAGTTTAACGTGGCTGGACAAGCAGAGCAAGGCTACAATGGAAGCACTTTTAGCTGGATATAACCAAGTATCCACTTACTGTTGGTTGCATAACATATGGCGGATGAGGCATCCATGAAGTACTCTGGACCTGCACATCAAATACTTTTAATTAGCATAGAAAAGTTTAAAACTTAAAGATTTACTTGAAAATATTCTCTCTATTACAACTAAGGTGCTAATTTTGACAAAAGACTTAAGTCTTATAACTGAACACAAAATTAATTTACGCTTTGTAAAGTTATTGAAAAAGGAAAAAGCTTTCAAATTTCATTTGATAATGTCTTCCACCAAAGTCAGAAGTCTGAATGATTGCACCACTTCTATGAATCATAACATTTTATCTCATAAAGCAGTCTTCAATATTCCATGTTGTCCTATTTTTTCATTCACATTGTTTGCTTTCATCCATCAATGTAATCATGAACATGTCATCCAACCGACAGTGCAGGAGACATAAAATGTTCAAAGTTTATTTTCAGAAGTATCTGCATGAACTTTTAAAGGTATAACATTTTCAGAGATCTCAGAACAACTTATTCTGTTTTCAGTAAGAACTGCAGATCTAATTCAGAGTTTTCGAAACTTATTCTAATTGAAAGCTTTCATGGCAAAGCTGGCTTAAGAAGTCTGCCCCTAGGATCATTCTTAGCTTGAGCATCCTGGGGTCTATTCCCAGCAGAACTCCATATGCATCACCAAAGTCTGTCTTTGTTGTTCTGCCTTATGACTGACAAATATTTCAAGGATGTAACAATTTTGCTAAGAATTAAACACATTACAGAGTGCTTGCATATTCGTGGTGGCCCATCTGAGCCATAACTCCCTCTTGTGCTATGTGTGAATGGCCCCATGCTATCATAGCTCAGGCTCAGCCCCAAGAATTGAGTATTTTTGTTTCCTTTTCCATCAGTCTGGGCACCACAACACACAAGTACACAAAAGACGTAGCTGTGCTAGAGCTACCAGAGGGCACCTCACTTGCTGTCACAGAGATGGGTGTGTAGCACCTTGGACTGACCGTGCATAACAAGGAGAAAGCTACAAGGTCTCACTTCTCCAGATGCCCTGTGATTTTGTTCATGAAGAAAGCATTGAGAGTTAATTGTATAACAGTGTGCTTCAACATTTGTGTATGTTTATCAGTCTATTTTTGTTGAAAAACAAGTTCAGCAAAACATCTTTAGAACCAAAACCAGCACACCCACATGCAAACACACCTCTACTACAACGTTTTTCTGCTGTGAATTCCCATAAGTTAAAACACACTAGAGCTGCCACATCTTGCTGCTGCTCATTGCTCCCACTCTTGCACCGCTGCAATTCCTTCACCGTGCCAGGGCAAATGCCTTTGGGCTTACACTACAAACTATCTAAGGAAAATGATACGAGTTAAAAAAAAAATAAAAATGAATGGTTTTGGTGCAAACGCGTGAAACCACAAACTGATGCAATGGTTCAAACCAGAATTGGAAAAGGGAGCAACTGTGAACTGTGAAGTAGTGGTGAAAGTAAGTGGCTGGGTGGCCTGAACTCAGCGGCCCGAATAAGAGGGAAGTAGTATGGCTCTTAAGCCAGCTTTGCTACCGAGAAAATTGAGTGTGAGCTGCACTTGTATATCTCTGGCATTGACTCTTCTTTGGTGCTGCCATTACTGAAATTTACTGGATTTACCTCACCAAAACAACTTTTGTTTGGCAAGTGCTACATAGCCATCTAAAATAAAATAACACAAAAGTCAAAGAGAATTATAAGAATCATTTATCTTTGAAGATCAAGTTTAAAGCACAGTTACCCCCCAGAATTACCTGTAAGCAGTACCATACCATCAGCAACCCCCCACCCCCAACAAACCAACCTTGACATTAAGAACAATCCACCATGCAGCTTTGTAATTTTGGGTAGCTTATTTCAGGTAAGACTCAGGGTTGGAAAAGCACTGATGGCACAGGACAGAAATAACTAAAA
Organism: Eulacestoma nigropectus; assembly: GCA_013397775.1. NCBI lineage: Eukaryota > Metazoa > Chordata > Aves > Passeriformes > Eulacestoma > Eulacestoma nigropectus. Next base: position 1,979,018 of record VZTE01001494.1, read on the forward strand.
TTGGAAAATGTATAGACAATGACCAGCTTCTGTGAAGTGATATGTTTCCAGAGAATGGCTAATAATAAAAATATACAATCTGGTTTTGTCTTCCATCTCAAAAAGCCAAAACAAGACAATAATTTCCCAGTGGAGATCTGAGAGGGATATGCTGAAAAGAGAAATCCTAAACAACATGGCATATAGCAGACTAAAGAATGATTTCAGGACACTTATCCTCAAGTAATTTGCTTTGTCAGGGATTATGGGATAAAAATGAGTACTTTTAAAGGATGCAGTTACTGGAAAAAATACAGCTGAGGTCAAAAGGTCAAAAGTACAATGCAGTCAACATAAATAATTAAAAAAAAAACTTAAAAAAAAAAATTTCTAATGAAACAGAGCCAAAATGAGGAAACAGTTCAGTAAGAATGATAAGCTTCTGGTGTTGTCAACTGGAAATTGAGCAAAATGTTGTTTATCAGAGAAGCTGATTGAAATTAAGAATTACGGTGACTTTCATTACTGCTGTAAAGAATGCGGGAAACACAAAAAAGTCTACCCAATGATACCCCAGTATTACTAGAGAGCCCTTTGTTATAAGCGTGACTCAAGAGTGCAAGCACTTACACAATTTTCCGTGGTATACTCTCTGCCTAAATCCACATCCAAAACATAATTAACTGGGAAACACAGTAGACAAGTGCATATCTGACGTACCTGATATGTAGAGACAGGGGAAGCAGCAATGAATGGCGTGATTGATGTCTGTGGAATCATGCGGTTTGTTGGAATACTGTACGGTGAGGAATAAAATCTGCAAACAAAGAACAAAAGCGAGATTTTTTGAACCTTTTGACGACTTAGGCTCTGACTAAATAATTCACTGCCTCCTGGACAAAGACAAAAGGAGTCTACACAGGTAATTATGTCCATCTATTTCCAAAACCACAATAAAAAAGATGTGATAGCTCCATTGAGCAGATCTTGAAAATGGAAAGGAGGAGGAATATTTACATGAAGCATATTTTTTTTTTTCACTTCAACTAGCACAAATATAGAACTTCACAATACAAGAAGCAATTATCTGAAATGCAAAGACAGCTGATTTTCCAGAGTGCTAGCTAGTGAAAGGAAATTTCTTACGCGATATCAAAGACAACATTACCGATTTCATTTTTACACAGGGTACTGTTTTCTTTTCATATCCTAGTGCTTCAGTGCTGAGAATAACACATTCTATATACATGCCTGAATTATTTTATTAAGGGGTGGCTACAAAAACTCTGGCTGAAATTTTCGTATTCATCTAGGCAGAGAGCAAAACCTCCTTTTTCTGGTGAAATGTATCAGGACTTATGAGGCTAAATGCCCCAGGCAGCACTGAAAATCTCAGATTTAGTTGGTTTTATTTCCACTGTTGCATGCTATGAACAGAAGCTGCACTATCTTGCTTGATGGTAATAAATGTTACATTCTTTCTCCTTCCCTGTGGGTTAATGATTATTGATAAAATTATCACTTGGAAAATATCACTACTGCTGGACTGTGTTAGTACTTAATATCTGTGTGCTTGTAAAGGTTTCTGCACTTACCCTTTTTTCAGTTTTAACTGTAAGCCAGAACAATAAAATTGCTTAAAAAAAGAATGTTTGTGGTCTTACAGTTGTCCAAATGCCAGTACTTTGGACTCAGAGAGAAACACTCATGTGCAGTGTTCTTTTGTGTGATTTAAACCTCATATAGATCCTTCTCATATAGGATGCACCAGTAAGTAACAGAAGATTCTGCACAGTGAAGTGGAATACATTCCCTCTCTTTTTATATTTTTTTCCCCTCCCTACTCTGAGGCAATCAACAGTAGCTTTCCATGAGAGCTATGCAACAACAACAACAAAAAATCATTACTGGTGTTTATACAAGTGCTCTATTTCCTGATCACCCTGGCATAACAGATTTAGTACTAATCAGTCTAGTTCAGACTGGATGCATTCATTCTGGATGCAGGCTCAAATAACCACCGACTTCAACCAATAGCCTTGGAAAAACAGGCTGCTCTCTTTGAATGTTGGGCGGAAACATTCAAAGTTAGGAGGCGAGAGGGAGACAGAGAAGCAATCATTTGTTCTTTCTATTCCAAATCAGATTTTAAAATGCCAAAAGCAGCAGGTGGCATCTGAGTGATTTTTTGCTTAATAGAAATATAATGCTATTTTAGGACCATTTATCTGCCCTCACAATGCTCGCACAGAGGCTATTTTAAAATTGTGTCTTTGCCCAATTTTATATATATCCTATTATGAGAACTTAGAGGCATTTGTATCCCCTTGCTTATATTAAATATTAAGGTCACACAACATTGTGGGAGAAGTGATTTTTACTACTAGCCAGGTTCATCTATGGCACTAGCACGATGCATATTCTCTAACTCCTTTTAGAGGGGTCTTCTCCCAGATCAGTGTTAACCAGAAATCACTTGGGCCATGCTCTTGCTAAGTGGATCAGCTAAGAAATGTTGTGTGCAGCAAATGAAAACAGTCAATGGCAGACTGACAGAATTTAGTCTATGGGTGAAATGTGGAATGTATAGAAACACATATAAACCTCTTAAGCTAAAAGATAATATAAAACCAAAACTCTTTTGAGAAAACCACATATTTTTGTTCATTCTCTTCTCATTCTGTTCATAAACCTGGCACTGATGCTGGGCTTATACTCATAACCACACATGAACTGCTTGGACAAAGACAAGTACAGGGAAGAAACAACTTTCCATTTGGAAGTAGTGCTGACTCTTAGGAATAAACTCTCCAATAAATCCGAGCAAATACTAACAAATTTACAGAAAATGTGTGCTAAGCCAAGAACTTGACAGACAGCTTGCCATTTCAGTTTCAGCTTAGAGATGCAGTTATCTGAATAGTACATAAGCCTGTAGAATATATACTATGGTAATGTGGAAAATACAGCCCTTCCAACACCCCTGCCAATACTGTTTATCTGATGCCATTTGGAATGCTCTCAAATAAGCATCAAATAAAACATACTACCAGGACACTCAGCTATATTGGGAAAATCTGTGCACAAGGGCATCAAGGAAGAGACAGGAAGAAACTCTGATGCTGCAAATGACAATGCAAGAAAAAATAGTCCATATATTTCAATAAAAATAATAATAATAATAATAATAAATCAAGTGTAACAATCTGAGTCACTGTGACAGGCTGTAGAGAAGACATTTTGCAGTCAGGAATCTCTTACATCAAGAGACAAAGGCTTGTCTTCTTTCCTCAGTGCCACTTGTGGCCAAAAGGATCTAATAATAAAGGACGTGGATGTCTCTGCCATATGTGAAGGACAGTGGTATGGTGAGGATAGAGGTGTCCTTGCTGGGGATGGACTCAAGCAGAGTCACCCCCAGGCATGGGATGCTCAACCTACCACACTGCTGCCAGGGCAGAGCCCATTGACAAAAAGGGCTCAACATGCCCTCACCCATGGGACACTGAGGCATCTCCCTAAATTCCCTTTACATACAAATGGGCTAATATCCTCATATGTAACTGGCATGAGTGACATGCTGGGGATCTAATAAAAGACAGAGGGAACAAAAATGTAAGAGTGGCCTGTTCAGGCACAAACCCTACAGCACGCCAACAAGATCTGCAGCTGAGGATCTTGCTATATTCAGTCTTTGGCTTTGCCTTCTTTTTTTTCTTTAGGCTTAGGGAGAGGTGAAATGAGGTGGAAGATGCATTTGTAAGTTCATTCAAGGGAATACAGGACTCTCAGTCATCAGACTATCTGCATCAGAAAGAGGAGTGGAAAGACATGAATTATACTGGCTTTGACTCATTTTAGATACATTAAATTATTACTCCAAGTTTCCTGGCAATAAAATGCACAGTGTATCTAGTACTGTGCACTAGGTATTTTGAGAGCTGTAGGCTTTGTGGTAGTTGACCTGTGACCTCTAAGGAGAGCTCTCCAAAAGGCTCAGCTGCATTTTCTGCGAACGCAGTTTGCATCCTTACGCTGCTCCGTGCAGCTTTTTGCAGGTGCAAGACAGTGTCCCTGCTCCTCAGCTGCAATTGCAATGCCGGAAGCACAAGCATGCAGGTGGCAAAGGCAAGGCAAAATGGACATCACCCTTGTATTAAAAATAGAATTTTTCAGCATGCCTAGATGCCATGAGCACGGGGGAAACTCATCACTAGCAGGCAAAAAGATGCTCCTGGAAGTTCCTGAAGGGGGGTTTATAAGGGGCTCAAAAGAACACATTTTTAAGCGATGTTGAAAAAAAGCATATTTCCAGTAAATCACCAGGCACACAGAGGCAGCGCTTTAACAACAGTTTCTGTTGCTTAACAGACAAAGCACATACTCCTCTGCTACACCAACCCTCCCTTTGCATTTGGGGACTGCATTATCTGCAGTGTCTGGTCACTATTTCCCTGCCAAAAAGTGGAAAAAAAATCCATATGGTTCCCATTCTACTGGGGAACGTGCAAGCTTCCAGACAGAATCTGCACAAGAGCAAGATCCTATTTGCACTGCAATAAACACCATTTGCTCATGCCTCGTGCCTGCGGGCAGTACCGAAAAAGTTAGATTCATAAATAGTATCCTGGGGCTCACATAATGTAAGAGTATTACCGAGCATTATCAAGGCAGCAATTTTCTGTTGCAACAAGGCACACAGTCAGATGTCTGAGTTGGAAAAGACCTATCTGAATATTGAGCCCATTGGCCAGCATATGCACAAAATAGTCCCCGAGATATGAGATACTAAACTGATAAAGTACATTGCAATCTTAGTCAAATGGCCAGGAGGACTCCAGCCTCAGGAACATTTTAAATGAGCTTCCTTACAGTGCAAGTACAAGATCTCTAACCTGTTCTTTGTACGAGTGCATAAAACTACTAAAACAATGTTAATGCCACAAATTGAAAAATCAATAGCATATTACAACAGGCACACCACTCCCCAAAATAAAACCTGAGTACCTTTGTAAACACAATTCAGAAAAGGCTGATTATAAAACAAAAAAAAAGGCACAGAGAGGTTGCCAAGTGAAAAGAGCTTATCTACTCAAATGTGTGCATATCTTCAGTACCTCATACTGCAATGCTATGGTACACTACGGGCTGGATTCTCCACTCCATTATACCAGTTTTATGCTGATGTAACTCCACTGGATGCTTAAACAGAGCTACATGGGCATAAAAACAATATAATGAAATGGAGAATCAAGCTTTACAACGTAATAGACTCAGAAGAAAATCATCTATTCTTTAGTGGGGAAAAAATTGTAGTCATTTTTAGTGAAACTCTCTCACTCTCTTTTGTTTTATTCCTGCTATAGATTTTCGAGGCAAATATGCAGTTATATGGTAATAAAAGTGATAGCACGACACCATGAACAATAAGAACCTACCTTTTCATTTGGAAACAAGAGTCCAGATTCTTCCCTGAGGTTTGATTATGGCCCAACTCCAAACCTAATATAATCCACACTTCTTAAGGAACCGCGAATTTTAAATACTACCTCATGACACTTGCAGAGACATATTTCTCTAGTAGGCTTCCATCCTCCACATAATCCTGCGTGGACCTAGCAACTTAGATGCATCCAAATGCATCTATCAACCCTAAAAAGAACTCTAGTAAATGTCAGTATGTGCAGTTAGTCTTTCTTTTTAAATTTTGTTCGTAATTCATAACTCTTCTGAATCATCACCTTGACTTGGTACCTTTACATTTCCCATCCCCAGCCTCAGTTCACTAAGTTCCACACTGGTGACCCCAGCTGAATGCTACAAGGAAAAAGTCTTTGTTTTACAGACCTTTGGGTGACATTGCGCCATGCAAACCTTACTGGCTCGGCCCACGTTACGGCCAAAGTATTCTGTACCCTTTTAAGCACAGCATGAGTGTGGGCACAGCATCAGCTTTGTGCTCACTTCCACCGCCCCTTTGCTGAGTTAACCTGTGTTATTTCATAGAGCTTAAGAGCCCTTAAGTCTCTTTCACTGTGGCCACACACCGATGCCTGTGTCTTGTGTCAGCGAGCAACAGATCACATTTGCACATTTCACAAGCAAAGCACCAAGGTGCTCCCAGACTTTACTAAAATAAAACTCCTGAGGTAGATTTTCACTGTACTTGCAAGTAAAGAGGCTTATGAAAAACAGAAAAAACTTAAAACTACAGGATATGTAGAGGTTAGTATGTGAATGCCTGGGGAAATAAAAAAAATCCTGTGGAACCAAAAGGGTCCTGGCGATCCTCTTGATACTGCACACAATCAAGATCTCACCCCAAGTGCATTTTGAATGATGGTCTAGTCTTGATAAAACTGAAAATATTTTGACACTTTAGAAAGAAGACATATGTCACAGTGGTAATTACTTGTCACTCTTAGAGAGATATCTGGTACTGAAATTTAATTTATTTCTTGCCTAAAAAATAAAAGAATATTTAAAAAACTGGAGAGCTGAAATTCTCCATTGGGTACAATTTCTTTACCCAATGATCAGTGACAGTATGTTCAAACAATTGAGTGACCAAACCATCTCAGTAGCCTGAACACCATGGGTATTGTTCGATGTAAATAATGTCTGCTTCTGAGATAAGATTCATAACTTCAAGAAAATTATTATTGAATTAAAATCATATTAGTCTCAAAGGATCATTCAAGCTACCGTTTCCAAAACATTCACACAACCAACATGCAGGAATTTATATGAAAAAAAAATCTAGTTGTCCACACGAAACACTGGTGGATTATGAACCAGTGATGTTTTTATTTATGGACTATAATGTTTTACCAGATGAAAAGTATGACAATAGAGAAGAATGACACATTTGGAGGTCAGAACAGGGAAAGAGAAGCAGAGGATTCTGAAATCACAACTACAAATGAACTCTGTTCTTCTGAGTTTGGCCACTTCCTCCACAACACAGGAATATCACGAGTCCTATCCTACAAAATTACTGCTTTTAAAGGGAAATTAGGCAAAATAGACTAACTATTACTATGGATTTTTTTTTTTTAACTACTGGGAATGTTAGGGTTTTTTTCCTAAATGCTTCAACTAGCAGTGACCTAACAAATATGTAACAAATAAACCCATTCTTATCTATATCAATAAATTCTCCCCTTTAGCTGGAGAACACAGGTGGGAGTATGCAAGGAATTTGATAATCATATCATACATCTCTCTGATCAACAAGTGACTGTCAAAGAGTTCAGGGCTGAATTTCCTGCCTCTCTTCAAATTGTTGTTAACCTAGCTGAAAAGAGAGCTAAATTTCAAGGGTATCTTTTTCTAGCTTACGAAATAATTGGAAATGTAATTATGCAGGTAAACAATATGATGATGTAATTTCACTGCACAATTTGAGAAAAAATGGCAATTCCTTGTGTCGGCAAATGGTAGCTCAGAAATAAAGAAGAGTGTTGCTCAGAATTTTACCCCTAAATCCCATCTGCTTACACACTAATTTAAGGCTTTCTCCCTATTTAGCATTTTTATTCAGACAATGCCATGGAAGCCAGCCAGCTTGCAGAAAGAACCCCAGATGAAGTAACAGCTCTATTATCCAAAATACATTGGAATCTTCAATGATTATTTTAACAAAAGCCAAGTCAGTAAAGGGAAACTCTTTTGGTTTCCACTTCATGACAGAGAGAGATTAAAAAGACATCTACTGACATTTGCCAAATAGAGATGGAAACTATTAGGAAAAACAACTTCCCATTCAAATGGATATTGCAAACAAGAAGGCATAAAAAGAAAAGGAAAACTAAAAGAAAAACTTGACAATATGGCATTACGTGCTTCAGACAAAATACGACTGAGTGGATTTGCTTTTCAAAAAGTTTCACTGCAGAAAGAGAAAACAGAAGATGACATTCAAAATAATTTTTAAAAAGACATAAGAAAACATGCATTCCTTACCCATTCTGTATAGCAGCTGTTGGATCATAAGTCAAAGCCATGCCAGCCTGCACATAGTTAGGGAAGAAAAACAGATTTTTATTATTACTGCAGGAAAAGAGAGGAAAAAAAAAAAAGACATGAAACATATTCTAAGCCAATATGAATAAAAAACTGAATGCAACTTAAATAGAAATCTAAATTCTCAAGGGAAGCTCTGATGGCCCAAAGCAGCATGGACAGATTGGGTACCTCCCCTGCCTGAGAGATCACTGAGAATCAGATCTGTTCAATCTGTTGGTTGTCAACTTTCCATAACATTTAGGGCAAATGGTGTTTTTGTTGCACCAGTATCAATTAATAACTCCACTGAGATCAATGCCTCTACAGCTGATTACTCACTATAACAAGACAGGCCCAAATCCTGCTGTTGCCTGTGAGATGGGTGGTTGGTAAATATTCCAAAGCCAACTTCATGACAGCTTCACAGGAAGGAGTCTCATCTTTCCTACAAAGGTCACACCCTGCATGACCCCCGCCAATCGTTTCCCTGGGGTGTAACTCGTACATTGAGTCAATTCATTACCATGAGACAAGAAACAAAAAATGGGCTTTTTTGAAAGCTTGAGCTTTCAAACAAGGCTTTTAAAATACTTCAGAGGTCTGGACAGCAAAAGAATTTGTTAACGTGCTACACAGAGCTTTTCAACTGCCATTTACCACCAGGCAGACCGTGATCTGTGTGAAAGGATTTGGCAGTGTCAAAACATTGTCCAGTTAGCAACTGTCATCACTGTCACCATTTGCAGACATATCCACAGGTACCACAGGAAAGGCAGTGAGAGAGCAGGGCTGGAGACAGAATTAAACACTCCACCTTATGCTCCAAGACAGAAGTCAGGGTCATGTAGGAAACACCTTTTTTTCCCCCAGCATTTACTTAAAGACATGGAACTGACAATCTCTCCTCCCACATACTGCATTTGCTTTGACTTTTTGCCTTCCTTATCGATTTTTATCCCTCCCTTTGTGAAATGCTTTCCAATGTAAGACACTACCAAGAGAAGGCAAGAAGTTGTCCTTTGTGCAGGGTTAGAAGCACAGCGGAGAGGAACCCTATTGCTCAAGAGCTCAAGCTGCTCTCTCTGTGGGAGCAGCTGAAAAAAACCACCATGGCACCATCCCACCCCCAAGGCACTGTATTTATCTTCATTTTTCATACACATCCTATGCTTGTTGCCTGAGACAGGCAGCATTTTCTTCAAGGACAGATGCTTTACCAACCACGTGGCATGGTGTGTGCTCCTGCTGGGAGCTTTTCATGCCCCTGAAGCCATCTACCAAAGTACTTTTGAATAATGGCATCTGCCCCCTTCCAGATGGCTGTGCAGACAGGTCAGGAAAGTGTTTGGGCTTGGCTGGTTGCCAGGCAGGCAGGTGAGCAGCCAGGGTAAATGCACTGGTGATGAGCAGGCAGAGAGTGGGCAGCACTCCTGGAAGAGCCAGGTTAGCCCGGCAGCTGCAAACTGCTTGAAGAGGAAATGGTTCAAGTTTTCAGAGGCCAAAAACAGTTTCTGATCTGCAAGGCCAGGCTTCACGCTACCTTATGTTGCCAAAAAAAGGTTAATGTCCTTATGAAATTTGTATATTTTTCTCATTATTCTTTTAAGCAGATGCTAGGGCAAATGTTTTGCTTTATGAAAATGCCACTGTTTTAGTAAAATATGTAGTCTCTCCCAAGCAATGCATAATTCAGGAGACTAAGTCCAAGTGCATGTGGCTATTTTTAAAAGAAGTATTGATTTCATACAAAGAAAAATAAAATGGCTATTTCTGCAAGTTTAAAATGTCAGAGAGCTGAATTTAGGGTGACCTAAACCACTACTGATTTTGATGTAAAAAATAAATTATCTTAGAAAACCACCATCCCTTACCTAACTTGGTTTTATATTCTTATGTCTTATACATGCTCAGCATATTATACTGTTTAGGAAGGTTGCGTTAATTACTAATGGAAATGTATAAATTTCAAAACATAAGAGAAAAGAAAACTACAATATCATAAACTTTTTGGCTGCAGTACATTTTTGAGGAAACATACTGTCTTGTTTTCCTTTCTCTTTTCAACACGTATAAAATTTGTTATTGCTCTCTTTTTGTATTCCTGCACTGGTGAAGACAACTTAAATAGTATGTACAAGCCCTAGAAGGACAGAAAAATTAATCCTAAAAATTTTTTTTAAAAATACTCTTTAAAATAACTTAAGATATTCCCTATAATTGAGGTGCTTGCATTTTAACATCTCATCACACATCTACTCAAGACTGAGGAAAAAAACCATTATAATTTCTTTGGAAAGGACAGATCCAAGCCTTCTAAATTAAGGAGTTTCTAGATCTAGTCATCCTTAGAGCTGCTGGATCAGAGTTCACGATATCCCACAGCTTGCACTAGTGACATGGGGGCAACATGGCAACAAGGGAGGTAGGTCTGGGAGGAAAGGCGAAAATGAACAACTGGTATTATTTTAGTTTCTTTGACATAAGTAAGAATGAAGGCGCAGAAATGACAACCTGCAGCAGCTCTTTCACTGCAACCCTAATGATGCTTGCTGTCCATCTGAGATCTGCAAACACACGTTTGTGCTGCTTTCAGTTACTTTTCTCATGGATATTTGAGCACATGGCCATGGCATGGACACTCAGCTCACCTTCCAACCCCATCACACCCCAGACCTGTGTGGGTCCATGCAGACAAACTGCACAAACCCAGTTCTCTACATCGGTATTAAGAACAGGGGACCCAGCTGTGTGCCTGAAGAGTACAAAATATGAAAGGCTAGACACTCATCTCCTCCTTATCCACGTTCCATATCCATACCGCACGGAGACAGATTACCAGAATCTGTTCAAGTACTTCAGCAGTGACCACTATAAATATCACCATCACATTTACCAGTAAATGAAAAGTTTCACATTAGACAAATAGGACACAGCGTGTGGCAATATGTGCATATGGTAACCACCTACAGTTGGCCCAGCAATATTGCTAATATCCCCCATTGCTCCATAGCCTTAAACAGCTGCTATTGCAAATAGCTGCTAACACAGGACTATTTACTTCTTTCTCATCAAGTTGTACAATTCCTCCCTACAAAATTATGCTGGCTGGAAGCCCAGGAGTGGCAACACTTAGCCTGGACCAGGCAAAGATTTATGGTCTGAAGCACCCTCATTCATCAGGAATAAAAACTGATGAGCAATAATAACTTACTGGAAAATTGTCTGAACTTTCCTCCACAGCAGACAAACAGGAATTCCAAAAATACCAAATGCAGAATATTAGGGTTGGCCTCAGACTTCCATGTGAGAGAGGTCTAGCTTATTCTGTCAAGCAGAATTGAATATAGCTATCATAGTGCTCAATACAGGCTGAACTATACCAAGCACTGGCTGATGCCTCTATAGCAGCCCTCTGCTGTGCTGAGAGACTGTTTCCTTCCAGGCCTTTTCATCCGCTGGTTTGCTCCTGTTTCAGTAGAAGTAGAGGGTCCTATTCTTTCTTCTTGTAGTGACACTTCCTGATAAAATGGCACCTGAGGGAGTGGCACTGATGAGGGAACACTTTAGGAAAGTATTTGTCAGAAAAATCTTCTATTAAGTAACAACTGAACCACATAATTTTCATGCCACTCAGCCAGATGACTCAGCTATTTAATGAAAACATACAATGCAAAACTGGGAGGAGCTCTTGACTCTGTTGAAGGTAGGGAAGCCCTGCAGAGAGACCTCGACAAATTAGAAAACTGGGCAATCACCAACCATATCAAGTTAAACAAGGGAAAGTGCCGGATTCTGCACCTGGAATGGGGCAACCCTGTATGGACAGACTCTGGAATGAGATGCTGGAAAGCAGTGCTGTGGAAAGGGTCCTGGGGGTCCTGGTCAATGGCAAGTTGAGTCTGAGTCAGCAGTGCCCTGGCAGCCAGGAGAGCCAAGTGTGTCCTGGGGGGCATCAGGCACAGCATCGCCAGCCAGGCAAGGGAGGGGGATTGTCCCGCTCTGCTCTGCTCTACACTGGGGCAGCCTCACCTTGAGTGCTAGGGGCAGTTTTGGGAGCCAAAATAAAATAAAGATATTGAGCTGTTAGAGAGTGAGGGTGAAGGGTTTGTAGGAGAAGGGGGATGAGGAGTGGCTGAGGTCACTTGGTCTGTTCAGCCTGGAGAAGACTGAGGACAGACCTCACTGCAGTTACAGCTTCCCCATAAGGGGAAGAGGAGGGGCAGGCACTGATCTCTTCTCTCTGGTGACCAGTGATAGGACCCAAGAGAATGGCCTGAAGGTGAGTCAGGGGAGGTTTAGGTTAAACATCAGGAAAAGGTTCTTCAGGCACTGAACAGGTTCCCCAGGGAAGTGGTCACAGCACCAAGCCTGACAGAGTTCAAGGAGCATTTAGACAACACTCTCAGGCACATGGTGTGACTCCTGGGAATCGTCCTGTGCAGGGACAGGGGTTGGACTCCATGATCCTTATGAGTCCCTTCCAACTCAGCATATTCTGTGATTCTGTGAAAATTCTGCACCTCAACATTTCAATATGCAATCGCCTAAAGTAATCAAAAAAAGGAATAGCATCTATCAGTCACATAATAGAAATAAAGTTTGTTCTTAATGACTAATAGTCTGTTCAGAAAGCCAGGTGACACAGAAATTACCCCAGCTTGTTTAAAATATTGATTTTTTTAAAAGATTATTTAACCATATGAGTTTACTTATCTTTTATTTTTACCAAAGTGTCTGAACTTAAGGACATGAGGAAGGAATTAAAGTTTTTTGTTATTTTTTGCAGCAGTTTTCTAACTATTGACATTAGTGAAAGAGATTCTAAAACCAAGAGATTCACTCTGCACCTGTCTTTAAATTTAAGCTCTTTCATTCAATAAAGAGCAGAAAATACCAAAAAAGGCTCTGGAATGCAAGGGTTTCCCCAGGAAGTTTGAAGGCCTTTTGTTTAAAACTTTACTGTGAAAATTTTTCCATGGGCAAAGACAAGGTGTTCTGTTTCTGGTTTGGTTATTTTTTTCCCCCTCTCTCTGTTATGATTTCAACATAAATGAGCAGATCTTCAATATAATGTGAAATAAAGTGGGTTTATTATTTCTCTACCCAACCCCCATGATGTCTCACAAGAACAACATTTATCAGTGCAGCATCAGTGTTCCAGCAAACATAAATACCTACAAATGACCAGTTTCTTCTGTGCATCTTCTGTGCAGCCCAGCATCTTCTGTGTTGCTGGGAAGCTGCTTTCATGAACAACTTCACCATCATATCACCATCTACTCTCAGTGTACACCTCTTTCTGACAGTGTATGCAAAATTCACCACAATATCAACCTGTTACAGAGATGTGCTATGCCTCTTCCTCAGAGGTGAGACTTCCACATTATCTCCTCAAACCTGCCCTGGCCAGCCTCTGCCTAGTGCTGGAGCACCTCTGCAAGGCAAGGCTGCTGCCACCACAGGATCTCGTACTGTGCAGGAGATCACAGTCCCATTGGAAAAAATTGGAGAGGCCTACAAATTAAAAAGGGGTGAAATTCATGGATGTGGGGCGTTTTCCCCCTGGATTTCTCCTACTTAAGCTAATATTTGGAAAGGTAAGGTTGTACACTTGGACTTAAGAGTTTTCTGTGGTGAACTGATGTGGGAGTTAGACTGGAAGGTAAGTTTCTCTTCTCCATCTCCACCGACTCATACCTTCACCCTTTCCCACTGGAGGACTGCTATCCCAGGGAGTGCTCTTGGCTACTACAGTGGAATCAATTGAAATTTCGACACTCAGATTGCTGTATTTGTTTTGTTTCCATCACTAATATCTGCCAGGCATCACAACACAAGGATCTCTTGTGCCCTCACAGCAGATATCCTTATTGAAATGCTTTGAAGGAAGAAGAGAGAGTAGGGGAAAGAAATCATCAACCCAAATGAGATTAATGCAAAATACTGATTTAATAAAATAAGCTCAGTCACCAGTAAAGTTAACTTGGAGGAATTCCTTTCTTCGATTATTTAAGCAGCTCTGTCAGAAATATTCAACATTATTAGGAAGACTTCTGAATTTAATTGTGAATAAACCTCCCCCTCCCCTTTCCTTTTCAGAGGAGGAAAAATCTAGAATGTAAATGTGACACCTCTTACATATAGAGATGCATACGAAAGAAATGGAGTATTTCCCAGTGATGTGTGCTCCTTAAGCAGCTGCAGATTCTGAAGAAAAAAGTGGTTGTGGGAGAGAAAAATATGTAACATTGATGTCAAACTTGGGAAGTGATTCATGAACCTCAGAACATCAGAGGCTGCACTGATAAACACAATAACAAGTTCAGATACCCAAATGAATGACAAGAAACCCTTTTGTCCTACAGAACTGTAATGGAAATCTGACATACATAGCTTCTGTTCTTGGGACTGAGTCACTTTCTTTCCACTTCAATTTGTCTGGTTAGTTAAAATATAAGTGCTGAAGTCTACAAAAATTGAAAAGAAAAAAAAAAAAAAACAAAACCAAAAGAGAAAAAATGGAATGGAATGGAATGGAATAGAATAGACTAGACTAGAATAGAATAGTTCTCTTTCCACAGCCAGCCCATACATTTAACCTTGTAATCTTCAGGTCTATGAACCATCTGCTTTTGGGGATCTGGCACACCCATTTTTCCAACAGTGTGATCCAGTGTTATATCAGCTGTGTATTACACTCACATCCACACACTAGATGTGTGTGCTACAGTGACTTGGCTTGCAGCACTCCTGGTATCTGTTGGGGATACAGCAGAAAAAGGTATGCCCTTTCCCTGTCTCCAACATTTGTTTATTCTGCCAAAGAAAACACTGTTGTAGCAGCAGAATTTGGAGGAAAACCTAGCTACAGGAAAATCTCCAGGGCAAATGGCATGACATTTTTCACCAGAGAAGGAAATTCGAAGCCAAAAGGAAAACAAAGAAAACTAATCTGTAAGAACAGGTACACTGCTGATTCTGTTTTAACTAAACCATGGGCCTTTTAAAATCCTGATTGCAGTGACAGTGATTTCACATAGGTTATTGGTTTAAAATATTTCTATGTACTTTATAAGCTCAAAATCCAAATTAGTCTTTGGTATTTGTGCCACTGAGGCATCTTTTCAAAATGTTGTCCACAATGACAGCACCTTGTGTCATTATTCCAGATATTTTCACTTATTGGTCAATTATCTTTTGCCCTTCTTTTTCTCCCTCTGCGCGGGCTTTCCTCAAGTTCAACACCTCTCTTTGCTAAACTAAGCTTCTGTTGAAAATAAGCATGCAAAGTGCCAATGTTTAACTTACAGGCATGCTAAATATATATAATAAATGTCTTTGTGGGTGGTTTACATATGAGGATACTACTGCTTATCTGGATGGAACTGGGAATTGCCTCTCACAGCAAAGAAAAGTTACTTGTCCAGGTATAAAATACATCTGCCCTAGACACTCAGGATTATGGAACACAACTAAGCAGTACATATCTCCTTGGAAGCATAAAAACAATCCACGTCTGAGTTAAAAATAGGCCTGGCACAGAACTACTAATAATTTCTAAATGCATCTGCTGGTAAAGAAGGCACCATTGGTACCAGGATCAATTGCTTCAGCCCTTCAGTGGTAGTGACTTTACAAAAAATTTGGGAAGTGTCCCAAGTTACCTATTATATGTTTTTCTCTCTAAATTGCTGTTTGCATTAGGCAGAGTTGTAATGAGTAGCAGATAAAAAAGACAAACTGTTACAAAAGCAACATTCCCAAACTACCAGGTCATTTTATTTTTTAAAAAAAGAATTAAAAACATGTCTAATTCTTTAGATATTCCATGAACTGAGCTCGAAAGAAAACAAAGGAGAAAGGAGTAAGGAGGAAGAGAAGAAAGGGAAGGAAAGGAGGGTAACCTTTTGGCTCTTTAGAAATAAAAAATGTTACTCAGATTACAGAAGCAAAAAAAAGCAATCAATAGAAGTATTATTAGTGACAATTATTGAATATCATTATAGATATCAGACCAAATTCAATGACAAGGGGATCGCATTCAATAGTGCATCTCACTGTTGTGATACATGCACCAATACTGTAAGGGTGATATTCTCTTACAAGACAATGCAACTATTTAAATAGCCCCAATTTTACAGAAACTTGCAAATGAAATATCAGAGAGTTCAACATACTGTGACTATAAAAAAAACCTTAATCACTTTGGGCTGACCAGATGTAGAAAAGCTACAATTTCTAGAACTGTGAACAGTAATAAACTTCAGGCAGATTTCTCCCTGCCTACCAGGTAATTTTCAAATAAACCTGCTCTTAAATACATCTGCCAAAAGACTCTATTTCTGTATAATTGAAACAAAGTTTCATTAGATCTGCAATAGAAGATTATGTTGCAAAATTTATGTTGCAGTTTTTAATCCAATCTGATCTCATTTTCTGACTACACTTGATCCCCTGGGTGCATTTTTGACCAAAACATTTTTGGGGAGTTACGTCACCCACCTCTAGACTCGTCAGTTGCAATTTAGAGGTAAATTGAATCAAATATTTTACAGACAGAATTTGAATATGATTATCCTCTATCACCATCTCAATACAATCTTGTCAGGTTAAGTTTCAAAACAGAATGCTTAATTAAACTAGTGTGTCTCAGGAGAAACTAGCCCAAAAAAGAAATTACTGAACTTTGTGCAGAAATTATGTCAGTTGCTGGGGCAGAATTTCATTGCAAATATTTCCAACACTTGCAGGTTTCACTGTACATTTATTGCACCTATTAGATGCCTAATTTGACAGCCTTGTACAAAGCCATCACTAATATAAGCTCTCGGCTCTGTAATCCAGAACTGGTCAACCATCACAAACACTCAGTTAAATGTCTCAGTAAATCTGCTAAACATTTCCTGAGACTCCAAACAAGAGTGTAAAGGTAAGGATTAGATAGCACTATTCAAGATCTGGCATTCTTCCCTGGTTACAACTGGCCAAGTAACCAAGCACCAAGCCCACCCTCCCGGACCTCCCAAAAAGCCCTAGAGAAATTCAGTATATTCCTAAAGACTTGACTTTAAAAGGCACCTCAATTTAACAGCCAATCAAAGTATTTCTATATGGTTATGAACCAAACTACAAAAATGTATAACAGGAATAAGATTTCCTATTGCATTCTGCAGCATGACCTGACAACTTTACAAAAAAAAAAGAAATCCTGTCTCACAAAATTCCATAGAAGCTCTTCATAAAAGAGAGCAGAACCTCTGAGAACAGCATGACCAGAGAGGTAACATTGCAGCAAACCTGCTCCTCCCCACTAAATCTCCTGCCATTCCCTCCCTACAGCAGAGTACTGAGGACAGCTGTTTGTCTCTACTTTGCATGCTCAAGTTTGAGGCCAGTGACAGAACTGTTGGCGTCATTTCTCTGGGATCTGCCCTTCTGAGAAATAATCCTCATGCACGCTCAGTGCTAATGCTGGTTAAACCTCAAAAGTTTTAGAAATGCCCTTCACGAAAGTATTCAAGAATGCAAAGGCTTATCTGAACAATAGCCAAAATACATCTTGGTCTAGATACCACAGAATTTGGCCAGGGTGGAAATACTAAGGGAGTAATCTCTTGGATGCTGTTTTAATACTCTTCTTTGGGGAAAATATCAAGAAAAAGCAGAGGTGTAGGGAATATTTCCAGATCCCATTTGTCATCAGAACTATGACACTTGTCATATATCAGTTATTTTCCACTACTCACTGCTTGTCCTTTTAAAAAGAAATTAAAAGAAATTAAAACTGGCAGGAGTAACTGTAGGAAGGTTACCTGAGTGCTGCTACCTAAAGAACAACTGAATGGTAGATCGTTTTTAGAATAACATTGTTAAAGGACAAAGAGTTAGAAAAACCTGATTGCATATAAAATATAAGAGTAATTATGCAGAAAGGTTTTACATTGGAAATAAGAAAATTAACAGTAGGGAAGAAATTCAGTAAATGAGAGACCCTAAAATAGAACAAGCATTCTTGTCTTTTATGCTCTGAGTAGTAAATATCCAAAGTGCAGCAAGGTATTAACCAGATGTCAGTAAACAGAGAAAATCTGAGAAGATCTAGCCTGTAATATCTCTGCGTTTCTATCTTCACGATCTTTTCATATTTCTACATTATACCATGACAACAGCTCTGTAGCTGACTGTGAGCAACAACAAGGAATGACGTCTTCCAGCACTGAAAATCAGTTTTTAAGTGTTGATACTACAAACACGGCAGTCACACCCTGCCTCTAGGTCACCAGGATATCGCTGGGCTTAACAGGCACCATTCCACTAGCAGCAAATGAACTACACAAGATGCAATAAGCTGATGCCCTGAGGCCACAGGCATAATGGTGGCTTGCTGGCTTTAACTTTATATTCTCTTTTTCTATTGATTTGAACTGAAGGACGTATAAAACAGCGGAGATAATAGCTACGATGGTATTTACTTTTTAAACTGGGATTTAGACATCTTTAAAATATGGATTGTTGACCTTATTGCGGGTTTATTATTGCCTCCTATACACGGATCTTTGTTTTCCAAGCTCTGTGTATGCTGACCTGAGTCTATTGTTTGAAGTACTTCTTGGGCACTTGTTCCTCAGTAGATCCCTAATATGACAAACCATAATGGTTGCTGAGAAGACAGCTCCATTTTTTCAGACATACAGCATAAGGGACTGCAATGAGCCTTTGGGGACTTCTGCAACGTCCTTTGGCAGATGTGTCTGCCACACTGGGATTTTCAGCCCACAGAGCTAAAAATGGACCATTGCTGTTGGAACAGTGTAGAACACCCATGGGGTGGTGGGAGAAATTTCTACACATTCGAAAAGCCTTTCTGTTTGTTTTAGGAGCTCACCAATAGTGTTAATATGACATATTCTATATATTATAAAATATATGTCCTAAACTAATGCTCTGAAAAGTATCAGCTAAAAAAAATCAAGTAGTAGTTACAAAAAAGCAGAAATACTCTAGAAACATGTAACTCAGAAACACCAAATCTTTCTTTTTTTTTTTAGTTTGCTTTGTAAAATTGAAGTAAACATAGCAATACTCACCCGCCTCCACCCCTAAAAAACCACTCCCCTCACCAACTTGTATTCTAGAGGAGCACAATTGCACAACATACATTTTTTCCTTGAAGTCTCAATCATAAACACAAAGAATAGCTGTTTAGGATAGAAATACTGGCAAGTCCTTCAGCCTTCATAGCTATCACCATGCATAAAAAGGCACTATGATCAAATCTCCCTTATTTATTCAAGTCTTTTCTCGATAATAAAATTCAAAAACAGTAAACAAACTCTTCAAGAGTCAAAAAAAATGCCTTTCTTATTTCACCCAAATTTGGAGTCACTTCACATAAACGAACACAGAAAAGAAACTCCAGTAACAGACCACTTGCAGCAGAGCAGAGAGCAACCATCAGATAACTTTATTTTAAAACTTTGTGTATGTGATGCAGCTGAGGCTACTGTAAATTGCTTTGTCTTGAATAGAATGAAGAGCTCAGCTCAGATAAGCTTTCAGAAAACTTTTACATGAACCCTACATCTGGATGCATAAGTACATCTCTCTCTTTTGGAACAGCTCTCATATTCCCTAAGAATCTTTTACCACCAGGAACTAGATGGAGAAAATAACAGTGTTGAGTTGCTCCAGTGTAAATTGATTTGGTTTGTAAAAGGCACACCTCGGGTGCTGATGGCTCACCAGTAAGAGAATCCTTGGCTCAGGTCTGCCTGGAGAGCACTCACAGTGGGACCAGGCAGTGCACAGTTCCATACCAAGCTCAGAAATTCTCCTTTCCTGTAACTTTACACTCTGCACATTATCATAAACTTCCATCTCCCCACTGCTTACATAGCTTTTTCTGTATGAAACTATTGCATTTTGTGTGCAATCTGATTTCTTCACAGCCCGAAAGGTAGACCTCCAGGTCTGTCGCTGACTTCTGCCAAACCCCAGGAAAATAATTGCTACGTGGCACTTACCTCTCCTTCTCTGGGCCACGGCCTTCCATTCTGTGTGTATTTGCTTTGATTCTGGCGCTTCTTTTGCCCTCCATCAGCAAATTTGCACAGCAAAGGCTCAGTGGGGGCTGTGAAGACAAGAAACCCAGTCTATATTAGCATCTCCCCCAAAGAAAGTGATTATACCAGCAACAGTAGTGCTTTGTAATACTGATCTTTTGAAGTAAAATCTTGCCTTCTGCAGATATTTTTTGCCTCTTTTAGCCTTGACTCTACTGGCAGCTGTTCTTATTAAGTAAGCTTCAAAAAATATATACTGGCAGCCCTTAAAAGAATTTAGCAAATATTGTTGAAAAAATAATCAGCCTACGCAGAATGTTAAGTTGCTGTAGTGGAACAGTATAGTCAGGCATTAGTTCCAGCTAAGTTAGACACGTATTCATGACCAGCATTAGTGCAAGGATAAACACTGCTTTACTAAAGCAGCTTTCTGTTTTTATTGCAAAAACGTTGCAAGAACCTGTTTAAGGAATAAGCGTTCTCACTATTTTGGTGTTTCTCAGCATCCAGTCTTTAAAAATCTGACTAAACAGAATAAAATAGAGACTTTTGCCAAGTCCAGTCCAATCAGCTTTCTTTTCCTCTTAACTCCTCTTTTAAGCAAGTTGGCAGCAGAGAAAACCCTTTTCGTCTCCAAGTGAGATTTGGAGTGTGTGAATACAATAGTCAGGGGGGCCAGAGTCCCAGGAAGAAAGGATAATCACAGCGCTGCACACCCTGAAAGGCAGCCCACAATAGGGCCCCCTAGAGAAGAAATTAACACATATCAAACGGGCACAACAGGAAGGGAACTTGGTGTCTTGAGATCTCTTTCCCATCTACCCAGTTTTTAACAGCCTCCTAAAATATTTTTTTTAACCAAAACTTTATTACTCTGCTGGTGGGAGCTTGTTTCCGCTGCTTCATCCTTAAAAGGGGGGCAAATTCTACCCACCTAGATGAATGTTAGGGTTGTGCTTTATTGCCTACATCAGCAGAGAAATAAAACAATATTTGCCTGGTTGAAAGAAATCTAAAAATCATGCGTCACATCTGAGTCTTTTCAGGAATTTTTGAGTTCCCAGGCATGGTAAGTCTATAATTAATTAACCAAGAGTTTTGATGGTAAAACCAAGAAATCTGTTACTTTTCCTTCCCATTTCCTGTTTCTGGGAGGCTAGAAACGTTGAAAGAATACAACTGCAGAGACATGAAAAAATGTCTGGGTAGGCAGGCTAATCAAGCTGTCGACTTATTCATTTGTAATAAAAATTACTATTTGGTTAAGGGATAAGTTCATGTGGTATTAAAACAAGCTAACCTCCACCAACCTCCTGGTTATAGCCAATTCAAAATGGGTCAGAAAGTGTAGATTAAAACTGTGATCACTTGAAAACTGCAAGCAAGAAACAATGCATGTAGAGAATCTCACATCAAAATCACAATTTCTCATTGGGACAGCATCACTTTGGCTACTTCTGAAGCTGTAACAGCTTTGTTTTTTCATTACCATTTTACCAGGCTAGTAATTTCCAAGGTCACTAGAAACTGAACTGCAGGGAACAATCCATTATTGGCAGAAAGCTTGACTGTGTGACCCCAGAGGTCCTTCCCCACCTCCAACTTCGATTATTGTACCAGATTTTTGTAGAAGCAATGCTCAGCCAACCATTTTAAATTTAAAATAATGAAGGTTTAAAAGCATCCAGGTGGCTATGGAGATTCTTTCTGCAGATGGAGAGATTTTACAGGACTGATTGCCCTGCACTTCCACTGGTTCTACTTTGTGGCCCGATGTTGCATGATTTCAGAGTGGTTACTTAGTGTTCACTTTGATGTGATTGTGAGGGAGGAGCAGGTGCTAAGCCAGCATTAGAGAAAGACCTATTAAACATCATATCTGAAGCTTCAAAAGCTTTTTGTTTTAAGCACTGAACAACTACCAAGCAACATATGATACCATTAGGAGGACCATGCAAAAACCATCTGCACACTGGATATTGACACATGCCATGATCATCTGCTAATGAGCACATGTGGTATTAGCCCATGTACTGTGATGTGGTTTAACAAGTTAGGAAATCTACACATCCTCTCTCTCTGTATTAGCCAACCACAAATAGGAAGCTGTTACCATTTCCAGAATTCCCCTATCCGTCTGACAACCTCATATTTATTAATTAGTGGCTTCCTGAAATTGATTGAGATTGAACAGAGCTACCAAACAACTTTACTAACCCCATCTAGAAAAAACGTGAAAAAATATTGTATAGACTTTTCAGGAGTTTGGAAAGAAGGTGGAAAAGAACAATGCTCTACACAGGCAAGTTTCTGCATGGGAGGTTCCTCTAAGAAAAACTGAGGGGAATTCTGTGGAAAAGTCAGTCTGTGTTGACCTACATTAAAAGAAGTAAAAAGTTCA
Organism: Eulacestoma nigropectus; assembly: GCA_013397775.1. NCBI lineage: Eukaryota > Metazoa > Chordata > Aves > Passeriformes > Eulacestoma > Eulacestoma nigropectus. The sequence goes on from VZTE01001494.1 coordinate 2,001,467, forward strand.
AAACAAAATGTTCTGACAGGAAGATAGAGCCCATATAAGATGGTTTTGGGTTGAGGGTTTTCAGGCTTTTGTTTTGCTTTTTTTCCCTAAACACAGGCATGTAGCATCAAACAAGACAGAAAATCATCTTAATAACTGAAGTGGTGTAGGTCCTAATGGTTTACACCTGGAAACAATTATGGTAACCAACCTCAAAACATATATATTAAAAAACATGAATTTAAAACCTCTCTTCTTTCAGGACGTAAGGTAGAATGTGACAGTCTTGGGAGTTCAAAGATGTACACAGAAGAACTCAAATCTTGGTTTACTTCAGCCCTTTTGAAATGCCTTGTAAAAAAAGGTTCTCTAGGCTTTCCAAGATCAGATGCACCCAAATATTTGGCATTAGTGCCATCATTCTTACTAGTCAAATATAGAGCAACAGAAGACACTGGAAATAGCACAACCCATTCCACCACACAAGCATAACTATTCCTTAGTAGAATTCTTTTTTAATGTTTTCATTCAATTTCCAAAGCACTTTAAAAATAATAAATTTACTTCAGCCAAGAAAAAGATCACCATTAGGTGCTATAGTTATCAATTCAAAAAAGAAAATATTTAGGAACTAGTTAAACAATATCAACATTAGATGAATAATATTGATGAGTTGTAGTAGAAGTGGTATATTTCACATCATGTACTTCAGATGGGGAGGAAAGAAAAAAGGGAATATTTTAAACTTTCCTGTTTCTTTTCTTTTCCATTCCATGCATTTAGTCTTCAATTTATGGACTGCATTTTAACTTTTCTCCTTTTCCTCTGTATGAATACACTGACTGAAAATAAATGCCTATGTCTCTGCCTCTTCTCTCACCTTTTGTACTGCTGACTTAATAGAAAATGTAACTTGGATATCTGTAGATGTTCACATTTTGAAGTGATAAGCAGATATTTTTGAATGGTTCTTGACATCCTCTACGTTTTAAGCATATGTGGTATTTTGAAGCATATCTGGAAAATCTACTGTTGCTATTTTCCTGTCAAAAAAGCGAGAATTGATTCACTTGAAACAAATTTCAGGCTATTCCATCCTGATAAACTCTTCAAGATAGAAGGCGCTGCTCTTTCATTGACTTCTACCTGACAGCAACAAACACAAATATCAAGAATAAATAAGTGCTTTAACCTGTTCATTAAGCCATAACCCATTTTTCAAGGGGAAGATTTAAATGCTTGCTGCAGTTCTCAGCCAAAGCCTTCTCTAGTTAATAAGACATAAATAGCCCTGAACTTGGCTTTGAGTCCTGAGAAGGAAGTGGGATGAAATCGATAGTGCTTCTAAACAGCATTTGCCAAGATATTCAGGGCTGCCTTAGGAGAGGGCAGTAGCTGCTAGTGTTCAAATTCTGTTCCCATGGAAGTCAATGGCTAAAACCCTATCTCACTTCAGTCAGGCCCTGAATTCACTCTAAGAGTTCAGTGGAGGTGAAAGAGAGAGACTGGTTTCATGTCAATCAAGCCTGTCGATATTGTTGGAGCTCTCTCAGGAGATCAGCTTCTCATGCTCTGCTACTTTAGATGGACAGATTGTGCAGACAAACAGCACAGAACTGCCAAAAGGCTGTTAGTATCACCAAAAGCAACACTGGTACTTAAATAGCACAAAAACTTCAGAAGGAAGAAGGGGTAACAGTGCCCCCTTCTCGAATCTGGCAGCATCTAAGAAATGTTCCAACTCAGGAAGGGAATTTCAATTAAATTGGAGAATTCAACAAAATAAAGCAAACTTCTAACTAATTCTGAATACATAATTTCCGTATTCTTTCATTCATCGGAAGGCAGATACACTTGAGCTTCTACATGTGCAAAAATGTATATATTCATGAGCATGTGCTTCATCAAGGAAGATGAAAGCTGTCATTTGCATTTGGTGAATCTTTTTCATTATTTCAGGTGCTCTGAAACTTTTACTGTCTTAAGAGTTACTGAGAAAAGCTTGTTCCCCACTGTCATACGGCATCATCTGTCCAGCAATGGCAAGAATTACATATACAAAAAGCAGTAACAGGACATTTTTATGCATTTTAACTACTTTTACTACAAATATTTTTGAAGACAGAGTATTTTTCAGCATGTCAGGAAGAGTTTAATCTCTTCTCCTCGTTTTTTGCAACAATGAAAGTAACATTTTCAGTAGACAGCCTAGCAACATGTGCATTGTGAACATTCATGTGGGTCTTTAGCCACCTCTATTTGGTTAATGTGAAGAAAAGTAATTAAAAAGTCATTGGTATGACAATGAATGGTCAGTGCACAATCAATGATCTTTTTCAAAGTATGTTTTAATGAGAAAGTTGGATTAATTTCTTTTTCAGCCTTTGCAAATCCTCCTCCACAATAAAAAACTGTGCACAGTAATAATCGAGTTCACAATTAGACCAAGCATTCATACTGACCAAGCTCTGATAACTATTTTTATTCCTAACTGCCTTCCAAATTTTAAGTATTTTGGTAACATTTTCATGTGCAAACCACACAGAACATCTGATTGAAGCACTCATGCAAGAATCAACCTCTTTGTCTGTCACAGACTGAACATTTGTAGTCTTTAAGGAAAACTTCACCTTATGGTAACATCAAAGCCATTTTTTAAGGAGACAGTATTTCACAGGGAGACATGAGAAACACTAAAGCTGTAGAGCAAGGCAGGACACAGCAAGTTTAAGTTTTGATTCTATATCTGGGCTCAGATGGATGCACCCAGGAGGACAATGGTATTTACAGATTCTGCAGTGTTTATTTACAAAATGAATTTTGCTGTTGTAAGCTTTGAAAATTAAAAAGTTCCAGGACTCCATCAACAGAGTCCCTCTCTGCTCTAGTGAGTCCACTGGCTTCTAGGTAAGTTCTGCCACACAATATTTTTTCATCCCAAAGTCATAAATAAGCAAAACTCAAACTTAAAGGAAGATTATAAAACAAAAGCATAGCTATTCTGCTCTTGGGAAATGAATATGAAGAATTACAAAAGATGGTATGTGACAGAAAAGGACATGTAAGGACAAAGCCTTAGCTGAGTAAGGGAACTATAAATAATGTGGCCAATAAGCACTTCATCCTATCCTGCATGGAGCTGTTAAAGGCCAGAGCAATAGATTTTGTCCCGGAAGTCCATGATGCAGGATGCAATGTCACAGGGCAGACCCTAATGTATAGAAGAGTTAGCTTTCAAAAAAGTTCAAGCCATATACAGCAGATGTCATTGAATTATAGAATATCCTGATTTGGAAGGGACCTGTTAGGATCATCGAAGTCCAGCTCCTGGCCCTGCATAGAACAGCCCCAAGAGTCCCACCATGAACCTGAGAGTGTTGTCCAAAGGCTTCTTGAACTCTGTCAGGCTTGGTGCTGTGACCCCTTCCCTGCGGAGCCTGTTCCAGCGCCCAAACACCCTCAGGGTGAAAAAAACACTTTTCCTAATACCCAGCCTAGACCTCCCATGACTCAGCTTCAAGCCACTCTCTTGAGTCCTCTCACTGGTCACTACAGAGGAGAGCTCGGTGCCTGCCTCTCCTCTTCTCCTCACAAGGAAGCTGTAACTGCAATGTCTCCCCTCAGTCTTGTCTTCTCCATGCTGAACAAACCAAGTGACCTCAGCCACTCCTCATACAGCTTCCCCTCAAGGCCCTTCACCATCTTTGTAGATTTATCCAGTATTTTACAGTTAAACTGAACAACATGATACTTATTGGATTTGCACAAGCACTTATGAAAGCAAAACAATGAGTTACCATTGCATTTTAGTTTCTATAACACATCACTTCTACAATATAATTATAGAAACTGAGGGAACAGCTAATAGAAAAGGACATCAAAGTGAAAAAAATATGCAGCAAACATCTATTTGGGTAAGCAAGAAAAAGAAAGTGATTTACTTCTGATAAACTGTATCACACACAGCTTAAGTAATTTTCTCTTGTTCACCTCTTTGTCTTAAGAAATGGGAAGCAATCCTTTCATCTTTTTGTACAATAATTATTTCTAAAGAGCAAGAACATATTAGAAAAGAAAAATAGATCTCAGAGGAGAAATATGTGTCAAGCACAAAGTTAGGACTTCCATCCTGTGAAACAGAAATTACTTAGAGCAGGCGGAACAGGTAACCACGTGTATGTTGGAGAAACAGCATGCCAAGTTGGAAATGTGGTCCAGATCTTGTTGCAATCAATCTAAACATTCGAGCTACTACATGGAAAACTTCTGTTTAATCAAATTGTTGCTGAAATGTCCGTAAATATTTGTTAGAGCAGAGCAGAAACTAGAGTCGCCTTCTATGAGACACTGCAACATTCATTTTACAGTCTGTTTTTTTTAAAAAAAAACTACTTTCCTTTTTAAATTTTCAACAGAAGAGCAGACTGGGAGTGCCTGATTCAGGCCTATTTAAGTGCTCCATTCCAATCTGCTGATAAGGAGGAACTGTTGTAAAGGTTATAGAAACAGATGCTTCAACATAGTATGGAAAGTTAAATCAATCGAAATAGCAAAATCGAGATGCAGTATTAAAATCATGCTAAAATGCTGTAATATGATGGTCTATTTTTATTTTACCAAACTCCATTTCTTAAACAACTCCAGTGCTGGTCTCTGTTGGAGAGAACGAAATCATGGCGAGCAAATCCAGAACAGAATTAAGAAATTTATTAATTAATTTTATTAACTATTAAATAATTATGAAATATGCTGCACTTTAACATTGCAGTCTGCCTTTATTTTGAACAAAAGGCCTGAATCAGAGCTCACAGAAATTAAACATTCTTGCTGAATCCAAAGCCACTCTACTAAACTCAAATTTAAATTTGAGGTAAGCATAAGCAAGAGCAGAGTCAGGCCCATGAGTTTTGCCAGAGAAATCAGCTTCCTCAATCTTGATGATACAGCAAAGTTCTGCCCTATCGGAGGTCCCCAGTGTAATGCTGAAAAATACCAGCTGTAGTCCATGCTTTGTGCCCAGTGCTGTGACAGCTCTTCACAACCTTTAACCGCTGGGTGAAAAGGAAGTGCAAGGAGTGATTAATTTTGCAGTTTTAAAGTTTCTCCAAGAGCCTTTCCAGCAAAAGAGTAGATCCTTTTACTGAATGACTGTGCAACCAAACCAACTAAACATGCGCATCAGTTTGCAGAAATCATTTCACACACCTGTGCTTAGACCCAGTGGTTTTTTTTCTATGACTTTCGGACAGGATCTGTTACAAACTGAAATTTAGGGCACATTCTTTTAATGTCCCAATTCTAATTGCAAAACATGGGATTCAGCTGGGTTAATATCTCCTCCAAAAAACACTTTGATAGATTTCCTTGGATTTGTGCCTCATTGGAAAAGCCATGTACAAAAAAAGTGAGACAATATCATGTTTTGAAGAGGAGCATTTGTTACAAGTCACTGAAATCACTTCACATATCTGAGAGATAGATAATAAATAAGTATTGAACTGTTAATTTATGTTAAATAAGGAAAGCCTCTCACTTGCTCAATCATCACTGTTAAAAGATGAATGTTTAAGAAACCTACCCACCTTCCCCTGTTTGAAGAATTTTTGTGTGGAACTTATGTGTCCCAACTTCCCTGTATTTCTATCTCACCAGAGTAACTAAGCAAGACACTGAAGAAAGAAGAATTTATGTAGCTTTTCTGGAAACTATGCAAATAATCAGTAGAATAAAGATTTATGCTAATACAATGGTCCCCTATCAACAGTTTCTTCCCATTGACAAGAGCTGACAACTGTGAACAGTTTTTCAAAACAAACCAAACAAAACAACAAAAATCATATTTTTTATGTTTTTGTATAAATTTTTCAAATACTAATTATTGTCTGGGATTCTGACTTCCATGCCTAAAAGGAAAAAAATGGAAAAAAAAAGAGAAGGGTCACTTGTACCATTTTTATGCTATTGACTTACTGCATCAGATGCTCATTGGACTACATGTCAAGCAGGAGTTGATTCCTCCGAATAAAATGAAAAAAAAAATGCCAAACTTAAAACATATTTCTATATTAAAAAATCATTTTAAAACCTTTTGGTGTTTTTTTCATTGTAAATTTCTAGACAATGCATGATTTGCAACACAGACACAAATTCTGCTGGGTGTGATAAGGAACTAAGAGAGATCAGGCAAACAATATCCAACTCAAGATCCTAAGATCCAGTGAAGTTGATGAGAACACTTTCAATACCTTCAGTAGGTTGGCTCCTAGCCTATGACTTGAACTGGAAGTAAATATGACAGCAGTTACACTGGAATATATCTTAGAAACTTTGTTTTTGGTGTTTTATGTGGTCTTTAAACTTAAAGCTGCAATCCCTTCACACTAGCAATGTGCACAGAGAGTGGAAACAATGGCTAGACTGTCATCAGAACCAGTCTTTAGGAAAAAAAAAGTTATACAGTGAAGTTTTGCTTTTTTACTGTGTTGCTCCTCATCCCAGAGAAGCATTAAAGCTGAAAATGCATATACTGAGGCAGTGAACTAGAGGAGAGGTCTGAGTTGTACCACGTTTTTAAACCAATAGCATCCTGATTTTAGTGCATGTACTCCATACTGGTGCTCCTGAACTGACTGTGGTTGATACACCAGCTGTGTGGGGTCCCAGGACTCCAATCTGCAGGTACAAGCTCACTGAGGAAACCTGACCCTCTAAATGTGAATCCAAAACCCCTCCTTAAATCCCCCTCTGAGACTGCCCTGTGAGCTTTTAGGAAGATTGTACTTCATACACCTTTTTCTCCTCTCCCGTCTCATAAGTTACTTTGGTTGGATGAAAATGGAGATCTTGTATTTCTTACTGTTCAATTATTAAGGAACAGCAACAAAGTCTGCTTCATCTGAAAGGCTGAGCGATTTTTAAATGATCTCATGTACCGTAATTTATAATGGAAAATCAGGTACAAATAGGGTGAGATGCTTTCTAGTTCCTCTCTAATGGAAATAAAATGAATCCCTGGTAATGGGTGACCCTTCTTGCTTCTGTGGTCACCCATTTTACTTTTTAGTGTTCTCTTTAGTAGTCTCAGGAGGAAAGAACAAATGCAAAGCTTTTATCCAAAGCTGCTTCTTAAAACAATAGCTCTATGCTTCTGCTATAAAATCTATTTTTACTATTCTCATAAATAAATATCATCGATCACAGAGATTTTGCTATTCCCACTGAGAAAAACTTATTTGCGCTGATAGTCCAGACATAAAATTATTACAATTTATGTAGTACAAAGAATTAATTCTGGTTCTGCTCATAAAAGATTATTTCACGTAGCTGTTTAAGCATTACTCTAATATCTAGTATGGAATCTATTTATTTTAAATTTAATTTTGTTATATTCTTTATTAGTTTTTATTTTGTATTTATTTCCATTAACCAGAAGATTACCATCACATATTCCTCTGTATGACACTGCTAGAACTAACAGTAGAGAGAAAAAAAACTCTTCAGACATGTTTTCAATATAAACAAGGAATCCAGGACAAATGTCTCATGTCAATACAATGATTTATTTCTGCCAGCATCATGATAATTGCTGTAGATACACATTTACTTTTTTTATAATTGAGGTTGAGTTTTGGCACTCCCTGCTTACACTCCAACACATTTATACTGTTAATGTCCAGAAGAGCTTATGCAACCCAGGGTTATACTGCTTGAGGAAAAAAATGCTTCAGTTCTGACCATTAGCTTATTTAATATACATGTGTGTGTTCTAATAATACTTTGTTTTGTTTCCCCAGTTAGGGAAAGACACATTTGTTGTGTCTTTGTGAATGGCCACTGCAATAAAAAAAGTGGCTATATATACAATGCTAACATTATTTGCAGCTCTACTCACAGCCTGTTAAAGAGTAGCAGTAGAAAATATATGCAACCAAAAAATACTTGGTTTGGGTAAAGATGCCCTATGTGTGGTCAAAGTAGTAACATGACCTTCTTGATATCAGAGTTGAAACAATCTACTCCTAAAAGCACTGATTAATGTAGGTGCATGAAATATTTCTCTGTAAATGTAAAAATAAAGCCAACTTTTAACCAGATATCAATCTGTTAAAAAGTTTAAACATATTCAGAAATATTTAGACCTTTTTTCTCAGACTGCCTAGGGAAAATCCTTTTATTTAAATCAGTTCTAATTAACACACATTCTAATAACAACTGCTGGGTGCAGCAGCAAAAACTCCAACCACTGATAATCTAAAACATAGCTCAGACATATAATTTTGCCATTAGTCTGAGACAAAGACGGAAAATCTGAAGGGGATTTTTTTTTAAATTATTGTTCTTTCATTTTTTTTCTTCTGCATTCACTGAAAGTTATAATGTGTATGCCCTAAAAGAGCAAGTTTGCTAGGAGCTAACAGATAGCATTACCAACTTTCTTGCTTCAATGCAGGAATAACTTTAAAAAGTGGATTTGACCCTGACTGTGACAAAACCAGGGCTGGGTATAGGTTCCATAGCAGAAAGCATTTACAAAACAGTGACTGACTGATTCTTAAAGGCAGGAGTTCATTTTGCTGTGGTAGAGAATAACCAAGTCACACTAAACACCTTGGACAGAATAATCTATGTCCCACAAAACCTCACTGTGTGCTCTAACCATCTTCTCCTGTAAATGGGCCCAAAAGGGAGGAAGGCAATACTTTGGAAACAATACATAAGTAAGGATGCTGACACCCCTTACCTTTTTCTCCCCAGAAGAAGGAGCGAGCAGCAGCTCAGAACAAGGACTGCAGACTGTGCAGCACCCATGGGACACACCAATACCCCTTGCAGCTCCAGTCTGATGCACTGGCTGCTCCTCATGGCAACTTCCAAGCCCTGAGTCTGAAAGACACTTTTTTTGGATAGTAACTGTGCTGAATGGCTACTGCTTCCCTCAGCAAGTACCTGAAGGTAGGGAGCAAATGCGGCACTTATGTGCCAGAAAAAGAAGATAAGATCTTGGATAAAAAAAGCTCAGTAACTCCCATTTCCTTGAAGGGCAAGAAGGCAGAAAGGCCCTGTAGCACATGACCACCTGGAGCTCCTGTCAGGACATGGAGTCTTTGCACCAGCTTGAAGTAAGCCTCTGCCTTCAAGGCACAATTGTACCTGTGGTTTCCATGACAGAAAACTGCACAGTAGATTCACTGGGAATTTTCCACTAAGTCGTCTATTTATGATGACACTTTATCCAAGGGAAAGACAAAAAAGTGAAATTATAATCTTTTCCCAAGACAATGGAAGATCTTACCCGTACTTCTTAGCTCTTTTCAAAATGTGTTGATGATACCAACACTAAATCTAATGTGCTATGACATAAGGAAAATTCTATCCCTTGCAGCTTAAAAATCTTTTATTATCATCTGAGGCAATATCCTAGAATATTAAACAGATAACACTAAACCCTTCTGAAATTTTCAATTGCACAGCTCTCAGCTGAGAGTGGACAAGGAAGCAAATTTACATATTAGAGACTGAGTGATAATCTTTAACTCTGTAATACATGTCTCAGAGACTGTATGAAGGTCATATTAGATCGTACTTTGCCATGGCCCCAAACATTAAAAAAAGAGTAGGATTTCAATGCTAAGATTGGCAAAGTAAAAAATCAGCCCTCTACTCTGTCAGTTAAAAAGTACTGGAATAATCAGGAGAGAGCCAAGCACAACAAAGAAGAATAGGTGAAAAGGAAAAAAAGGTATAGAAATATGCAAAGAAAAGCACTTTAAGAAAATGAACGGAAAACAGGAAAAGAAGGGAGAGGAATGTTTCTGAACTGCCCTTGAAAATGTTCTAGCTTCACAGAAAAGCAAATGCAACTCATGTCCTCCATTTCTGGATGACAAGGGCCTTCACAAAGACTGCAACAAAAAGAAAATTCTAACTGAAACGGCTGCTTAAATGTCACTGCCTATAGCAAACAGAATGACACAAGTTTATAAAAGATGCAGTTTTATCTGGAAACAGAAAAGGAAGACCTGCTCTGTTGCACTGTGAGGAACTAAGGCTGTGGATGGTCTCAGGGCAATTGTTTGGCATCAAATCACTAAAGAAGCTGGGGGAGACTACTGAGTCTCCTCTACAAAAAAATACCAAGTCTCTGTTATCAAAGTAAATTCAAAAGCTTATCTCAAAACTCTATAGATGAGCCAACACTTAATATGCCACAGAAGATAAAATTAGAGATGACTATGTGAAAGATGAAAAAGCAAGGACCTCTCTTCCAGATAAATTACATTATAAGAAATAGTAATAGTTGCTTACACCAAAACCCATCATTATTTAAGGTTTTGTCCCCATTTGAATGGGATCCTTTTTTGGTTTACAGGCATGTGGATGCAGCCATACTGGCATGATGAGCCTATGTGCAGCTCTATTCAAAGCACGATTGCAACTCCGCAGCAGTACCAAAGTCTGGTCTGAAAAAAGCCGTTTCCAGCTGATGTGAAACAGCAATTTTCTTCACAGCAAATTATTTCATGAATCAGCCAGCAGGGAGTGACAACATTTTGCTGCCAGTGACTAAGTGTATGACCTCTGGGTTGTAATTTCCACCAGCTTAAGAAGAGTTCATTGCAAACATGAGAGTATTTTTCACTCTACTGTTTAGAGAGATGCTAATCTGGCTCTCAGTTTCCTTTCTTTTTTCTTTTTTTTTCTTTTTTCCTTTTTACCAGCTTTATTGCTTACAATGTAGTATTTCTCTGGAGACAGAGAACAAAGTCTAGAACAGGTTGCTAATAAAACTTGAAGACAACACAGTAGAGTAAGAATTAAAGGGTAACAACTTTTCTACTTCGAGGAATGTGACAGACCTAGCAGAAAGCTCGTGGCTTTCTCCTGTCATGAAAAGGCAGGTTAGTACTGAACCTTGCAACCTGGTGAGAGACAAGTAAATGAGGGAAAAAACCTTTTTGAGAATGCTTTCTGATACAGAACCAGAGACAGAGGAAAAATCTCAGTCCCGAGTATGGTCAGAAGAGGAACAAGGAATTTTAAATGAAGGGTGAGGTAAAGACTGAGTAATGAAAATATGAACACTATCCAAATTATTAAATGTTCTCCAAATATTTCATCTAGGATCTGCACATAAATAAAATTTCCAGCTAATGAACCACAACGGACTGACGTCAGTAGTAATGCTACTGAATTAACACAACAGTAGAATACTGTACTGCCTCATGTGACCTGATTGTAACAATAAACTCTGTAGAAAGTGCTCTTATACGCTTAACAGAAGTGTTGAGGAGAGAAAAAACGGAACCCTAGATCTTTTTCAGCATTGGGATCCTGTTTGATTGTTGATCCTAAAAGGAGTTACAACCAATGGTTAAAAGAGCTGCCACTAAGCCACATTTGTTATTCCTCTGCAGTGCAGTTCTGCTTCTTGGGTTGTTACCAGTGGGGAGAACAAAGTCTCAGGCTCTAAAGCTCAGCTCCAAATTGAGAAGGACAAGCTTCTAATACTGATAACCAGTGACTCTTAGACTCTATGGCAAGGGTGGAGGAAGCTGCATTGAATAGGCCAGCATGGACTTGTTGGTGGAGCAGGAGATGGAAAATGTAAGATTTCTTTGTCTCCACCTCTGTCTGAGGTGCCCTGAGAACTGGACTACTTGGACACGTGCCATAGGATTAACGTGGATCTATCAAACTGTGCATTCAGAGTCATACAAGATTTCCTGGAAACTTACTGGTTGGCTACATGGTATGTGCATGGGGATTTTAAGTAGTCTGGACAGAGTACATTACCTGGATTGAAATACAAGTACATGTGACATCAGATGCAATCACAGTGACCCAGGCCTCAGCCCAGCCTGTTTGCAACAGACTGCTTTTGCTAGTGGATAAGCAAAGAAGAAAGCACATCTAGGCAAAAGCTTTTGCTTTAAGGGTGCCTATGTGCCAAACCAGAATAACACTGCATGTTTGCTCCAGGAAGACTTGCTTTACAATACCAGAAGAAAAATGTATTTATTTGAAATAGTCAGCTTAGACCAAACTAGCTTGCTTTTATTATCAGTTTTTAACTGTGTTTACATAGCATATAAAATGAACACAGAATTATTCCAAGTTTAATCCTGTATCTCTTATTCCTACTTTGTAATACCCTTGTAGGAGAGTCTTCTCATACAAACTGAACTACTCATATTTACATTATGCAACGTGTAGTAGTGCTGCAGGATTACGGCATGAGCATGCCTACGTAGTTTTCAAGCTGTGGCATGCCATTCTCCTTCAAGGTAACTTCTTGCATACTTGCAAACTTCTTGCCACTTTTTTGCATACTAAATAAGGTGGGAGTTTTTATGGTGCTTATCACTGACTTTGTTTGCAAACACCTTACAAGCACGAATGATTTCATTCTCCCAGTAGGTAGCGAAGTATTTCCTTTGTTTCACAAAGAGAAGAGATGCAGCATGGGGATAATGCAAGTTGCCCAGTGTCACACAGTCACTGAATTCAGATCTCCTGAGTTGCTGTGCAGTATTTACTCACAAGTCAACCCTTCTCAAACAGTCCTGCCTACCTGCTCTGTTTTCTCAGCCTCATTTCCCACTTCACTCTATGTCAGGAAAAATCTCTTTCCCCGATCCAAGTTTGCAATGCCACCTTCAGCTCATGAAAGTGCTTTATCAGAAGGCAGGCTGATCTACAGTGCTCTTTCAAATTGAGCTTTTAATGATAATAAGGACTGGATGCAATTATAAACACACACATTACATGTTTGTACGTAGCATATCTATATTATCAGGTATCTGTGGAAAGTTATCAAATACTGAACATCGCCAAAGTGCAGTTATCTAAAGCTTCAAACAAACCTGTTTATTCACCATAATATTTAGCTATTCCAGGCTCACACTCTTATCTATATCCCTAGAGGGCAATGTCACCTAAGAGGTTGTGCTCATGCCCCTGTCGCCTTTGTATGAAGTCAAAGATGATGCTATTGCAAAGACAGACAGAAGTTAAGTCTGTACTTAATAAAATTTTCTGTAGTTAAATATAGACTTGTCCCTGTTTATATTCAACAAGTTTTGAAGCCTGATTTCAAGAACAGCAAGGTTCAGTTGATTATCCAAAATTTACCTACCTTCACAAACCTCTGGGATCTTCCTACTATGTCCCAATGTCAAACAGTGTAAGGCATAAATAAAGACACAATTCAAGACAGTAGGGTCTTAGAGAACAGCATGCAGAGAACTAAATCACAAGAGAAACTTGAAGGGAAAACAGAACATTCATTTTCTACCCGGCATTTACTGTCTTGCTGCTTCACAACTAATACTCTTTCTGCAAAGCCAAGTTTCCTGTTGGCAAGGCCTACGTCTATCCCCAGGTCTCACTCCACGTTTACTCTCAGCGTTGTTCAACTTTCATACTATGGCTCTGCCAACTCTGGTGGACACCATTTCAATGGTCTCTTCTTCGCGTGTGAAATGAAACCCCTCACTTCAAAAACAATGTTCCACCTCTGAACAGGAAACTATGTTGGGGTGGGGAAGTTTCCTAGCAAAGCTTCTGATGGTGCAACTATCTTTTAAAATCAGAATAATGCCATGTAATTGCTTTATTGATGGATTTAGCAGCCTGGATTTAGTCTCTGAAATAAAAAAATGAAGGCTTCTGTTGTTTGCTTCCTTTTTGTTTTAAATGATTGATAATTATTTCACAAATGTCTTCCCCTGACATTTGATTTGCTAGATAATACAAAAACATACAGTTTCTAATGGGTTTTCTGGCCTTTTAACCTAATTTCTTTTCTCATTACTTTTTATTTTTATTTCCAATTCCAATATAAAATCTGTTTTCCAGAAGATTTTTGCATGATCTGAAGCTTCCTCACTTTAATAACATACAGATTGATATTTTAAAACAACGACAAAGCCAAGATCAATGATAGCAGAGAAGCAAAATCAACCCATATTTTTAACTTTTCTTTTTCATGTTGAGCTCCTTGAAACATGAAAAACATCTGCTATATGAAAATGGTTAAGTGAGGACAAAACAAGAGAGTTCAGCATAAGAACACATGTTTTTCTGTCAAGCTACTAGCTGGCATTGTTACTGTATTGCAAGGATTTATTAGCTAATTATTGATTAGGGAGATCACAGAGATAATCATTAAGAAATGAAAATTATGTATTTTACATTTTTATAGCACAGAAGAGGAAATAACAGCTAAAACTTGAGGGATATATATGACTGTGCACAAAACAATGAAAAAATATCAGTGTTAAGGTGTCATATATGAAATTAGGTAATTGGCTTTTGCATATAAAAATCATCTTATAACCAAGTTAATAGTTGTTAAAGTTGTTAAGATAGTTAAATTGTTAAACCCCCCCCTCTGTAAACCAATGTCCCTCCCCAGCAAATGATCCATTGGTGAAAGGGACTTGTGATGGACTTTGGAATTCACCAATCATCTTGTGCTGTGGGGCAGGACAGTGGTGGGTTCTGGGAAGAGCTAAGAGGGTATAAAAGTAAGATCCCAGAGCTCTTCCCCTCTCTTTCCCCCATGGGCCCAGCTGGTGACATCTCCTGCAGCTGAAAAGCGTTGCATAAGAGGGGGGGGAGGGGCCTATCTCTGTTCAGGGACCTTGTGGTATTTTTTTTTTCTCTCTTTCTCTTGTTTTTCATTTTAAGCGAACCTTACCTCAGATTAGCTGAGGTAAAGCCAGTGCATGAAGATTTCTGCTGTGGGTACATAGCCATTTTGGCTCCAAGGGTCTCTAATCCTGCATTCCCGGGGTGGTTTTTTTTATGGTTTTAAGAATTCAGATGCTGTTATTTTCTAAATGATTTTTTGTAATAAACAATTTTTTTTTATTAAAATAAGAGTTGTTATCATTTTTAACAGCGGGAAGAGAAACAGTAAGAATTCCAGTACACTCACTAATTGCAGTGGTAGTGACCAGCAAAGTCCAGTATTTTATTTCCTATAACAGCGTTTATACTCTTTGGAACAAGACAGATTGTAGTAGCAATTGTTCTGAGTGTATCTTTTGGATTGTACTAATTTACTCAAATTTTATCTGTATGAAGAATTACACAGCTTTTTTTAGTTTTCCTCAGCCAATATAAATCTGTTGAAGTCAGCAGGACCTTGTGATTATTGGTCTTACAGCACTCCAGGTACACCCACCACTCCATTCATAAATGCATGAAAATGCAGGTCATCTTTCTAAAGAAAACTGCTTAAAAGTTTAAAGGACAATAGCCTTTTGTATCCTTTGTTGGAATCCTACGTGACTAGGAGGGAGACATAACTTTTTTTCCAATGAAGATTCTCAATATGCCATCTGTATATCATCATTCTTTACAAAGACCTACTGAGATTTTCTAGAACTACATTAAACAAATTAAATGCATTTTTGTACTGCTATACTATTCAAAAGATTGCTCCCATGCTCTAAGACTCGGAACAGCAGAAGTCTTCTGAAAGAGAAGTCTAAAGAGAACAGATCCAATCTGCTAGTTAACCTATTTTTCCAATTCTAAAGACTCTTATTTTTTTTTCCAAGGTGTGGCTCTGGTTAGAAAGCGTAACACAGTAATGATCTCCAAGCAACAATACCTGTATTGTAAAATCACAATTTATTCAGACGTCCTTTCCAGTGTAGCCAAAAGAAATAACCTGACATGCTAACAGACAGGTTTCTATTTAAACAAAAAAGAAAAAACAGAATTCCTTAAGAAATAGCCTCTAAAAACCATGTTTTTGACGCTTCTCCTTGAATTCCACTGACAAAAGTAATGAGTGAGGTGACAGGAAACCTGATACTAATCCTGCAAGTTCTAACTAGATGTGCAGGAGATATAAGCTCAAGGAATAGAGCTCAAATGCAGAGCAAATAGGCAATTATTCTGAGCAGAAGGATTCTGTGCCTGATGATGACTTGCCTGTCTCCATTCTCTGGGGTTGGTTCTACAGAGACTGTAATCTTCTATGTTGATGCCTATATTCAATCTTAATGCCTGATACTGAGCGATGGGAAGCTGTAGGGATTCTTGCAAGATTCACTGTTAATAGGTTTAACTCAATTGCCATATCTGCCAGGATATTTCATAAATACATAACCTGTGCTACGTGATTGGAATAATTAACTAGAATAAGGCAGAGCACACATGTCAATATAGCTCTAAAACTTCTGCCATCTTCTGCTTTAGCCACTCAACTTCCTAAAATAATAAGTGCTGCTAAGAGGACACGGAGTGCTTTCTCCTCCTTTGCATGCATTCACGGCACACTCACACAGCTCCTGCCTTTGCGGCCTGAGGTTCTGAAGGAATCCAGATTTCAAGAAACAATTTTTGCCACATATTGGGATGGCTAAGGTTCTTCTCTACTGACCATTCTACAGAATATATGCAAGTTATACTCAGAAACTGAAAATTCCTGTCAGAAAGAAAACTACAAGTTTTGTATGAAAAATTTTTGAGAAAGAAAACTCTACTGCAAATGTGCTTTTCAAGCAGCTTAAAGTTCATCCAGCTGCTTTTTTTCATAAATGATCTTCTGCTTCTTGGTCCTCTCTTTCCCAAATGCAACATCTACTCTTTTTGTTCGCATATGACATGCAGGAGGTTTATTTGCCTGTAAGGCCTCTCCATACATAATGCAATTGCTATGGCTTCTGACCTATCTGAACTCTATCATTTGAAGTGGACTGCATTCATTTATATGAATGGACTTCCACGACACGGATCTCAACGATCCACCAGTAGCAACATTCTTCAGTATTTGCCTTTCTTGCATTATTGTATTAAACAAAAAGAGGAGAATGACATAGGGTCCACCCCAAGGGAGGCTGTTTCAATTTACTGTGCCAGGTGTCTGACAGATGATTCAGGCATAGTGACACCATGCATGGCTCCTCTAAACCAACCTTCTGTTTTTCTACAGTCTTCCCAGTTCCTTCAAAATTAAGGAGGCATCCTGAAGAAAATATATGTTCAGAGGTACAGGACTATCACATGATGTAAAGTGTTCCCACTCAGTCCACATGAGAGAATCCCAGGGGTTTATTCAGTCTGCTAACAACAATCTTGCTGCAGCATCACTACAACGCAATCTTCATTTCCAATCCCATCAAAGCACATGGCTAAAAATTATTTTCTGAAAGCTGGATCTCATCAGATCTTCTCCTAAGAGTTAATGTGGCTTTTCTGATGATGAACATGAACACGAGAACACTGGCCCCAGGAACTCCGTAAGTTAAGGGTGGCAAGCAGGAAGGCAGAAAAATTAAAAAAGGAAAATCATACAATTTAAGTTTTAAGATCAAATTGACAATGGGTTGTGTTTGTTTTTAATAGACATGCCTAGTTAATTCCCTTCAATTAGTAGTTGTTGAAACTTTAGTTTGAATTAGAAAAAATGATACTACTAAGTAATTTAACAATGGTTATTACCACTTAAGTCTTTCAGATGTACAATTATGCAAATCCACCAAACACCATTCTGACTATATTTTCATTACATGGCAAAAATTGCTGATAGAGGAATGAATTTACATAATGTCATCTGCTATTTCATTAACAATTTGTAGTTCAAAAATAAGGTATGTGTAAGGTAATGTGTACAACAGTTCCACTATTCCTCACCTCCAACAGTTGCCATTTTAATTTTTTCCTCCTTGCTTAGTAAGGATGCAAACACAGGACTGAGAATAAGCAAGGAATCAAGAATACAGCTTAGGATATTTGCCAGTACTGGTCTCATTTCCAAAGCACATGCTCTCTGAAATATGCATGCTTCATTTTAGACATAGCCAGAACACAAATGCAGGTCTAGATACAATAAAACTTCTCATTTTTGGTGTACCATAAAAATGCACGTATTTTACAAAACTCAAAGCATAAAACCAAAAATTGAGATATTCATATCAATGCTCTCTTCTGACTCCCTCCTCTATTTCTCCTGAGTGAGATATTTGAAGATTCTGGGCTCTTCAATACTCTTTCGCATGGCAAATTAACAAAACTGTCCTTTATCCTTACAACCTGTCTCTACCGCATTTCGTATCAGCTCTCACTGCACATTCTTCTGATCAAATTCCTTACCAGTCCAGTTTTCCCTATTGCACCGAATGACTCCATATTTGGTGACACTATATTTTCCACTACACTTCTTGACTACCTAATTGGTTGACTTGAATATTACAACACTCAATGAGTCAAAAGTAGAAATCTTGACTAAAAATTTCTTCATGTTTCAATAACCCCAATTACACTCACAGAATAATGCGAAGAAAAAAACAACATCAAAAAGAAGAAAACCACCCTAAAGGCCTAAATGGGCCATTTATTCCTATAATTCCATGGCATAGTGGGCTGAACATCCTGTCATCACCCTCACCATTATTATGGGCTTGAATTACTGGAACACAAGGTAGTTCATGGTATTAGCTTCCCTACAAGGAACAAACAAAGCGTTTACTGCTGAAGTACAGAACTAGAAACAGAAGACACATAAGACAATATTTGGCACTGTTCTTTATACACAAGTAATGTAACTCATCAGTTTTCAGGTAGTAGATAGACACTTCACAGAGTTTTAAGGATGGACCACCAGGAGAAGAACCATGGCAGGGATTTTCAGATGTTTCTATATTCTAGACACATACAACACAAACTAAAAGAAAAACTATGCACATTTTGCAGGAAAGATGGATGAAGAAAAAGGTGTTAAATTCCAAATGAAAGTTAGTTCAAACTCACATTCGGGAGCATTGAAATACATGAGGTTTCATTGTTTGATCACAAGGAAGGAAATTTTTGTGATTTTCATTCAGAAGAGAAATGCTACAAAATCACGTCCCTTTGGACAGAAAAACAAATACTTTCGAATAAAATAAAATACTGTACTTTTGTCTGGTTCCAAGTTTTCTATTTGTTTTCAAATTTTCTGTCCTTGTTTTAAGTTTTCTTTGTTATTTCAACTTAAAAATTTCCTTCTCATTTTTAAAGGGGAAAAAAAAATCAGCACTTCTTTCAGAGGCTGGCAACTCTTCCTGAGTTCTGCAATTTGTGCCCTTGTCTAGAGATACTTAACTTTGACTTCAACTTCTCCTGCTTTGAGTGACAAAACAAAAATTAGATCAAAGTAGCTGGAGCTCAGCATTGTTGCTGTTGACACTTTCTTTGTGAATTCTTTCTCTTACCATTTTCACCCAAGATAGTTCTTTTACTTGTTCCCATTTTTTTCATCAAAACATTTCACTTTTATGTATCTGCAATACATTGTGCTGTACAGCTTTTGGATATGAAAACACAATCTGTGTTTTAACTGACCATATGAAATAAAAAAAAAATAAGTTATGAAACATTTTACAAAATGTTTTTTCCATTCTTTTGGCACTTTGGGACTAACTTTAATTTTAAAGTTGAACAAAGAACTATTTGCTATTCCCTCTGGAAACAACAAAAGCAAAGTTAGTACACACATTCATTGCACACACTTAAATCCCACATTTATATATCTGAACTCCATCAAAATTCAGAATGATTCAGTAGTCAACTACTTTCACATTGGTATAGAAAGAACCACAAATAAGAAAAGACTCAGTATGTGATTATTCAATTATCACTAAAAGTGGTGGTAGTAGTGTGTGCACATTGCCTTGAAAAATACCAATATCCTATCCATGCCACATAGACTACACTCTAAATTAGGGAGACAATATAATGAGAAACACACAGAGCCTTTGAATAGCACATTTGCACATAAATGAATTGAAAATAACACGTATTCCACATAAACACTTCTTGGCCTTTTTTTTGTTAACTCCTCTAAATTGACACATCTTACCACACTACAGCATGACTGCTATGCTTGCGAAGATATTAACACTGAAAACGTCTATGCAGGTGTTTATTTCTGCTTGTAGCATGTGTTTGAGAATTGCAGAAGAACAATGAGGCTAGATCCAAATTTGATGCCCATACATTCAAAGTTAGTATTAAAAATTCAGTTTGTTTAAAAACGAGGCTGAGATCTGCTCTTGTCCTTTTCATTTTAAGCCAAGCTGCTAAATACTATTTTGGTTTTCTACTTAAATGACAATAACTTGCATATGCCATAATAACCCTGAATATTCCTTTACTTCACCTTCTGTAAGAGGAGTAACCCAGTATTTATTGATTTGACACTGGTAACTGGCACTACCTGCAGTACAGCATCTGGTGAATCAATCACTATTACCATAGTGGCACATTGCAACTCAGTCCAAGGTTTTTGTGTTCACAGCACAAAGTAAAGAAAGTTTGTTACAGATAAATAACCAACTTCAAGCCAAGCATGCTGTGTTATCACATGTTTTATTGTAACTTGTGATACCAGACTACGCTCAGTGTGCTGATCTGCAAACTGGCGTTCTGAGGGAGAAGATGGGGGAGTCTCATCTCTCTGCCAAAACGAACTGTAAGAGAGAGTCATTACATCTAAGTCCATAATAAAAGTCTGTGCAGTTCCATCCACGGTGCACATAATTTTTTATATTTTACTGTGTTCAGTATTTAGCTTGAACAAGTTACTTTTCTCTCTTGCTGACAGGTTGAAGCCTTTACAAATCTCTTTTTAAGAGACCTGGCAAAACCTACACTGCTCTTCCTCTAGCTCTGTTGAAGAGAAACAAACCTCCAGCCCAATACTTACTCTAGGTACAATCAGAGCTCATTTTCTATGAAGTAGAATTCATGGGGGTGGCTTCTCAGAATGATTTCTCTAAGCAACACCTAACGTGACAGACATGGTAGCTATCTGCTCCTGCTGGAGTCTGCCTAAATAAAACAAACTCAGCAGTTTTTATAGGGACAACTGTTATATTTTTCTCCTAGTAATGTCATGTTTCCTGTGAAGTTTATATACACACTCGCTGGGTAAAAACCCTGCTTAGGGTACGCGTCCTCTCGCCAGAGGCGGGGTAAATGCAGCACAAGGAACTGAGCATACACAGAGCAAATGGTGGAACCACACCACAAATGAAGAAACACTGACACCAGATCTATGGTTTCTAAGCAAGATCCCCTCATGGTACTGAACTTCTACTTTTCTGGAGGAATTGTTTCACCTTAAAACAGATATGGGCATTACAGACCTCTTCATGTGAGAGGCTCCTCCTGAGATTCCTCTATAATCAATTAAGAGATAAAAGAGCAGACTTGTAACTTGGGATATATAACCAATTTCAGGACAAGATGAAACACGAATTGAAAATGTCTGTTTCCTTCCGTTAACTGTGAGAGGAGACCAGGTGTTGTAGTGAGATGCAAGCTTCTACATCCAGTTTCTAGTGGCTAATTTCAGGCTCTTGAGCCTGAAGATTAGAATTCCTACTCATAGAAGTGCTTATCAAAATGGAGTGAGATTCCATCTTTTCTAATCTAACAATACTATAAAAACAACAATACACTTAATATACTGATCATGGTAAAAATATGCAGAAAAGATTAAAAAAAAGACAGTTAAATCATAAAATCAGCTAAGAAAGTAGGCAATAGTACTTTACATATGGAAGTTAGGGATTCTGATTAAAAAGGCAAAATTTCTCGGCTGCTTGTTGATGAAATGGCAGGAGTTGATGTCATTGATTTATATCAATGCAAAGGGCAACTCATGCTGCAGTATTATGTCACTGCCCTACTGTAAAGAGAATTCCTTTTCCAAAGCCAAAAGGAAAATGAACCTTGATCTTATACATTAAATGTATGTGTGCTTATGTGCTGGTGAGATTTGTATCGGCTCTCTTTAATATCAATTGAAGCTGCTTATGCAGAAGGACATTCCCTTCTTTGCTTGTGTTATGTTACTGTTAGATTAATTTATCCTTTAGCTTAAGAGGTCTTATTTCTGACACAGTGATGGATGAATGTGAATGAGAGGTCAGGGAGAAGGATTCCTCTCAGCCCTCTTTGTTGTATAAAACAAAAAATGGAACCTACTTATGAAGAATTTGATTAAGACTCTAGTCTCTCTTTTTGCCTTGTCTGTGAAAACTGTCCTCACCATATGGATGAGTGAAAGACAAAAATAAAGACAGAAATTACCATCACCCCATTTTCTCTACCTACAGAAGACAGGATTCATATTTGATCCAAACCCTGGGCTCAGTTATTGTCTTCAGTCCCTTACTTCTCTTAGCCATTCACTTACTGGCATATCACACCAGTCCAGCATAGCAGATGCTTTCATTAAGTATGCTGAGAAATGCTGGTCTGGCCTGGAATTCAGAAAGAAACTCAATTTAAAATCGAAATGAATTTAAATGTCTCTGGATATGACACTGCTGAAAGAAGCACTGCTGAATCCCTCAATTTATTCCACCAAGAACTTTCAGGTTAATATATATATTAATGTATTTTTGGTAGGTGTGCAATGCAAGTTTGATTTGTTTTTCCTAGAAGTAATTTAAATTTAAATTCCAAAGCTGTAGACATCTGAAGAATGCTCTTCAGATGAGAATTAGGAGAATTAGGTTCTCTTAATCATGGTAAAACACCATATACAGGGATTAAAAGGAGGCAACAGCCTATAGGGAGACTGTTTAGAGAAGTAGCCACTTGATAGCACTAAGGTGGGTTAAAAAAAGAAAACAAAAAAATCCCTCTTAAAAACTTCCAGATAGATTTTTAGACCCAGCAGGCTTGATTCTGGTGTTTAACCAACACAACTAACTACCTTAAGCATAAGAATTGAGAGAGGAGGAAAAAGTGAAGAGACCTCTTTCAGGCAGCATCTGAAGTTGTGTGTCCCGTTCTGGGCTCCTCAGTACAAGAAAGACATGGAGCTCCTGGAGCAAGTCCAGTGGTGGGTAACAAAGATGATTAAGGGACTGGAGCACCTCTCTAATGAGAAAATGCTGAGAGAGTTGGGCCTGTTCAGTCTCAAGAAGGGATGACTGAGAGGGGCCCTCATCAGTGTCTGCCAGTATCTAAAGGGGGGTGCCAAGAGGATGGAGCCAGGCTCTTCTCAGTGGTGCCCAGGATTAGGACAAGAGGCAACAGCCAGAAACTGATGCACAGAAGTTCCACCTGAATATGAGGAAGAACTTCTTTACTGTGTGGATAACCAAGCACTGGAACAAGTTGCCCAGAGAGGGTGTCGATTCTCCCTCACCGGAGATATTCCAGGACCACCTGGACACAATCCTGTGCCATGTGCTCTGGGATGGCCCTGCTTGAGCAGGGAGCTTGGACCAGGTGACCCCACTGTGGTCCCTTCCAACCTGACCCATTCTGTGATTCCGTAAAAGCTGTCTTCACATTCACAAGCCTACTCTAACTCTTCTTTGAATTTAAGAAGATGCTGGAAAGGAACTCGCAGCAAGCATTCCAGCTGTGGTGGGCAAAGGTTGTGAGTCAACAGCTCTGCTCCATGGAGGACAGGGGTTTTTTTTCCTATTTTCACAAAATTTGAACTAGGAGAGACAGCTGTGCCCATTGGGACTCTTCTGTCATGTAGGGGGTCTCTGGCCTCCAGCTGTCAGAGGAAGAAATGGGAAAGTGTAACTGTGGGAGTGGAAGGAGATGCTTAACCCTTAAAACCCCCAGTAACAATCACCGTATGCAGAACACCCAACCAAGGAGCACTCCTTGGGGAAAGGGGTAAGCTGGGGTTTTTGAGGTTTGACTTGGGACACTTTTTTACAATGACATTAGAGGAGTAGTCCACCTTCTCTGTCAACAAGGGAATGTCAGGTCTGCTTGTCTTATCCTGGGTTTTCTTATCTGCCTGCAGCTGCCTTTCACAACACTGACCATTCATGTCATGGCAGTTCACAAACTTACGCACAACAGGCTGGTGCCAATAAGGAAAAGTGGCAGGTTTCTAAGTGGTCTGTTACTGTTTCGGAAATTTTATTTTTTTCTGGAAAAGCTAAAAATCCTATTAAAATAACTTGGCTGTCTTTCACTTTCTTTATTAATCAGACTGGCTAGCAAGTGACTTCTTGGTAGCTGAGAAATTCCTATCTTGCAGGCTTTACGAGTAACACCAATTAACACAGCAGGAAATATAAACATTTCTACCATGCAAGTGATTATTCCAAGGCAATTGCACTCTGTTGTTCAGGCTGAATAACTCCCAATACCTGAGCAAGTTTCTACTCTCTAGCACTGGGAAAAAAAAAGAATTGGAGAAATGTTTTTTTACCTTTCTCAAGAAAGAAAAAGTAAATTCTCAATGAAAAAAAAAAAAAATCCCCAAACTGTATTTTTCAGAATGTGAAAATGTATCTGAGATGTAATGTCTATTAGCTTCTATTTAGTGTCTTCCTCACACCAGGGAACTTTATAATAAGAAGCAGCTGAGGAGGAATCAATGTTGGCCTCCATGGATGTTCTGTATTCATAGGGATGGCTCCTCCAATTGATTTGTTGGCAACATCAGATAAAAACAATTTAAATTAAAAAAAAAAAAAAAAGAACTTAATGAGAGCTAAAGCCTATATGAGAGGAGAGTGAGAGACTAACACTAAAACAAGGAAAAGATTTTTAACAGCTCCTCTAACCTTTCTTTTTTAAAATTTTCGGTGCATGGACAAGGACAAAGGAAGGCAAATGGCTTCTCCCCTAAATTTGACCTGCTGGGATAAAATAATCAGGTCGAAACACTTGAGGCCTTGCACAGTACGAGAGGACCTATTTGGCTGAAATAATAACAGAGAGCCATATATTCTTTTCCAGTTTGCAAACTAGACAGCCCTATTTTTATTTTTTATGCTTTCTTGTTTCCTATGGGAAACATAATCTACTTGCTCTGTGGCAAAGCTAATCCTCCAAGATTCCATAAAGCACTAGTGGGACAATGCAAGAGTACACAGTAGCTTGCAGGTCAATCCAGCACCTGATACTACCTTCAGAAGATAGTCCTCCCCCAAAGAGTACTTCTTATAACTACCAAAACACATAGAGTGCCCCTTTCTTCTTCCAAACAAAATTTCAGACTGTACTATATATATGTATGCTTCATAGCCACAGGATACCCATTTTAACAAATGTTTAAACAGGGAGCCTCCACCTGAAGGCATCAGAGGGGGACCTGGAGCATTCACAGAGATATTAAATGAATGAAGCTTGAAAATGGTGTGAAACATAAATGACACCGCACTACATTCAGCTCAGTGCCAGTCTCCATGTAAAAAGCTAACTACATGTTCTGGGTGGGCAATGTTCTGATGTATATTTTCTTTCCAATCAGTATTGTGCATCTCTTATCTGCACCACAGGTCTCTGCTGTATATCCTGACAGTGCATAGTGCACACAAATCCTGTTGAGATAAACGAAACTTCTGTGCATAGAAGGGGCAGGGAATGAGCAACAGAGATCCCCAAGGTAGATAAGTCTTTAAAATCAAGTTCATGGAAGGTGAGTTTGCCGTGTGTGACTGGTAGCAGATTTATTTCAGGTTTTATACAATTCACTGAAAGCCAAAGATAGGTCTGGAGTTTTACCTGTCATTGCTTTTAAAGGAACACTGAATTTTGTTGAGAGGCAGATCATGCAGCTCTGTGCACTGACCAACAAAGAGAAGTGACAATGAAATCCAGCACAGACACGAAGTCAGCGTATAGATGCACTGAGGTGTAAAAATTCCAAATTGAGTGGGATTCTCAAGCCTAATGTATAGCTGTGCACTTAGTCTGAAGTGCTTTGGGCAGAAAAGAATCAAGATATAACACTTAGGCTTAACAGCAGAGCACTTACTCTTGTCTTTTGTCTCCTGGTGGTGGTTAAGTGGCAGAACAGAGCTGGTTATAATGCAAAGTGCTTTCATCCATGCATGATTATGCCCCTCTCTCTTCCTCACAATTTCCATTTGTGTGCTTTCCAGGATCATGTATATTTTCCCAACACAAGACAGAATTATGGGGGAAACTGAGCTCTCATAAGGATTCATACCTTACCATCACTGAGCCCATCCTAGTATTCCATACAGAATTCCCAGGATCACAGCTGCTGTAAAACACAGCAAACTCTGAAGGACACCAAGATTTTAGGACAACACCTGACAACAACACCACAACACAGAGCAGAATGTTTGCTTTAAAGATCATCTGTTTATGTGATTCACTTTGTCGCAAAGCTTTGCATTTAGATAAATGTCTTTTCATCTGAGCTAGAACATTCCAATGCAACATCACAGTCTCTGCAGCTCATCCCTTGTAACTCATCACTATAATCAAAATGTTAACATGAATGACCCAGAAAGCATGCAATCACTCAGCATCGACACAAAACTACCTCTGTCAGGCCACATGGGCTTACGAGGCACAAAAGAGCTTTTTGCTGCGAAGGACAGATATTTCAGCAAACACACTCTGCTAAACATCCACCTACAAAAGTTAAAGCTCTTCATCACTCAGTTCTGACCATACAAGTATTCCCTAAGTAAAAAATAATATGCCCTTGTATCTCAATCTCTGCGGCATGTTTCCATAAATTGTTAGTCCATTCCACTGCAGCGTATATCCACTCAGCTCTATTTTTTTCCTTAATTTTATGATTTAGCATATTCCTTATGTTTTTAAGAACTCTTTTTTTTTTTAAATAATGGAATCTTCTCCCTCCAGAATGAGGAATCATTGCCTGTTCTGTTCATGATGAAGTACACAAGCTGCTATCCACTACAGGGCCTCCTCTGCTACCAGTTCAGTTTTACCATGGTGAAACCAGTTTGCAACTGCTCCAGCAGTCCACTAAATCCCACAAGCAGTCACGTGTTACTGACAAACTGCTGAAACTTAGAACATATACCAACCAATCATTGCAAATAAATGCATTGGCTTGTGCAGCATTTCTATCCCATCCAGGTTACTAGCACAGCAAGCCAGCACTTCGTCATTTGAGCACACAATGCATGAAAAGTGGAAACCTGGAACCCTCAGCACAGTATGGCATGGGGCCCTTCCTTGTGTCATGCTCTGGAGTATTAGGAGATATTTCAAGGAAAATTTCAACCTCAAATCCTTGTACAGAAAAATGCATCGTACTCAGAGCAGAGACAGCTTTCCTCACTTAGGGATGCCCACCTCAGCTGATGCATACCCACGAACAGTTATGGAGGATACAAAAGGTGGTTGTATCTCTCATAGCTTCCCACCCTGCAGGGAGATTGAGGAGTCATTAATCTTAAGAACACAATCCCAGAATCATGGAATGGCCTGAGTTGGAAGGGACCTCAAAGAGCATCCAAATCCAACTCCCCTGCCATGGCCAGGGACACCTTTCAATAGATCAGGCTGCTCAAAGCCCCATCCAACCTGGCCTCGAACACTTAATGATTCATCTGAGGATACATCTGGTTATGACTGCTATGCAAACTTTGCGAGTTCAATTCCTGACTTTGGCAGCACAATTTATTTACATACAGATGATGAAAAATCAGCTGAAAAATGAAATACAAAACAATAAATCATATATTCAGATATAGCTGTCTGCTGCAAATGAAAACACACCGATAGAAATCAGTGAAATATATTTTCAGCAGAAATGCTCCAAAAACATAGGGCCCAACCATTTACACTAAAATCAGTTCTCACTAATCCCAAGATCTATACTCTGTTTTGAGCGCCAGTCAGTAGAGATTAGGAGGATTACAAACATATGTTCTGGTCTCAAAATTAAGATCCAGGTATAGAAAGCTGGAGATCTGGGCTCTGTTTCTTTCTAGGCCTCAGAGACTCATACACTGTACAGGAAGAGCAGGACTCTTTGGAAGGTGAAGTCAACTCATCTGAGCAGGATGCTTTTCAGTAAAAAAGGTATCAAGCACTCCAAAACATCACCTCACTGTATCTTTACTGGGGAAACTGGGAAGTTTTCCTCATATACAGGAACTGAATTAAGCTAAAATAACAAGTATTTGGAAAATATTACTTTGAATACTGCTGACAGAAACCAGATTTCTTAATCTGTTGAGATCTGACAGAAGAAAGGATAGCATCCCTGTGCTGGCCCTAAATATGAACAACTTTTTATTCTGAGGCATGATGAAAGAAAAGGGGCAGCTATAGTCATTCTTTGCCACTCTGTGGTGGCACCATCAGCCACTGAATCTATCATCAGTAACAGACAGATTTTCATAGTTTCACCCTGCAAAACCACTTCAATGAAGATTAGCTTTTTAAAAGTGCCCTGTCCCTCCTAACACCCATGTTAGCATTTAAGACTGAACACTTTAAGGATCTGAAACACTGAATGTTTTATCTTTAATGAGCATCACAGAAGCTCAAACCATTAAAATCCACTCACCATTGATCACCTAGAAGAAGAGAATATCCTTCAAAGTCATGTAAAATTTTCAACATAAAGCACTGACTTCTTTTGCACCAGCTTTGAGGATATCTAAAAAGCAATTTCTTTACATCGTATGAACAAGATCTTCAGCAATTTAGTGAGAGAAGCACATGTGCATTTTGTTTTACTCTCTTTGCCAACCTTACCCTCCAAACACATAATAAGGTCCAAAGGATGATTAAATACGTAATGGGATGAGGCATAATGCGACATCTTACTGAAAGGTAAGAGGGCAAGCACAAGTATTTAAACTTTTCTTCTAGCTTGTGACAGATAAAGCAAGCACCATTATGTAGAATAGGCTTCATGTTACTTTAAATATCCTGTACAACTTCTATAAAGCTTTTGTGTAAAATCCTTCCCTGCATATATAGAAATGAATCATATCACATTATAGCTTGCTATGCATTCTTCCCTGAGCACACTATGTTTTAAATTGCAAAATCCATTTTTATTTTCTTTTTCATTTGTCACCTCACCACTGGAAAGAAGGTTTCCTGGAGCGTATTCCATTGCATGCCTGACAATATGAAGTCTGTCTTCGATATATTAGTATAAAAAATTGAGGATAAATGATTACATTTACATGAGGTCAATGAGCAAGTACAGGAGATAAGAAGCCTACATGATTCATTGTATCTTCTGCTACAAAACTCAGAGACTTTTTGATAAGAACGCAGATACAATAGGTAAGATTTTAGCAGAGAAATAACTCATTTTTTAGTACTCTGATAATTTTCAGATAATTTGGATAAATAAACCTGATATGAATATGTCTTCTTTGTTATCTGTCATCTCACGATACAGCAATGTGCTGCATCATGTTAGCCTCTCCTAGTCCTTAATCTAACTCAGCCACTTGGAGATGAGGCACTGATGGATTTTCTCTCTGAGGCATTCTCCTTTTTAATTCTGAATTCGTATACCATCCCAATCAATGTATACATTCACAACACGCTTATGCAATAAAGCTTTAAAACTGGTGCAAGCATCTTAAAATGCTTTGTCATGCATGTGTTCTTGAAAAAAAAAAGTAAAAACAGTAACATACTTCTAAAACATGTATAAAGCAGAAAGGCCGAGCATGCTCTGCAGGGCTGAAACACTTTTCAGAGGACTAAGGGAGAATCCGTAAATATTTAACATTGCTACCAGCAGAGGGATTAACAGAGTAGAGCTCTTTGATCAATACTTGCAGCATCACGTATTATTTCCAGCGGGCATGAACAGCAAAATGCTATTTATTGACTAAAGTATGCTACACATCATTGAAGTTTAATAAAAGGGGACATGAAATTCTCTCTTGATCAGGAGAAAGCTACTGACCTGACCGTAGCCTAATCAACCATTTCTTGCACTGCAGTAGCACTTGATGGTTCCCAGACTCATTTTTCTGGGAGCTTTCCAAGACATAGACAAATCCAGTCTCTGACATCAAGAGATTAAAGTATTAGATAGTTTAAGATGAAATTAAATAAAGCTGGTGCAACAGAACAAATAGAAGTATGAGTAGTAAGAGGGCAAAAGGCATAAAATCACTTGGGTTCTTAGACTAATTAGGACTTCAATTAGGAGTTCAGAGTAAGAAATACTTTTGATTTAGTTTTATAGCTTATAAAAATAATAAGAAAGAGTTTTGGCAGCTTTTGTCCCAATTTCATTGTATGCAGTGCTATGCAAGCCAAAAAAGAACAGCAACATGAACACAGCTGTCAGACAGAAGGCAGTTCTTGTTGGGGCAAACCAGAAATGACCCGATCAGACCAATGCCCCATCTGCCACAGACAGTGCTCCATATCAAATACATATAAGGAAAATTCCAGGAAGCAAACTGTAGACATCTGTGAAACAAATGGACAGTAAGAAAACATTATTTGCCCTGTCGTCTTGAGAATCACAAAATATATTGCAGGATTCTCACTCATTAATCTCACTGGGATACATAAGAAATTACCTAGTGCTACTTGGGAAAAATCAACCTGTGAACCGAACTCTGCTCTTTTAAATTTCACATGCTTCCAGTACAGCTTGAAACAGCTTCAAACAGCTTGAAACAGATGGCACGGTCCCCACCCTTAATGCAAAACCCTACTGCACATACAACTGCCAAGGAAAAGCACAAATAAGGAATTTCGCATCAGTCATTCCTAACACTAAGACCTTTTGAAGATAAATTATTGTAGTCCACTGTCCTCTAAGTCTGTTCCCAATCTCCACCTTTTCTGTTGCTGTAGCATGCAATGTTTGTTGTATTTATATGATAAAGCTCAGAGTAGATAATACACCAGATAAAATCCCATAACAATACAAGTGCATTAGTCTAAAGTCCAGGAACATATACCCCTACAGGGTCAACCCAGACAATAGATTTAGAATCCACATGAAACTCTTTTTCTCTTGATGTTGAACACGGATGAATTAATCACACAACAGTCAGCACCTGAAAATTGTGCTTGCCTGCTCCTGAAGAGACCAGACTCTCACTCAGGTGCAAGGAGAGGCCTTCCAGTGCACAGGAGCTCAGCTGCCTCCAGACCCATCACCTCTCAGGGCTGAGCTCATTTCCCATCGATCATAACCTATATTCGACACTGCTGAATCTAAACCTGTGCTGCTTATTTGGAACTAGGTAATCGGAATAAAATGAAATAACTTTTCCTCAGAAGGGATCTCTCTCAATTTTCCCTTCACAGCTGCACTTTCTGTTACTCAATTTCAAGGAAACCAAAGTGACTGAATGCACCTGACTTAATCTTTTTAAAGGGCTCTTATATGGCTTTCAATCTCTTCCTCGCTGACTGACGTTGTACCACATCCAGGAAGCAAAGAGAAGCTTCCCTTGTAAACTCTAAATAAACTTTTCCAGTAAGTGTATTTCAATCCTTATTTCTAAGAAGGAAAAAGGTTATTCAAGTAGACAATTGCTACTTCTGAATTTCGTTTAGCACATATCTCCCATGAGGTTTCTAAGTGATACATGTCAAAAGCTAAATGCAAAATTCCAAAGAAACCATAAACCACTTACCTAAAATGTCATTTATTGCCAAAGAATGATTCTGGAAGATAAATCCTTAAATGACTATTTTATATTTTCTTTTTTTGAAATATGGTCCTACTTTCCCTGACAAAGCATTTTGAGTCCTCTTATGCAGTTAGAAGCTTTTCTTAAGGTTCTTCAAGTGTTATGATAACACTTTATGATTGCTTTTAACAATCACACATAATCCTAAACACTATGAAGGATTTCAGAGAACAAATTTCAGCAGCCACTGAAATAAGAAGTCACCAACTTCAAAAGGTCGCCACTTCAAGCTACCAGACTGACTTGTTTTCTACGTCTGGTTTAAAAGATACAGTAACTCCGCAATGCTAAAATAAATGAAACAAAATCAAATAGTGCAATGGTTGAAAATACCGACAGAGGAAAAGAAAGGATGAACAGAAAAGAAATGATGAACAAATAAAATAAAATAAAAATAAAAATCCGTTTCAGCACTCCAGCCAGCCCACAAGAACTCCTTAGGGCATCTGATGGGTATTTTCTTGGCTGATAGCAGGACTGATGCACAGAATACATTGTGGACATAAATCATGTGAAGTGATGAAAAGAGGATGAAGAGAAGAGGATATATGCACTTAAAGAGGAACAAAGACATCATGAGTAGGTGAAAATGTCCTGTAGGAAATTTCTAAAGGCACTGAAGAGGTGAGTCAGAGAGACTCAGAGAGGCAAATGACAGTGTCTGCTGAGGTAGGTGGTTAAAGGCAGTCCATAGGTATACGTTCAATAGACAAAAAACTAAGGAACAGTCATGTAGATGAACCTCCTTGCCATGAAACTCTTTCCCACCTTTTTTCCTTTTTAAATACGAATTGTGCACATAAATGTGTGTAAGGAATTTTAATGAGATGTACACTCTAAATGTATTAAAATGAATTATGCAGAAAAGCAGTAGGAGAGCAACAGATGTACAGATCCAAGGGTGACATGCTTAGTTTCACTTGATGAATGTTTGTTTTGTTGCTTTGAAAAATTAATGTAATGAAATATTTAAAGTGAACAAGAAACTTTAAAATTAACTTGGGGAATGGATTACTTCCTTACAAGGACAGGGTTTTATTAAGGAAAATACGCTGCTAGCATTCGAATCAGGACTCTATGAACAAACATTAAAAAAAGCTAGATATTTTAAGAATACAGGCAGTGTGATTTCAAACCATGGTATAACACCTCTTATGGACCATAGAGACTAGAGAACAAAGTCTTCACAGCAACTTACAGGGTGGTGTTTCCAATTTAAAAGGCTGTGATATGATAATCTTTAAAAACTTTTACAGGCTGATAGAAGACCAAGGCTGCCCACTGGTCCAAAAAAACTCTGGACCACTGCCTTTTACTTATACCAAACAGAGACAGTAATAATTCTGGAAACTTCATTAACATTTAATTGTCTTCCTTCCATGTACTTAACCAAATGAGGGAATTAGAAAGTTATGAGAATTCCCTCCATCCTGTAATTCTGTTACTAACAGTGTCTATTTTCTTGTCTAGAGTATGATTTTCTGAAGTTTATGCTAAGCAGTGAAACTTGCAGTGGTCTTTACATTTGAAAACCATGTTCAGGTATTTAAATGTAGGTATCTACACCAAAAGGACATCTGAAAACCAGACAACAGATTCTCTGCCTATGCTCTACAGCTTTCACTGGCAACAGCTATGAGGGGATCATGTATGTCTGCCTGATACCTCAGTGCAGTCTGTACAGCATATACAGAAAAGCAAGTACCAAGCTTTTGATTTCTGAGCCCAAAGTCAAATTCCAGAACTGTAAATAAGAGTGAGACTGTAATGCCAAATGGAAATTGATTGTGAATGAAGCAACAAACTTGATTTATTAATTTTGCCAACAGCACCTTAGGGAATCAGAAAATTTTTAGTTTTTTCAAAGAGAAAGCATATTCTTGAGAATATCCAGCCTCTCCTCCATGAGAAAATTGTTCATGAGGCAAGTAAAGGAGAACAGAGGAGGTTATGATGACATAACTTGCATGCCAAGCCTTTGAAATGATAGCCTCATGAGAAATAACATGAATCAAAAGGATTCTTTGATTTTTCCTTTTCAAAATAAGACCCCAAAACCTCACATTGTCCAGTACTATGCTCTTTACCATTTAGAATGGCTGTTAGCCAAGAAACGCAAAGCAACCATGTATGAATGATACATGTCAAGGCTGTTCTGCAAAAACAAAAGAACTTTTTGTGGCCTAATAATGTTCCCTGACTCTAATCCATCTATGAAGAGATTGCTAGCGATAACAGCACCAGCAGCAATGGGAAACCTTCCGGGTAAAAACATCTAAATTGCATAAGATGTGGAAATTGTATTATTTTTGTAACAATTTAACCTCAAGCCTTATCTGTGTATCTGATAGAAACCCTCCCTCTCCCCTGTATCTTGATTCCCTATATATAGGATCAACAAGTAGAACACATTTTCATGGTGGACTTTACCAAAATCTGTTTTACTTTCATGAAAATTCAATTAAACAAGAGAGTGCAATTATCTGTTTACTGGCAAACAGGCAGTCCCCATTAGTTCAGCTCTGCTTTGCTGAACTGTGTTCAACTGCTCAAAGCATTCACGTTTCATTACGAGATTTCATCAGACACCCCTGGCTCCAACACCATGGCACAGAAAATGGAATGCACATTGCCCACTGCTCTCCACATTTTGGCTGCAGCTTAAAAGCTGACCATGCTCTCTAAAGAAACTGTTCACAAGTATAGCAAGGGTTAGGATAGCTTCACGCGTATATGGTTTGCATTATTCACATCTTACCCAGGCTACTTCTCCTCTCCCTTTTTCTAGCATGGAAAATTGAAAATTAACTTTCGTGGCTTTGTTTTTGCCTCACTTCAATCATGATGCCTAAAAAATCAACTTTATATATAGTATTTTATAATCTATTAACCACATGCAGCCTTACATCCTGGTGTAACTTCCCACCAGGGCACACAAAGCCACCCTGTCCCTGCACGGCTGAGCTGGCATCCACATGCTGATGGCACAAGATACATCTGACTGAATTGCCATTTAAGCCTGAAACTCCTGATGAAGCCAGAAAAAGCCTTGATCCTGTGAAATGTTTCAAGTGAGCTGTCCCCCTTCCTTGAAGCAGACAGATCTCAGATCTGAAATGTCATGCGCAATTACCCTAGAGTCTTTGACTCTGAATCTCCAAACAACTTGGGGCATTATGCAGGCTCTCCTTTTCCCCCAACAACTTCAGAACTTGAATTTAGTGAAATACAAAGATTTTTCTTTCAGAAGCAGGGGCTAAAATGAGACCTATGACTTAGTATAGGAAAAAAACCATTACAACGTTGCTTCTTACAAATCAGCAGAAGAATGCAAACTGTTAGGAAACAAATAATAAGACTGCCTCAATATGAAGGCCATCTAAAGATTTCCAGGCTGCTTTTTATTCAATCTGTGTTTGGGACTTCTCTAATGAAGACAAAATATCCCTCTTTCTGATGGTGGAGCAAAAAACCACGGGCTTTTGGAATCAGGTTTGTATTGTCATTCAATATTGTATATTACAATTGCTGTATCATGCTTGTGTTGTGATTTCCACATATTGCTATATGAATCTTACAAATCAAAATCTCATGTAAGATCAAATATCTTCAAAAACCTACATTTGGCATTAAAACATTGAACAGTCCTGCTGCCTCAGACTTGTTGAAGAGACCACAGTTTGTAGGCCAGGACTGGCAGCCACCAAGTTTCCTTAGTGCGACAAGGATGAGGAGCTTGGTGAGTTCCATGCCAGCAAGAGGTGTCTGTGTTTCTGTGGGATTCAGGAAGCAAGGTAGTGTGGCAGCCCATGATATCAAGAGGTTGTTTTGGTGGCCACATGCAGGGGCAACCATCTCAACGCCCATCACAGCAGTCTTCTGATGCTCCACGTCTGCAAGGATACCTGGAGCAAGCAGCATCGGGGAAAGCAGAGGCTGCTATCCACTGGCATGCCAAAGAGTCACTTCACTGAGCCATGGACTGGATCACTTTCCTTGGCAAGAAAAGGCAACAGACTATGAAAATTGACACCAGAGACAAGATCTTTGTACAGAAGTCATCACCAGTGCTTGTGTAAATGATGATGGGGTGAACCCCACAAAGCAGAGTGACAGAAATGAGCCCAGGGAGGGTTCTGGGCTCATCAGCATTCCCCATAGGCATATGCTCCCACCCTCACTGTGACCAGGCAAGAGGGCTGGTCATACATGTGATGAATGGACTAAGTTCACTGTGCAACATCAAGGATCACTAGTGCTGGTCTGAGATGAGGGTGGAAAATCACTGACCAACAGCTCATCATCCTTGGAAGAGGAGATGTGCACAGTTGAGGTATGTGCTCATGAAGTTCAGCAAAGAATAGACAGGTGACCACAGCCTTGTTAAGAAAGCTGAACTGAATTCAACACAAAGGACACTCACAAGGTAAAGAGCCTTTTGCTTTAGATAAGCAGCACTATCAGCTGAGTGGATCACCTGTTTGTGTAAATGGAGTTCCCTGACTTAACCCAAGGGTGTGAATGTTAGTTAATCTGAACCATGGAGGAAATGTCTACAACTTTCAGGCCCATGTAAAGTACAACATATAGGCAACTAATAAGAGAAACTTGGAAAAAAAAAAGTAATAGGTTTGAGCTGGCTTTGAGCCACATATTCCTCTGCAGTGACTGGGAATGTTCAACATCATGATAGTGAAGCAGAAGACTGGCCTTGGGAATCATGTTTTTATTGTGATTCTGCTGTGTAAAACGATTGCCATATCATGCTTGCATTGTAGTTTCAGCTTACTGCTCTGTTGCTCTTCTAAATCACAACCCCACATAATGTCAAGTATCTTTAAACAAATCTGGAACTCTTCTCGTGTGAAATGTCTGAAGAAGCCAGATCAGAGATTATTGGACTGTGACAAGCAGAGTCTCAGGAGGAAAAATTTTTTTTGGTGGGCGGTTAAAATGATACTACTTGGAATCTAGGGCTAAGAGATTCCAAACTTTCCCCTTTTTATTTTTGTACGGTGAAAATAATAATCATTATGAAGAATATAAATAGAGTAGATAAGAATCTTTTCTCTCAACCAAGCAGTAAGAGCCATGGGAAAGCAGTGATGATGCCACTAAGTGCTTATTCCCCAGCATCCTCTTCCTGTGAGCTCACAAGCCCAAAGACATTCTCAGAACTGTCATCTCACTGTGCAGGGAAACGAGCAAATTAAAAGGCAAATAAGAGTGAAAAAAAAATTAGGAAAAAAAGGAGGTGAAGTCCTTTAACCAGGAAATTAAATTCAGGATCTGACAAAAGGCTTAAGCATGTTTCTAATTTTGGCAAAGGAGGAGACTGAGCATCTTAAAGACTGTCTTTTTGTCTGGAATAGAGCTTTGAGATTTCTAAACAGGCAACAAGCAGCGAAAAAATTACAATACACAGCAAAAAGAATGAAACTGAAGACCAAATATTAAAAGAAAAATCTATCAGGATGTCAAAGTCAAGGGGATTTGCTGAAAATTGGATGTTTCTAAGACTGATGCAACTTTTAAAAGCAAGCACGGAAGAGGAGGAACTGTTTTAAGTTGATAGATGCTTTTGAGCTCTTAACACGAGAAAACAGGAAATATCTAAGGAATTGTTATTTTGGTTTTGGCAGATACTATGGACAGACCTTTAAAGTGCCACAAGAGCAAGAGGATATCCTCTTGAAAGGAACACAAGTCCTTTTCTAAGAGCTAAGCTCAATTGCAGAAGCCCGTAAAAATGAACTAAGGCAAGTGAATGTTAACATTCACGGCTCAATTCCCCATCCATGTCAGCTGAGATCTAATTCCAAAAGACAGGTATTTCAGCACAAAAGGATATGCCAACAAATTAAAAGCAGTATGCAGAAGGAAGATGCAAGCAGCAGTGGTCTCAAAAATCAGCACACACTGGTAAAATATCAGGAAACTTAATTCCTTAAAATGGATTACCTAGGAAAACAGATTTATAATCATTAAAACCAAAATAAAATCCATCAAAACCATCAAAATTAACACAATCTGACTTTAAGAAGAGTTAATGAGCTTGAACTAAGATGTAGGATTAAAAACCAGATTTCTTTGAGCTCCGCTAGTGAAAAAGTATATGAAAAACCTGTGCATTAATTATTCTTATTATTCTTAGCACTCCAAACTTCCTACATGATATCTTCTCTTTTATGGTCTCACCTTAGCTGCCAAAGAATGGCCAAAGATCTTTTGTATATTATTCTGTGAGCTAATTTACTTGTAAGATGGTAAAATATTAGGGACACTGAATGGAATGGAAATAGATACGCATATTGAACAAACAAAAACGTCCAAAGCATTTAGAGTTTAAGAAGAACAGAACTGTTTTTACTGTAAGTGGATGTCAATATGCCTCTAAACATTTGGCAGTTCAGAGGAGTTCTTGGCTTGCTCAACCAATTCAGGTAAATTGATTTTGATCTATCCAAATTTTTTAACTTTCATTTGCCTTTAAGGAAAAGACAAAAACCATCATTCAAAACCTTGGCAGATGTTAGAAAATGAACTTTGCTTTCTCACCCAGATGCTCTTTTAATCTTTATGTAGAAGGTGCAGACTCACGAGACCACTGCTATTCAGGTAAAAAAAAAATCAAGCATTTATATTAAATTTGAGTAGGGGTTATTTAAGTATGTGCTAAGAAACCTTTCTCAGTCAAGGTCATCAATGAGATTTCAGGAGGAAAATAAATCCTATATATATATATACACACACACACAAAATCCTATGAGAAACAGCTTTAATAGAAAATTAGCTTGCCAAAAATTCTGAAATGACAGGTGGGAGCACAACTCAAATTTTCCTAGGCTGTTGGACTGTATCTTCATCTACAAAAAGCAACAACGCAAGGCATATTCAAGTCAGCATATTTCACATGTATCAGAGCTTGAAAAGCCTAAGCAAAAGGGATATACCAACACAAGTAATTGTCATAGGGATTTAGCTCCAATGACACAAACTTGTTATCAACAGAGGTTATCAGAAAACAGAAGGTTTCTGCTGTGTAATCTGTCACAGGCGAAAACATTAAGCAATTTTGACTCTGCACTGGGGAAAGGACACAACAGACAGGCTCTAGGTCAAAGTCATTGGTGCCCAGTCTGCCTACCACGAGTGCAGGAATCTGTGCTGTGTCAT
This sequence comes from Eulacestoma nigropectus, assembly GCA_013397775.1. Lineage (NCBI taxonomy): Eukaryota > Metazoa > Chordata > Aves > Passeriformes > Eulacestoma > Eulacestoma nigropectus. Next base: position 2,040,049 of record VZTE01001494.1, read on the forward strand.
CATCCAGCAAAACCCTTCCTTCAGGAGTGGATAAGTGACAGGATGCAGACGGTGTCTGATCTAGTGCTGCAGGCACAGGACATGGAGATGCAGGACTGTATTTACAAGAAGTTCAGTGCAGCTGAAGCTGCTCAAAACCCATGAAAGAAATTTTTGAAATGCTGGCATAAAAGAGATGGTGACAGAAAGGCAATGCTAGCTGCAGGGAAGACACACTGCACTAAGCCTGCTGGGAACAGGAAAAAGTGATGGACAACCATCTTATTAATCGAGATATTCTCTCCAAGGTGCAAGGAAAGTGAGATGAAGTCAGCTATTTTCCGAGTAGTTGCTTGTGCAAGTTAAGCTGATTCTTACCAAGAAAGTAGCAGTTTAAGAAACACTAAAAAAATAACAGAATGTGGATTAAACCAAAGTCCAAACATACCAAATTCCTAACAGCTGAACTCCCTCACAGAAATAATGTGTGGAGTTTCCCCTGTGGTACCTAACAAATGCTCTCTGCTCATAAGTGTAGTAGGACTGACATCCCAATGAACTTGGCATCGTGTCTTCCCCTGCCTAATCTTTCCCTGCCACATCTCTCTTAGATGCTGTACATAAACCATCGATACAGCCCAATCTGGAATCCTTCGGCTGTGTTAGATAAGTGAGTTACTTTGATTTCTTAACTAGTGTTTGTAAGTTCTGACAGCCACATTTAGTTTTGTTAAATGTACTTGTGCTGGCTAAAGCCTTTCCCGATACCTCCTTAGGGCACTATTACAGGTTTCAGATTGAGACTGGACTGCTTGAGAATCATTGTGTTCCTGGAAAATGGGCTAATTACAATGGCAATCTTGCACAGCAGTTACCACTAGTCTCTGCCTATATTATTTTTTCCCTGCAAAGGGTTAGAAGCATGAAAATAAATAGAATTAAGTCTGTGTTTGTTATTAGGAGATACGCAGCAACCAGGCAGAAAGGTTTTCATGTTTACTACTAGGTACAGGATCTGATGCATGAGAAATGGTAATGAGATAACATATTAGCCATTGATTCAGACACATCAGTGATGACTGAAAGCCATTATGTGGTGACTGCTCTTTTCTGGGGGTCTGTTTGAAGTATGTTGGTGGTCCTCATGTATTTCCGAGGAGAAGAACATCTGCTGAGCAAAAACCACTATCAAAATCAATATAATTAGCATCTTTTTGAAACTCTCACCTTAAAGGAAGGGAGGATCTTTTTCCTGATCCTGAGTTGATCTTTCTTGTGTGACAAATAGAAGCTTTCAGCTTCCAAGTTGTTTTGTTGGATGAAGAAACAGTTTTATTTCCCAGGTCTGACAATCTGGCTCTATCAATTGATTTTCATACACTTGGTTATATTAATGTTGATTAATGGTCAATAGTTTCAATTAAGCCTAAAAGACTTCAATACCTAAGTACCCATGCAAATTAATGGGACTGACATACTTCTCGCTCAAACTAGTTTAAAAAATGCCAAAATGTTAAATTAGTAACAGATACTGGAGGAGTAATATGGAAGCCACTTACAGAATAACCCTCCTTTATGTGACTACTCTGGCATTCAGAAAAACCTTCTGGAATCAATGATCACACAAAATGATCAGAACAGCAGAACCCTGATTCAGACCACTCCTTATGTACATTTTGAGAGAGGCTGAATATTTTTTACTCTTCCAAAGCCAACAAGCAAGCAATGTCTTGGGAAAAAAAAAAAAGCTTTAAAATTAAATTTAAGGCACACCCCAATCCCAGCATCTTCAATTTTTCCACCTCCAACTATTATTTCCCATCTACATCTCTTATTTTCGTAGCACTGAAATTAAATCACACAATGGATGCAGCTCCTAGTACACAATGCTATACCAGCAGCCTCGGTCGTGAGATACACAAAAGGGCTCTTTGGTGGAAATTACAGGCAGGCAAAACATATACAAATGAAAAAACTGCCTACCAACACCTTAATCACAAAAAAAATATTGCATTTAAGCCCTTTAATGACTATTTCTTCTTACATTGTATGCAGTATGCTGAAGTAAAGATAACTCTCATGGAAAAGGAACTGCCCAACCTAAACTTGCATCCACCACACACCTGCTGGAATTACAGCCTCCTAAGGCAAAGGCAGATTTCTTGGTGCTACTGCTCACATTCAAGAAGAATGGTCTCTGCTTTCAAAGAATCCAGCTCACTTTTCCCTGGTTTCTATTACAGCCACCCTTGGGGCTAGTCTGAAATAAGATAAATTAGAGATAAAAATAACCAATGACATCAACTCCTACATGAGTGAAATGCAGGCTCTCACAAAATATTTACTCCTATGCTACCAGGCTTCTTTTGAAAATTCCAAATGCTGAGGTTTCATTACCCTGTAATGTAAAATTCAGCTGATGAAGAATTTCTTGGAGGAGAGATCTTTGAAAGGTGCTCATTCACGTTGCTGTTACCATGGGTGAGGTTGGAAGGAGAAATCCAGACAAGAATACAGTCAGGAGGCTGCTGGGTCATATTTTCCTAATTTGAATACATATTTGAAATTCTTATAGTATAAGCTCTAAACTAAAAAACTTCATATATGGTCAGAAAGTTTCAGTATTTACTGAAAGGGGGACAGGGAGAAGGAGGGGAAGAGGGGAAAGAAAAAAGGAAGAAAGAAAATGAAGAGGAAAAGGGAAGGGGAAGGAAAAGGACAGAGGAAAAAAAAGGCTCAGAATCAGTGAATTCATAGTGTAATCAGTAATCTAATAGAGAAAGATGCTGATTGTATTCAGTAATACAATAGTGTAACTGAAGAGCCACCCATGACAACTGGGATATATACATTTTTAGTTGTTTTTTGGAGATTTCTTTTGTGGCTAAAATTTGCGTTTTTTGAAATGTAAAAGTCTTACGTGATGTAAGGATTGTTAAACTTGGTGTTTGAAAGGTATTTTTTCATACCATATCTGTGCAATCTAAAAGTTAAATTATCCTTTTCCCTTTTTCTCTCATTTTTTGGTTTCTTTGCTGAACAGCAGCAATTCCAAAAATACTATATACTGAAGGATTATATACTGGGTGGTAGGGTAAAGGCTACATAATAAAACGCTGCTTTAATGAGCTTTAACAAAAAGGACAAATGTAAAATCAGATATCCATCACCTTTCCCCTCCCTCTTGATGTTTCTGACATTGTAGAAGATAAATTGCAGACACATCATAGACACTGAGGCAGCCCAAGTAAAATGTAGGCTGCTTTGCCCTTCTTTCAAGTTCCTGTAATTGAACCTGGGAAAGACCTTTTTACGATCTTGTGATCAAATGCTGCCATTCAAACAAGAAAGGCTCGGAGAAATGGCTAAGAAATGGGGCTTTTACAGCTGCTCAGGACTGCTGACCAGCATAATGACAATGTTGCTGCGACAAACAAACAAAAAAATCAAACAGAATCTTAGCCTCCTGCTTTCCCAGTGCTTTCAAGGCTGAATGGCTTTTCTCTGTTCTGCAGTACCATTCGAGGAGAAGGGGGAGAGACACTTCAAGAATGCAAGAGGCTCCTGGTATTCAAAACATATGGAAAAGGCACAGAGACGCTTCTGGTATTCAAAACATATGGAAACTGCTATTGTGATACCACTCATCTTACTTTGTCTGGATGAATTTCAAAGGGAAACATCTTCACACGCTACTTCAGACACTTCATGTCACTCCGTGTTCAGAGGGGAAGGCCTGCAGAAGAGTCCTGAATGCTCCTCTGGTGCCAGGGACAGGTTTACTTTTGGAGGGAGGGAGGTAGCGTGGTAGAAAGGCAAGACTACAAGGGGACGACAGGCCCTGTGTACTTTTTCCATTACATGTGTCTTCCCTTTCCCACAACACTCCCTTTCTCACTACAAAGTCCTTCCTAAGGGCATCAGTGCCAAATTTTTCCCAAAATGCTTAGGGACACACCAAGTACATGCAGAACGACTTCTGTTCACAGAGTTACTCAGAAATTCAGATACATATCCTCTCTTTCCAGCTACCAAATTTTCCGCATTCTCTGCCAGTGAAAATGTCTTTGTAGAAAACTCTCTGTACCAGCCCTGATAGGACAAACCCAGCTGAGAGCCTCCATGAGGCTGTCTGCCACCCAAGGGTGCTTCAAGGCACCTTGCCTGGATGTTTGTTGATTTACAGCAGTGTTCCAAAACATGTGAAAATTCAATACTCCAATTTTATTGGGACATCTGAAAAGTCCATTCCCAGAGGCTTCCACTTCTGGCTGAAATACAGATGCCCAAAGGAGTGTGACAAAAAATATCTATTTGCACATTGTTAAGCTTCAATAAAACTTTTTTCTTCAGGTTAGTTGGAATTTACAGGTTAAAGGTTCAGACTGAAACTTCTGACATAAATTTCTCTACATTTTGAATTTAAAAGTCTTCAATGTGAAAGCAAGTAGAAAAGTGTGAGGGATGGAGGAGGAAAGGAAGAATTTTTCTGTGGAAGGCCGAAAGGGAAATAATTTTCCTCAGTTAAAAAAAATAAGATCACGTGAATTCCCACTTGCTGGGAATTATTATTATTGAGCATAACATACTATGAGCTAAAGTGGTTAGTTTGTGCTCAGCCTTGCTCAAGTTGGCTTTTTAAATGACTTTTAAACTAGTTGGCTCAGGTGTGACAACACTATACTGCAGCAGTAGGGTCTGAAAAGCAGATGTACTCCATCATTTAAAGTGTCCTGAAGGGACCAATAAAGTAATGCAGGAGACGAAGAAACAGGAGAAGTTGTGCCACTGCTGGCCACAGCTCATGCAAAAGCAGAATTCCTCCCTGAAATCTGAATCACGTACAAATAACTTTAAAATGTTCCACATTGTTTCATGCTCTGATTTGCATGTTTTTATTTATTTGCATTGCTTTGTTTTAAATTGCCAGCCCTTTAGACCTAAACAATCTGAAATTCAAGCTGTGAATCTTTCTGGCTCATAAATTTTGCCTGCTGTAACACCTGCGCAACTCGTCTGTCTTGTCTCAGATTTTACAAGTGCATCCAAGGAACAGCACTGTCCCTGGACCAGAAACTTGTCGACACTTCTCCTGCTGATGTATGAGGCAAGACAGAAGTCAGTGCACACACTCTCGGCTGTGCTGCTTATGCAGCAGTAGCATACAGAAGGGATGTTTTTGTTCATAAACAAATATATCCACCATTTCCCTTAAAGGCAATGGATTTTCTGAATTAGAAGATTTACATAGTCACTCTTAACAGCAAAAAATGCCCATGAGTTAAAAGAAAAAAAAATGCATATATTGAAATTTAGATAAACTGCAGCACAGTTCACTGCCACTAGATACCATGAATGAGAAAGGAATGCAGTTCTCTGTTTATGCTGCAGACTTTAGGAAATCTTAGAAAAGATATGACAGGTGGTACTGTGACAGGAAGAAAAAAGGAATAATCCTTTCTCATTTATATGCCATATTGTTCTCTAACTTTCATTCTTATAAACCAAGATTTTAATCCAAACTGCAGTAATGGTATTTTATACATCATAACTTGAATTACTGTGATATCACAAACAAACTGATCTTATGCATTTTTTGTTACCTCTAGTTACAAAGTAATAAAAAAACCCCAACCCTGCAAAAGACTTTCTCCTTAATTATACAGCCAGATAACAAAACACAGTATTTGATCATATAGCTATCTGAAACACAAAAAGATATGGTTCTTTTCCTAGTAACTTACAGACCAGTACAAGATCAAATGAAACACAACATAAATATGTAGCACTTCAGATCTCTGAGACTGTCCCCATCATCAACAACTTTATGTATTTTTGGAAAAGCAGGCTTTAGATGATGTCAGCATTCTGTCTTCTCTCACACAGCTTTCCTCATGAGCTCAAATTAGATGACTTAGCACTGATACACACCTCCTAATATCTTAAATACAAATTGGCTCAGCCCTCATTCCTGCAAGAAATTAGCGCATACCAACTATTGGGGTTTACTGGGTAAACAAATAATTCTGTATCCTCCTAACCAAAGGGAGTCTTTTTTGAACTAAATGGAAATGAGATAAAATCTTGAGAAGATAGGAATTTTTCTTTTTTGCTTTTTAGAAAAATATCCCTTGCCTTCAAAGAATCTAAAGAATACACAATCTCTAAGATCCAAGAAACCAAGGAAATTGGAATGGATCTTTGCTTCATGACATGGAAATGTGTGCTATGAAACCAGAAGCACCTACAGCGATGTCAGCACAGCAAGGACAACTGAAAGTTACATAAATGTAATTATGAAGAAATAAAACCTGCCTTTTTCAGTGGTACAAAACGACACACTTCACATTTGAAATTCTGAAGAACGCCATGAAGCAAAACAAATATAATCAGATTTTAAAGGCTGTCTTTGAAAGTCCAAGAAACACTTGACTTCAGTTGAAATCACAAGGTATTGGAAATCTCTTGCTGAAGAGGTGGTACCTGTTTGATTAACTGCAAATGGTGTTTGGCCAAGTGCCAGAAGAAGGGCAAAGCCAGGAGCCTGTGCTGGTGGTGTGTGGCAGCTGCAGGTCTAAAACGGAGGGCAGAACGTGGAGCAGTGATTAGGCTTTGGCCACATCATAGAAGCCTGAACGAGCCACAAATCAAAGTCACAGAGAACCAGGGAACTGCTTTCTAAGCAAAAGGTTTTATATTTTCCAATAACTCACTACCCATTCTGTAGTTTCTTGGTTAGAAAGTCTATCTTTATGACCATCTTCTACAAAGTCCATGTGACCTTAACCATTATGTGATGTCTGAAAAATGAAACTCTATTTGCCTAGGGACAATCTCTTCTGAGAGTTGTACACACCACCCAGGCACCTCTTAACATCCAACGTGACCCAGGCAATAGGTCCACAAATCCCATTCTGCATGGAACAGTTTGTCAGAGAGACCTGAGTTGGGATGACACCTGCACATGGCTGAGGGCATGGAAACACATGGGGTCTAAAGCAGGACAGGGGTTACAGCGGCCTCATGGTCATCACCAAGACTCAAGCAGGAGTTAAAGATTTTAACTCTTTGTCAAAGATGAAGACTTTGAAAGAAGATGAAACCAACAGAAGTTAAAAGAGTGTTCAGAGGGCTCGCAATGTAAAAGAAATTTCTGCTAACAATGAGCTGAGCATTTGTGTATTTACAGAGCACAGAAAATGAAAGATAACAGCAATTCCATAAAAAATGACAGCCAAAAATTGGAAACAGGAAAAATAAATAGAAAATTTGTTAAACTGTTATTTTTTTATGAAGGTCTTTACATGGATCATATTTTCTGATATAATAAGGAAGAACCTATGTAGTGCAGTCAGTAGATAACAATGAAAGTGTTTAAAAACCTGAATTCCTAGAAGGTAGACCATATAAAAGATTCAGATAACATTAATATTATATACATGAAAGGAACTGAGAATACAAGTGAGAACATTTGGGGGTTTTTAGTACAGACAATTTTTGAGGATAACAATACAGAAAAGTTAAACCCCCTTTTTAAACAAGCTTCCCTGAGTATCACCAGTAGCAAAACTGGCAGAATCCCCTTTATTCTAAGTTCTCTGTAGCATTCAACAAATGTTTTAAGATACCTACAAACCAATACCTAGTTTAGAGTTTGGGCTGCCACTTTATCTAGTCAAAATGTCAAAAAGATGTACTCGTATAAAGACACCTAGGTAAATGCCCCAAGAAGAAATATTTGGAAGAGTTTTCAGTGGTTTATATATGTAAATGAACAGACAATGAAATAAAAAGATAAAGCACCAAGAGACGGGCTAAAAAGTTATCAAACAAAACATTTTAAGTTCATTCACTCTGAAAAACAATTTACAGTATCACTATGACAAACAAGATAGCATTTGTTCATCCACTAAGATAAAACCAGTGGAAAATGTTGTTAATATCCATTACACAGTTAACCCTCAACTGGAATATTGTTCTCTCATCACCATTTTAGGCACAATATCCTAGAAAACACGTTGCTCTAAACAGAGTTTTCCAGGTTCTAAGTCTACTTCTCTGAAGTGAAGATTAACTATTTGAATTTACTCTCTGTGGTAGAAGAACCTGAGAGATGTCTTAAGAGAAATATTTAAACTAAGGAGAGAGAAAAATATCAATTGATTTTGGTGAAATGAGTCCATAAAAATGCAGTGCTTGGAACACTTTCAAGACCAAAAAAAAAAAAAAAA